>VZTN01037503.1:3051696-3092658 GCA_013400515.1 Erpornis zantholeuca | reverse complement strand
AAGCACAAAATAAAAATGATGCTGTCCTCCAGGCTGAACAGCCCCAACTCCCCCAACCTGTCCTCCCAGGAGAGGTGTTCCAGCCCTCTGGTCAAAGTGATACTGTACAGAATTAGTGACTTGTCTGACACTTGATTTTAATAAAAGAAACTATCAATTATTTCAGCCTTTTCAAAAGCACATCCTGAGACAAATGTGCAACTTGTCACATCCACTCCATAAAGATAATTGAAACAATATCTCTAACGTTAAATACATAAATGATGTACTAGTATTCTTAAAAGGTATGTAAATAGTCTTTGTCTGTCTATCATTGATCCTATCATCTGTCTTACCTGAATTGATCTCTCTCTGCCTGTCATCCTGTGGGTCTGGTGCCTTTTCTAGGAGCATCTTGCAAGATACCTTTTTGAAGACCAAACTGTTGGCAGAATTTTATGGAGGTGACATATTGAACATGGCAGATATTAAGCAGCCATGAAATACTTCTGCATAAATACTGACACCGAAATAGTGTATTTTTCAAATATTGGAACATGCTGTGTTCCCAGGCTGTTTTACAGTACCTGATTGTGCCACTGCTCATGAGTGCTTAATCTAGAGTTGTGTTATTAAATATATTTTAAAAGCTCAAAATACAAAAATTAGCTAAAAAGACTGTGCCTCATGTTGCTGAATAGATGTATGAAACTTCAAATGTGACATGACTGGTGTGGCTGTGAGGGTCAGGATAAGTTCTTCTGTAGCATTTTGTTCTTAGCTTCAGGGGAGTTGTGAGCTGTTGCTGGGTTGTTTTCCTAAATGGATTTCAGTGCCAGGCACTTGAGCTGACCTTCAGAAAGAGCACAAGTGCACTGCAGTGATGGAGAGAGAGCCTGGAAATAAATATTAGTAAGGGCACTGTGTGCTGTGTTTTTGACCCTCAGCCTGTCTGGAAAAGAGGAATATGGACATGTAGAACCCAGTTATGAAGTGGATTTCAAAGTACTGCTTTATTTGGGTATCTGAGTGACATCCTTGTGGAAATAACGATCAGTGTTCTGCTTGTTGGAGAGGCTGCTGAGTAGCCATGCCCTGGTCTTGAAGAGTAAAGATGGATCTGCATTGGGTCATTTTCAACAGCCTCACTAAATGCTAAGGAGAAGTGCAGGAACTGCTGGGATAAATACCTACAAATCCTGGGCTGTCAGGTCTTGTCCTTGATTTATGCAACCATGGTAGCTGAAGTGTGCTTTAACACATGTGCTTTAACATGACTAGTATGGAATACAGTCTGTGTGTCCCTATCTTAAGTGTTATTTTAATTTGGTGTTAGATAGTAATTTTTTAAATATCAACTCCTGCTTTTTGTTACAGGTTACATCTTAAGTGTTGTGCTCCTAACTTTACCAAGGCAACACCTGGTTCAGCTTTACCTGTACTTTTTGACTGCACTGCTGCTTTATGCTGGGCACCAAATTTCCAGGTAAGAATAAATGGATTGATTTTGTTAGCTTGGTTCAGGAGTTAGAAAAACAACTGTTTTTTTGTTAATATCTTCTATAAATGGTTTTGTGGAGGCCTTTTTAGGATATATTAGACACCTAAATATATCTTGCTGTTCCTTGTCTTTGGAAAAGTTTACAGAATTAAATATGCAGTCAAGTGGTTCTTTTAAGTCATTGAAAATACACCAGGAATTTTGAGCTACTTGTCTGGGGACTGTAATGTCCCCTAATCTAAGGAGGGAAAGCATTTACCACAAGACCAAATGCGGCCTCTGATGCAGTAATCTTAAGTTACTCAGTGGCTCAGCTAAAATGCTTTCAGCACTGGGGTTTTTTACACAGCAGACAGGATGTTACTTTTAGTTTCCTGGCACCTCGGGTGAGAGAGCAAATAAATATCTGGAATTCAGGAAAAGCAAAGTACTAGTGGAATTTATTCTTAAAATATATTACACAAAGATGAATTGACAGTGGAAGCAGGTATTTGGGATCTAAAATGCAGAGCGAGAGGCTGGAGAGCTTTGAATCAAACAAGACAAAATCAACCATCTTTGTTTGGCCCCAGCTAAATCTGTCGAAATCCAGTGTAAACTTTGATACTGACACAATGTTTAATTGGAACCAAAGACGCTGCCATCACATTAAAGGCTTTGCATGGGAAGTTTTGAAAGTATGGATTTGAGCCTGATTTATTTTGGTGCCTGCTGATGGGAAACATTTAAAAATGTGCTTTCAATTGATTTAATGGAAGTGATAGTTTTGTTATTTCCACATCAAAATTGTTGCTCCAGAGCATTTGCTGGAATGTCTTTCTTGATATGTTGCAGTTCAGGGGAGTGTTAATGAAGGTTTTGTGAAGAGTTGACATGTCACTGTTGTGGCTGTCAGAGTTGCAGTTAGCGATTTCCTGAAAAGGATGAGTGTACAAGAGAGGAATTATAGCCTCTTATTGCCTTGGTAGGAAGGAAAAAAGGGTTTATTTGTCATCCTCAGGGGAGTCCTGAGTTGTTACAGATGGAGTTTGGGGGTGTTTGATATAGGGTTAAAGGCTTATTTATTAGAAAAAGCAACCTAAACATTATTTAAGACCTTGTGTTGAAATAATAAAGCTGGTAACAAATGCCCATCAGACACAGGGCTTTGGTCCAGAACATTTACAGCTGGAGGTGTTTATGCCATTCCAGGTCTTGAAATTTTTTAGAAGAAAGGGAGATGTTATGCATTTGGTTGATACCAAATACTGTGACTGCTTTTAATACCTTATTTGTGTTTCTATGTAATAGGAATTCTGACTTCTGGTGCTTTGTGACGTTTGAGACTTTATAGGCTTCATTGTAACATGTTTAGTACCTTTTGCTTAGACTGTTAGGTGTGTTCCTACTAAAGCTTTCTCTATTTGGTGCTTCTGGAGTGAGTTAACAAAGACTTTAATTAAATCTTGCATCAACTAGCACAAAAAATACATTTAATTAAAAGATGTAATGGATTCAAATAGTCCAGCAGTATTCCCAAGGTATTTTGCAAGGCAAATGTAACTGCTGACACTTCGGAGTGAGCTTTCCCTTTCCCTCAACATAAGGCTGATTTGGTTTGGAAGGAAGCACAGTGCAGGGGGCTCTCAGCTGAAGCCTTTGTACAATCAGGGAATCATACGTGGGGAGTGACACTTGAATTAGCCTTACAAAAGAATTTTTAATCCCATCAGTTTTCATATTGAAAATAGTAAAATGTGACAGACATATCTGTTGGCAGAGCCATTCCTCTTGTTGCCAAAGCTATCCAGTTCCAACTGATGTTTCTATTTAGCAGCCTGATCATAACAAGACGTACAGTAGTCACATGTGCAAACTGTTTTTCAGTGGTTTTTTGTTAGTAATTCTGCTTAGAGCTGAAAACTTCCAGGGACTTGCTTGCATGCACTTCCAGTTGGGATGCTACTTAAGACCGATGAAGAGGTCTTATATTGAGGCCAGTTTGGTTAGTGCAAATTATAGAACAAGACCAGAATCATCTGGCACTTGTGACTCTGCAGTGTCCTGGAAATTCTGAGCTGTTGAAAGACTTCAGCTTTCTGTGCTTTTTTTCCACCCCAGAAATAGCTGGCAGTTCATCTGTGAGTCTGGGAATAAGATCATCTGAATTTTACAGTTAAGCTCTGACTTCAGACTTGCAGGTTTATGTGACCTTGACAAGTCACTTAATTTCTTAAATGTTTGTTTCCTTGCCTACAGAACTGAGAATTATCTTAATGTGTAAAGATGGTTTAGGTAATATTTGTGAATACTTGGAGCAGCCCAGAAGATGCTACATTTATATGTAGCATGCTAACCTGGCAGTTTGGGTGGAAATAACATACCATCTGTTTATGGAAAAAAGAGAAGTCAGCTTTAAAAACCCAAAATCCAATTTAATGAAATTTCTTTGCCTTAGGTTTCCTGCAGCAGTCTCCAATTTCAGGAAAAATGAGTTTAATAAGTGAGTGGCACAGCAATAGGAACAGCTTGAGCTGGGTGCCTCCAGCCAGGGACCCAGAACATACAAATCCCTGGTCCTTTGTACCCTTACATACACCCGTCCCTCATCCACTCTTCATGTGCTTTGCACACACCCCTTGTTCCATTGCTGGGTTTTGGTCTGGGATCTTCTTGTTCCCTGTTGGATTCTTTCTCTCTGTCTCCAGGTGGGTGTTGCCTGCTTTTATCTGGCTGGGTTGCAGCTTCTGCTGAGTTGTGGCCTCCTTATCTTCCAGTTCACACTGGTCTCAGGGCCCCCCTTATGTAACTGACCAGAAGTTCAAGATAAGTGTGGCTTTTCTAGGTGGAAGCTTGGGCCTGGTGAGAGTTTGGAGCTCGTGGCCTAAAACTCCAGCAGCTTTAGCTACTTCTGCTAAGCAAAGCCACTCAGACAAAAGAGTGCAGTTAAAAGAATGCAGCTAACTGAATTTCATTTACAACACTCATGCTTTTTTTATTAAGCATTCCTGCTAAGGTGTCAAGAAGAACCCAGGAAGTTTTTCAATAAGAGAGAAGGAACTCATGGAGTCTTTAAATACAACCCTTAGTCTCACATAAAATGTTATTGTAAGCAACAGGCACAATGTAAGCAGAGCAAACAAGGTCACCTCTGGATGGAGCATCTGAATATAGATTCCTCTTGCTGTTGGTGACCACGCAAGGAGAGTTTTCCACCATCAGTGTTGTGCCTCCTTCTTCACTCTTTTCATGACATGATGCATCTCTTCTGCACTGAATGGTGATTTGTCCATTGTTTTGGACACGTTCCAGCAGTTGATACAGGTCATCAGCTTTTAGTGGCTTCTTCACCACTGCAGGATTCATTCTGATGGGGATAGGTAGTAAATTTTAGCTTAAGTATAGTTGGACTGTAACCATTGATTGGACATAATAGGAGTTGAATAATTAAAATTGCATCCCACAGTGTTTCTACAGTTAGAAGTAATTGAGTGATTATTTGTCCCTACAGTGATGTTATTTACAAACATAAGATTACAAAGAGCTCTTACATAAACACATCCTTTTCCCACATAGGCAAGTACAGTTTCGGGGGTTTCTTTGGAATGTATTTCAACTGACAGATGTTTTGTTCAGTGTCAAAACAAATGTGTTGAGCTTTGATGGTTTTACTGTCACAAATAAATCCCTGTTGCTTTCCTACAACAGGCACGTCAACATTGACATTCTGCCATTTGATACTGTTTTGTTGGGCCCATACTCAGCTCTAGTGGATAAAGAGCAGTTCCATCATGATTCAATCCTAACACAGGGATTGGGTCTGTGGTGTATTCTGATGTGGTGCATATTGTTGAGACAAAAGCTGTGGCCTTATTACTCTGGGGTTTTATGGGAAATTGGCTGGTTACCACCACAGCTGGAATTCTTTCTCCCAATCAGTCGCATTATTCCAATTTTTTTTTTTTTTTTTAATTTCAGTGTGTAAGGTACACCCTCCCCCTTCTCTTATGGTTGTGGCTACCAGAGATTGTATCTACAATCATGCTTGAATGCAGCTAAAAGCCAGTGCTGATTTCAGAAATTTCTGGGATCAACTCCTCCCTTTACTGGTGGAGGGGTTGGTAACTAAGGTCATTGTGCTGGGCAGTAAGACAGTGGTTGGTATTTTTTCACAGGTCACATTAACATAAATTCTGTTTATTTGAAATCCAGATGTCCAATTGCACACAGCAGCTGGAATTGAATGTTGAACAAAAGTAGCACTGGGGCAATCAACTTTGGTCGTGCATTCTCTTTATTAAAGTTGGATCATGAGCTGTAACCAGTACACCACAGAAAATGAGAGCTCTTTCTTTGGGTTTTACAGAGGCTTGGTCACCCAGTCCCTAACAATCTATGTGAATTATCTCCTCTTTAGTCTTGTTAACTTCATACCACACTGAATTGTGCATCGATTTTGTACTTAGCTGTGCAGCTGTGGTCATCTGGGTTAACAGCACCAAGAGTGGTGAGTGAGCTGTCCCACTCCATCTCTTCAGAGTATCAGTTCTTCACAGTGCCATCATTCATTAGCTGGCTGGTTACTCACCCCTCGTTTGACACCAGACTGGTGTATCCAATTTTCTCTTCCTAAAACAGTAATGCATTTGTCCAGGGCTTTTATCCTCTAAGCGGTGTCGTAAATAAGTGAGTCTTAATTGATTGAAAGTTCCATGTAGTGGCCAAATTTCCCGGGGCTCCCACCAGCTGTCCCAGTAATATATGGCCATTCCTCCTGGCACAAGGCCACTGTGTGCTTTTTAGATAATTGAGCTGTACCATAAATCTTTTCCCAATTTTGCAATACCTTGGCCAAGGGCATCCCCTTTTCTATGCTGAGTTTGTTCCGTGTTACCAGAAAGAATCAAGAAAAAGCAGCAGAAAAGACTGTCAGGGAGACCCTTCTGTGGAGTCAGGAGGTTCAGAGAGCAGTGTAGGTACTTAGATCAAATCTTAGTCTCAGATTTGGCCAACAGTTTGTATACAAAGGATTATAATTCCCATTGCTATGAGGGACTCAAACCCCATTTTTATATGTGGAACTTGAATCCCCTTTACTGTGTGCACATTACGCTGACAAGGCTGTGCAGCCCTAAGTGAGCTGCAGTAGGGGAGGGACTTGAACAATCCCTGATACTGAGAGGAACTCAAACCCACTGCAGGACTTTCTCCAAATCTGCTTGGGGAATTTTAACACTGACCCTTCAACACCTCCTGCTCCAGAGATACCTGGTGAACTCACCCAATGCCAACACTTGGATATTTGGGGACAACAAGTTGTGAGAGTGGTCTGACATCCTGTCTGGTTTCCTCCAGCAGTTCCCAATTCCAAGAAAAATGAGTTTAATAAGTGTTCCTATTGTTCGACAGCAATAGGAACAGCTTGAGCTGGGTGCCTCCAGCCAGGGACCCTGGGCCTTTGTACCCTTACAGTCAATGCACCATTCTTCACACACCCCCTGGTCCAGTGGTGGGTGGTCTGGGCTCTTCTTGATCCCTGTTGGATTCTTTCTCTGTCTCCAGGTGGGTCTTGGCTGCCTTTATCTGGGTTGCAGCTTCTGCTGTGAACCGAAGTTCACCGTGGTCTCAGGGTCCCCCCTTCATGTAACTGAGCAGAAGCTCAAGATAAGTTCAGCTTTCCTAAGTGGGAGCTTGCAGCTTGTGGCTGTAGACTCCAGCAACTTCAGCTACTCATGCTAAGAAAAACTACTCAGACAAAAGAATGCAGTTCAAAAGAATTCAGTGAACTAAATTAATTTACCACAGTCCTGCTGCTCCTGAAAGGAAGGTGGATGCTGGTTTTATTTTACATGTAGTAGCACAAACGTCTTGCTTTAAAGGATCACATTTCTTTTACCCATTTTCAGCAAAAAGCAGCTTGGGAAAATAAGTGGTGCAGTTATGCAGAATAGAAGTGATGCAATTAAACAGACTTTTAATGCTAAAACTGGAGTCTGCATCATTATCTTGTTTCATGTTTTGCAGTTTTATTATGGTTATATCCCAAGTGTGTTGAGCCTCGCAGAGCTTAAAATGAGAAGGGAGGGAGCAGGAGGCTGAATTATTTCTTAAGGATAAACTTAAAATACACTTAATTTTAAGGTTGTTTGTAGACATTAGAAACCTAGGAGAGTGTGTTTGATGTTGACAGTGGAGATTAATCAGCCAAACTAAATGTCAGCAATATGAGTCAGTTAGGTCAGATAACCACTGTGCCTTATGTCAGTCAATTATAAAGCCTATTTTTAGTAATGCAAGACTTCTTTGTGTTTCAGTAACAAAAAAATGATCATGTGTGAAGCTCTGTATCTCTACCTTTTTAGAGCAATTTAGGCATGGCTGTCCATGGGTACCTGTTAACAGTCCAGCAGTTGGATTAAATGAGGCTGAGAATGCATCTACAGAATGAACAGCAAGCAGTCTGATCTAAGCTTTTTTCTTAAATCCTAATTTTCCAAAGTAATGTAGTATCAGTCATTTCATTAACTAGTAAATAATGATTTTAGCATTCTTGTTTTCTTACATTGCTGTAGCAAAGTGAACAATCCTCAAATGTAAAAGCTGCAGATTAATACAGCTTTAATTGATCAAAATTGAGTGCAGGCACTTGCTTTTTTCAGCATCTTGTATGGCACTGCAGCTGTTCGAAGCATCTTCTGATTGGTGTCTGTGCCAAAAGATCCTTGTGTTTGTTCTGGTAATAAGAGAATCATTGCTTTCACTTTCCTCATTCAGACATCATATACAAATACTGTTTAAAAAATTCAGGAGATCTTAAAACATTGTTTCTCCATGCTGGTGGGCCTAAAACTCAATTACAACTGAGAGTTACTTAGAGAATTCAGCCAAGTGCAGACCTCTGTGCAGATGACTGAATCAGACAGCAGCAAGAAATGTAGCTCGAAGAAATTTGGGTCATCTCCAAGCACGATCTGGTGTTGAAGAAGCAACTGTAAGTGCAGCTTTGTTCGTGTCCCTTAGCTAAATTGTGTAAGGTCATCTTGCTGCACTTGGTATCCTGCATGATTTTGTAACCTGTTTCCTAACAAATAGAGAAGAAACTTGATGTCTTCACGGCTTTCCTTCCAGCAGCTTAGAAATAGCCAGTGTTTTCACCTAAAATTTGAGCACAGAGAATGATTTTGCTAAGACAAAAAGCCATCTGCAGCACTTCGCAAGTGCCGTTACTCTTTTTTGTCTTTTGTAACTGACGGATTATCCTGTTCGTGTTGCTGGTGATTTCAGAAAGTGCTTTCTGCTGGTTCATATGATGTAAATAAATAAAGAAAAAAACCCTTTGCCCCAAGGATTACAATCTTATGGACTTTGGAAGGTGGAAAAAAAGCACTTGTGCTTAGCTATACGTGGAGAACAAGGGGAAGATTTCTGTCTAGAATTATTGTTTTAGGTGCCTTTTCAGTCCTAATATGTTTTTAATTGTAGGTTGCAGTCTAAAGAACCCATTTCAACATACCTCACATGTACTATGACACTTGAAAAGCTGCTCTGAGTAGGCAGTGTTGTCAGCTATGAAGAACAGGCTTTGAGGTGTTTGTTTTAGTACTTTCAGATTTATGTCTTGAATTCCTGAGATTCTTTGCAAGTGAAAATGTGCATACCTTTGCTTGGGGTAGCAAGCTAATGCTAGGAGCAGGGTATATTTTCACATTTCTGGGAAGAAGTGAATGGTCCCAGTAGCACTAAGTTGCATCTATTTCTGCACCAAAATAAAAAGAGCAATTCTTGTACTGGCTGTGGTTTCCAGTCCTGTTTTGCTGTGCTTTGTCTGCATCTGTTCCCAGCAAGTGTGGCTTGCCTCACTGATAAAAATAACCATGGAATAACTGAATTGCCCCTCGAGCAAACAGACTCTGTGAGCTCCATGTGGGGTCAGATCAAGTGTGTCTTTCTGGAGTTCCCAGGATGTGATGCAGGTAGATGTGAATGGCTGGACAGGATCAGCCAGAAACAAGCACAGGGGGTTTGGGGGTTTTGTGCTGCTGAAGCCAGAGCTGGTGGTGTCCTAATGAGGGTGGAGCTGCAGCTGCCCAGGAGTGGAGCAGGAAGGGTCACAGGGCACAGCAGGAACATGGGTCTGGGTACTGCCTGCTGTTGATGGCAGGGGATGAGGGAGCCACTGCAGAATTCCTGCTGGGCTGTTCCAGGATCAGCTTCTGAAAGTGTGAAATGGCTGCTCCTAGTGCGAGGTTCATATTTGAGTTCTGTTGATGTGTTAACCTACTCCAGGACAGAGCTGATGGATGGCCATCAACTGCACAAAACTGCCCAGGGTCCTTGGGTTCTTACCTTTCACTTTGGTTGCCAGAGCCCCCCCCTCCCGGCCCACCCTTTCTGAGGGGAATTACAGATTTCCAGGCTCTCTTACTGTGTCTGTCAATAGTGTTTTACCACTTTGTGGGTATCTGGTAGCATAGAACTAAACTTTTAAATTGTTCTGGACAAAAGGGTGATGTAACAACTCTGTTTCCTCTGTTCCTTACTAATCCATGATTACTGCTTTTCCTTCATACCTGTTTTTTAATTGAATGCAAAGAACTTCTTAAGTGCAAAATACTATAAGCACTAAATTGGAAGATCTCTCTGTCAAGCTCTCAAATTTTTTTATCACACGTTGCTGGTGGGAAAAGAAATTATTGTTAGGAAGAAAAAACACTTAATAAGGATACTTAAAGATGGAATGGTGCTTAAGAGGCTTTGTCAATAAGTAGTTTGAGGCCACGCTCTGAAGAACAGCTTAGATGTCCCAAAGGATTTTTACAGCTCTGCCAGTGAGTCTAATTACAGATAATTCTGCTCTCCCTTCAGTCATGCCTCAGAGCCTTCCATCAGCAAGGCTGCTGGAACAGTAGTGTTAATATTGCTTTTTGCAATTTAGTTAATTGGCTGTGACATACACTGAAGTTACATATATGTGGAATGAATAAATTGCTTCTTGTCTGACTCAGATGGATCATAATAGTTTGTGAGTTTGTGTTTTTTAGGGATTACGTGAGGAGTGAATTGGAATCAGGCTATGAAGGACCAATGTACTTGGAGCCTCTCTCTATGAACCGTTTCATGACTGCTTTAGTAGGTAAGTGCTTTAAATAATTGAGAGATTCTAATTCTCTTCACTGCAACCTGTGCATGTTTGACCTCTTGGTTTCAAATATCTTTTATTAATTTGTTGTGATTGTTATTAATATGCAGGAGGCATGGGAAGATAGTTGCATCCTGCTTGGCTTTTTTTATGCCACTGATTTACTAATACCCCATATTTGCAGCTCTGAAATATTTTCCAGGTCTGTTTGTTGCACTCTGCCTTTGTTATTCTCGGACTTGCAGTCTGATTCAGAACAACTGGAGTGTCTATAATAACCTTTATGTGGAAAGTACTGTAGAACTTTCAATAGTAATGTGCATTTGTAGTGTTTTTGTCAATTCAGGTGTTGTACTCATTAATTCTTTATTGGCTTTATAGCTGAACACTGTAATTCTCTTACAAAATCTGGTGAAATACATTGGTGGGTGTGTGCATGGGACTTCAGGCTACTGTTTTTTTACAGAGTCCTGAGGATATTTCTAAATAGTTAAGGAGTAACAAGTAAAACACATTTAAATTGTTTGACTAATAGCAGAGATGACTTCCCTACCTAAAAATCACAAATAAATAATGAAGAATTGGACTTCCCAGAGTGTTTCCTTACCCTTTGAACTTCGACTGGCAGAGAATAAATTCAGTGTTAAGGTTGCTACACCAAACCATATGTTCTCCTGAGAGGATACTGGAATACACGTACACTCCCCCTCCCCCCATGTGTGTTTTAAAATGAAGCCTGAGACAAGCTTGGAAGAAAAATCTTCCCTAATTCCTTTCACTAAGATCTATGGTTTTCATCAGATTATTGACAGATTTAGTCAGCCATGTACTTTTGGCAAAACTCAGCTGCTTTCTGTTTACTTGCAGCTGCTACTGGCAGATAAAAATGGGTTTACTAGTTTACATGATGTTAGGTTGGGTGGAATTTACACATCTCCTGTTTGCCTGCATCCTTCCTTCCAAATGTGGCATTTGTCTTTGATTTTAATATTTTTAATAGAAGTAATATTGGTAATTTTCAAGGAAATATGATTTAGATATAATTTCTTCTCTCTTCTGAACATCTAGGTATATTTTTCTGTCTTGTCAAATGACACCAAATTACAACTAAAGCTTTTGGCATGATTTTTATGAGAAAATGTTTGTAATTAGTCCTGTGAATCTCTCCCAGGTGCAATGCAGGGTTCCATGGTAAAGCAGAATCCCTCAGAGAGCTTCACAAAGTAGCAGGCAGGCCTGGGCAGGAAGAGATCAGGAGGCATTGTGTCATTCCATAACACTTAAAAACTAAACCGAGAGTCAAACCCAGCATGCTGCATCCAGGTTTTAATAGGGATTAAAAACAAGTGAGAAAAAGATAATGATTTTATCCAGTACAGTTTTGGGTTGTAGCAGGTATCAGACTAAAATGTCCCCTTGTTGTAATTGTGTTTCCGAAGTAGGTGCTTGTGACTGTACTAGCAAAAGTGTATGTGTTAATGTACTTGATATTCCTATTCTTAATTTTCCTTATTCTCTTCAAGCCAACTCGAAAGTGTAATTTTGGTCTTGATGACAAGTAGTCATCTTTGGGGAAGACTTGTGAAAGTGGTCTGTGAAGCTTGACAGTGTTTTGTACAAATATGAAATGTTTTCTCTGATTTGTTGTGTACAAGGGTGTTTATTCAGTGGAGTCTCGGGAATGCACAGCACTGAGTGCTGTCATCTTCCCAGCAAAATGAATGTACAGGTGCTTTGCTCCATCTTTTTCTCACACATTCTGACAGGGTGTTGTGCTGCAGCACTGCTGGCAAAGGCACCAAAGCAGGTGCATAAGGGGATGGAATAATGGTGCAGCTCGGGTTCCTAAAGTTCTGCTCAGAATTAAGGGAATGATGTACAGTATCAGTTGGTTCACAAATGTAACCTTTGTTAATGCTTTTATTCATGAATACTTTCTGACTGGGGTCTCACAGTCATTTCTTCCCCTGCATCTAACTCAGTCTGCTGACTGTTGTCTGGGGATAATAATATCTTCTTAAGTGCTGGATGGAAGAAATCAATGTCTTTGGAGAGGGCCCCTTGGATGAGTGAGCCACTTTGGGAGCATGTCAGCTGTGAACTTTCCAAAGCTGCTGCTTGGTTTTGCAAGTGATGCTACCATGAAGACTTGCTTATTCTTATGCCACAGTTAACAGGGTTCTGGATTAACTTCAGGATACCTTATTTCTGAGTAACAGTCACTGATGTAGTAGCCAGGGAGTTCAGTTTTCTAAAATTGTGAATGAAATAAAGATGCTTCTCTATTCCAAGTGGCATGTACAGTTGCTGTGCCATGTCAGCTTTCTTGTTGAACATTTTCCATTTATGAGCTGAGAGGCTCTGGCTACCTGTCAGCAATGTTTAATGTATTTGTGGAGGTTTGGGGAAGGGAAAAGAACAGGAAGGAAGTTCACACAATGGATTTCTTCTTTATTGCCTCATTCCCTAGCAGAGGAACCTCGTTGGAGTGCTCCAGGGGTGTTGCAGGTGTTGGGTTCATTAGCTGTGTCTGTCAGTTTTCAGGCCACAGCATTTCAGTTTACAGGGTGCAAACATTCACCTGGATTTGAAAGTCTTAGCAGATCTAGAGCGTTAAAATCTATGATTTGATATGAGGTACAGGCTACTTTCTCTGGCTGATCCTGCTGTGTGATGTTGATGACTGATGCTGTACAACCCCACCTGAGATGAAGTGTGATTCACTGCAGAGAGAGATTGGCTGTCCTGAACTAAGGTGCTCCCTGTTTAAAATGGGAAGCACCATCACTCAAAGCTCCATTGGAGACATTCATGCCTTTCCTGCAGGGGTTGAGAAATGACAAGGTGCACACTTCAGGGAGGAGATTGGAGCCTCCAGAGAAAGTGCTCCCTGTATTTCCTTTGATGGTGTGTACAATTCTTTTCCTATGACAAGTAACTTTTGATCGCTGTTTAAATTAAAAGGGTGGGAGGGCCAAGTTGAGCAGGGATGAGCAGCATACTCCACATATGGCTGTTGGAGGAAAGCAGGTTCTGCTGTTTACTGAGACTGAACTCAGAGGCTCTAATTTGTGATTGGAGAGCTCCAGAGTCATCCCAGAGAGCACTGGATTGTTTAATGTGATGCTGTCGCAGTATTTGATTTCAGATGATGACACTCTTATTAAATGCTGAAGAACACATTGGATGCTGGTGTTTGTGTCCCTTTGTGTGTGAAGCTGAGTTGCCTTAGTTACCATGAGTCGCAGAAATCCTCGCAAGCTGCCTGCCAGGTTCCTGAATATGACAGCACAGCAGTGTGCTGGTGGTGTCTTAAATAGGGTTGTAGCAATGTGTGTGTGGGCAGAGAACAACAAAGCAGAGGGAGAATGCTTCAGAGCTGGAGTCTGCTGAACGTCTAAAGAGATGAGTAGAGTAACTTTCTCTGAGGCTTAGAAGACACAGTATGCTGATAGTGTCTTGCTGAGAGCAAGGGTGCTTGTTCTGCAGAGACATCTGCTAATTCAGAAATACATCTATCAAATTGACAGTAGGAATTTAACTTGAAAGAGGACAGTGTGAAGGAGGGAGAACTTTGTATGCTTAAGTAGTAGAGATTAGAGATTGCTTTCAGCTCAGTTGCAGTTATTTTGGAAGCAGAAGTCCTTCCCTAGGTAGGGAAGCTTGGCAGAATGAAAGCAAAACCCTGGTACTGCTGTTGCTGCTCTTGCAGCTTCCCTCCCCAGCCCATCCAGAAGGGCTTACAAGGTCAGTGAGCTTATGTGAGCACATGGAGTTCATTCTGACCTAGAGATGTTACTGGCCTTGCTCTGGTTCCTCTGTTTTCCTAAGGCTAGATCCTGGTTTAGGGAGAGTTATGAAATGCAAACATTATGGACGTGGTTCCAAAACAGGGCATTAGCACTTGAATTTAGTTACCATGTATTGTGGCATTTGGGTATAAATTAACATAGACGGTGAACAAAGGTCTGTTTTCAAATAATATGCCATAAATGTCTTCCTTACTGCAAAATGATGAGTGAAGATTGTTGTTATCCAGGCAGTGTGCATTTTGCCCCATTCGGTTTCCTCTGGGATCAAAGGTACAGCTTCAGTGTCTCCAATTGGAGCAGTTATACTGGAGTGGTCTTAGTGCTTTAGAAATACCACCCTCCAAATCTGTGGGTGTGTGGGGGAGATGTTCTCATGCTTGTGTCCCCACCAGCTATTAATGAGAATTTAGTTGTTAATTATCTGTCACTTGCAAGCTTCAGTGATCATTCTGAGCAACTGCCTCAGGGCGTTATGAAATTATTGAAGTCTCAGCTGCTGACCTGGCTGTTCTTCTGTTGCTGTTCTTGGCCAGTAATTCCTCTTGACAGTGTAAATATTGTTGCTTTAAAAGCCTTTTGGGACTTCTGATTGCTTTTTTCTGTAGGTCAGGATGAAATAGTGTAGCTGGGCTTCAGAAAAGCTGCTGTGTGTACAGATACTGATGGGATTTCAGCTGAGCTGGGGGTGATGAGGAAAAAGAGGGCTGGCTTGTTGGGTTATCGTCTGTATGATTTATTCCTGGGGCTTTATTAATCTGATTCTTCATGTGTTTTGGGTTTACAGCTCACTAATCTGGGAAGTGAAAGCATTCGCTGTGCGCACTTTGGAAAGGGTAACTTTAGTGACCCAGCAAAAGACACGGAGAGGAGCCTGGTTTCGTAACAGAGATGTCCTAGTTAGAACCGTCATAATATGCTGGATTTTGATAACAGTGTTCTGGAAAGATAACGTATTAAAATACGCTTTTTTCTGAAGGGGATAATCAGCTTGATTCTGAACTGCTGTGTCGCGTTTCCAGGGCAGCTGGTGGTGTGCACGCTCTGCTCCTGCGTCATGAAGACCAAGCAGATCTGGCTGTTCTCCGCGCACATGCTCCCTCTGCTGGCACGGCTCTGCCTCGTCCCGCTCGAGACCATCGTCATCATCAACAAATTCGCCATGATTTTCACCGGCTTGGAAGTTCTCTACTTCTTGGCGTCGAATCTTCTGGTGCCCTATAACTTGGCGAAATCTGCCTACAGAGAGCTTGTCCAGGTAAGATGGTGAATGTGACAGTTCTGTTTTCTGAGCCTTTTATGAAGGAAAGAAGTAAAAAAAGAAACACTTTAGCTGTCCTCTGTGTATCTGTGTTTGTGTGCTAACTCATCCTTTCTTAGCCAGCCAAATGAGCTCCTAACCATAGCATCTTCTTTCTTTAATTTATGATAGCCTTGGATGGGTGAGCAGTTAAGACATGACCCTGAATTATGCTGCAGGCCAGGCGAGCATGGCCACTTTGCTTGGCCTTTGCTTATTCCTTCCCAAATCCAGGCTAAAAGACAAGACTGTGTCAGAATGGAATTTGTTTGCAGCCTTCTTAAGTGAGGAAGGTAATCCCTGGGCATTCACTGTAGTAGGTGTTCATTTGAAGAAACCCTTTCTCTATGAAAAGTGTCTGTAATTATAAAAACGTTGACCTGTGAGTGATACCGAAGCTGATTTTGACTAATAATCACTTACTGGGTGATTTATAACTTGCACGGTGATGTGAAAAGTCTGTGGTATTTTCTTTAGAGCTGCAACATTACTGAGACATCAAACAAGAAGACTGATCTGAAGTGTCTATTTTCTTAATGCTTTGACATCTGATATATGTTTAGTTGAAAAGATGCTTTCTCAGTGGTACAGAAACATGATATCTCCTGGTTTTTTATAAAAAATATATATGTGCATGCATCCTTCTATATTTTAGTTAAAAAGATTGGTTCTTGCTTGGCTTTAGACTGAACCACTGTTCCAGCTCTTGCCACTGGCTAGATTTTTTTTCAAACCAAACCACTGGGGTTTTTTTGCCTTCTGCTCTTCAGTCCAGAAGCAGTCTTAAAACTGACTTGTTAAGCTCTTTCAAAACCTTCTTTAAAGCTCTTGTTTGCTGTCATATCTGTCATATACAAACAAAAACTTGGCAGCAGGAGGTGTCTCCTGTGCCAAGGTCTCTGCCTGTCATGTTGATCATTGGTGTCTGGTTATTTATTTTGTATGTAGCTGGTCTTTAGAGCAGGATTATCCTTGTGTGTTTGTACAGCACCTAGCATGGTCTGACCTCGTCCGTGGAACAGTAGATTTGTTTAGGTTGGAAAAAGAACTCTGAGATCATCAAGTCAAACTACTCAAACATGTCCCTTAGTGCCACGTCTGTATATCTTTTAAATCCCTCTAGGGATGGTGACTCCACCACTGCCCTGGGCAGCCACTTCCAATGCCTGACCACCCTCTCGGTGAAGAAATTTTTCCTAATATCCAATAAAAACCTCCCCTGGCTTGTAGATTAGTCAATTAAAAACTAACTTGGGAGCTAACTGGCAAAGCTTCAATATCCTGTTTTCCAGTGAGAATAGAAATATCATGCTTACTGAGCATGAGTGGTAACATTTGGAGTAAAACAGTTGCGTGTCTGTACAGCTCACAAGCCTTGCAAAAGGTTGGAAATAGCACTTCCATTTTCCATGTGCATGAAGGGATGCACAGTTTGGCTCTCTGAAGTAAATTTCAGATTGGAAGTGGATTAGAGACCTGTATCTATATTTTATTAGACACTTAGGTGTAAAACACTTCAACATCAATGTTTTAATTGCAAATACATTCCAGGTTGAGAGGGAAAAATAGTTGTTTCTTGCTGATTTTTTGTTTGTTTGTCAGAATTGAGTTCTAAAAGTTGCTATTACCGCACTCTCCTCATCTCTGGAATTGCTTGTGTCCCCCCTGCCCCGTCCCAGTATTTCAAATCTTTCTATGCCAGGTGGTGTTACAGTAATCATGAGGAAGCATTCCTGGCGTTTGGACACTGATCATACTCTTTCTCTTGGCTTTTTATGCAGAGGGCATAAAGATTTTTTTCTTTGGGAATACAGAAAAAATGGCAGGAAATTTATAGCGTGGCACTGGCTTTATAAGAGTGTTGGATGCTGCTTTTCTAAATGCATGTAGTAGAATTGCAGTGAATAGTTATGAGTAGTTTTCACCTTGTACTGGCAAAACCCAGGATTTTTGTTTTAAGAACTTTGCTTGTATTCCTGAAACAGCAGAAAAAACATTGGCTCATGGTATGTTCTTGTAAGTGGTTGCAACTCTGCTACAAATCCAGCCTAGATGTGTATTCCAGAGGAGGATATTGCCTTTCCAACTGGAATATTTTCCTGCTTCTGTTTCCATTGCTATAACTTTGAGCAGTTGTTGGTTTTCAGTGTTGTCCTGGTGTTTGTGAGTTTTACTGCTATTTTCGGCTGGATTTGATGGTGGGTTTGGTGTCAATGTCAAAACCTAGTGAATATTGGGATGTTAAACAGCAGGAGTGTTTCCTGAGAGCCCTAACAGGTGGACCAGGGCAGCTTTTTGTGTTTGTGTTTATGTTACACTGTGCCCAGTGGTATAATTTAAAAGCAGGCCCAGAACCTTGGCTGCCTGTTTGCAGCCTAAGATGCCAGAAATGCCTCACGGTTATGAATCTACATTATGAGCATAGCATGACCCTTTCCCGACGTGGTGGAGCACTCTGCCAGGAGCTGCACAGGATTGCTTACCTTGGTCCCAGGCCAGGGGAGTCTCCTGAGGGCAGGTGCACTTCCTTGACAAGTCTGTGAGCGAAGCAGGAGCTTGGCACTGTGTCCCTGCCAGCAGCATATTGCTTGTCCATCAGCCCCAGTACTGCAGCAGGTCCCGTGAGTGCCATATCCCTCATGCTTGTCAGCTTTTTTAGTATTTACTAAAATTTCCTTGCCATGATGGCTTCTGTGTCATTGTGGGAAGCAGGTGATGAGGAATTAGTAGTTATGAGTCGTTTCCTTTTGACCTAAGTCCAGCTATATGAAGTTCCAGCTTCTCTGAAATGATTGTAGCTTAGTTTTTGCAATGCAAAGGAAGTACTTTGAGCTTCAGAGTCTTCCGATATAAGTCTTAAGCATGAATTTCAAAACACTTGGTGGAATAGATACGTGATCCTTTTGAGATACTTAAGCATAAAATATGTGAGGTATTAAGTTTTTCCTTAAAAACAGGTCAGCAAAGTAGATTTACTACTTTTTTTTTTTTTAATGGTGATTCATTTCAACGTCTGTTGTGTGCAGTGGCTCGGCAGTAGCTGCACAGAAAACGACACTGGTGTGAGTTAAACTGGGCAAGAGAGGCATGATCCAGAGCCATGTGTCCTCACCCCTCTGGCTGTGAGTGGGCTGCAGGGAGCAGCTGCAAGCCAGGTGTTTGTAGGAAGGGACCTTGAGCTGGTCTGAGTGTTTGCTGCTGCACAGGCAGGTATTTCTCCCTGCTGCCAGACAGACTGGAAATCTGTCCCTGCTGAACCTGAGCTCTGCCTCTTTCAAAGTAGTTTGATCTACCTCTGTCCTTTGAGATGGGTGATGCCATGTGGGTTATCCTTGGCTTCCTTGTGACTGTATTGTTGCCTTTCCTTTTGTTATCAAACCCTAGGTGCTGTGACTCAGCAACAAATTGCCTTTTTGTGTCTTCCCAGGTGGTGGAGGTGTACGGGCTCCTGGCACTGGGAATGTCTCTGTGGAACCAGCTGGTGGTCCCAGTGCTTTTCATGGTGTTTTGGCTCGTCTTATTTGCTCTTCAGATCTATTCCTATTTCAGTACACGGGACCAGCCTGCCTCCAGAGAGAGGCTCCTCTTCCTCTTCTTGACCAGGTAATTCAGGAGTCTGCAAATAGTTGGTTTTCTCTTTGAAGTCATCCTGAAATGACAATCTGTGCTCTTTTAGAGATGAGATGTGTATATTGGCTGTATTGCACTCAGATACCCAACAAATATTTGTCCTCATTGCAGTGGCCATGCATATAAACCCTGTTAAGCTTGTACTACAAAGGCATGGATCCCATTCAGAGCAGACAGCATTAATAGAACTGTGGGAGAGCTCCCAAAGAAAGCAGAATATTCCTCTGATGAGGAAGGAGTAGCCATAATTAGAGCTTTGGTCCAGAAGTTGTTTTCAGTGTATAAATTGGGTTTGTCTGAGATATTTCAGCTGAAATTCAGTCCAACTGATAATCTTATTCATGATCATGTTGCTTTCTGAGCCTTGCTTCATCCGTTTGGTGTGGGACACATTGCTGAGTTCATCCAAAGCACCAAACTCTGAATGCAACTTTTGAGCCCAGTGGTTAATGTGGTGGGGTTGTAAAGATCAGAAAGATGCCACATTTGTAAAAGCTTTCTAAAAACATACAAAGTTTTGTATGCCATAAAGTTTTATAAAGCTCAAAGGTTGTAAGATAAAGGCTAGAGGTCTGAGTTAGTGCTGTTACTGAAAGGCAGCATTTGAGGGATTCTCCTGGCTGGAACCCACGTGCTTTTTTCAGGTGTTTGTACATAAAAAGAGAGCAGGAGTGCAGGTCAGGGAGGAGCTGGGAGTACTGCAGAAGCTGGATTAGGCAGATGAGGTACAGTGCCACAGTGGGATGGGGAAAAGAGGGGTAATGGTTGTCTGAACACAGCCAGCTAGCACAGGAGAGAGTCTTTAGGGATCATTAGTTCTGCTGTTTAATTAGTAACTTCTTCATCACTATTTTCCAGTCAGACTTTCCAGTTGCTGGGCTTTTTCTTGCCTTGCTGTATGTATCTGTCTGTGGTGCCATCATGTAAGCTGTCAAAATTAAATACCATTAAGGAGAAATGCCAAGGATTTTTACTGCATATAGTATTAAAATTGCTTGTGGTGTCACCCTGCATTATGCAGAAGCACTGACTATGTTACCTGGTTAACTAAACCACTGAGGTCTGAAATTTTTCCTCCTGTTCATTTCTTCTGCAATTTTAGTTTTGTTACAATAGAGTACTGCATTTAGAAGAGGTGGGAGAAGCAACCCTTTTCCTTGAAGTTGAGTTTATTCCTACACCACATTGCTGTACTTCTATTTGTGACAAAACAGGGACAAAAGAGTGATTCATCCTGAAAACACAAACTCTAATAGTACCACTATCAGTCTCTGACCCCTAGGAGACAGCTGAAGTACCTTGTCAGGTCAGGTAATAAGGTAGTGCTAGCTGTTCAACAGAGTGGAAGAAAAGATGTGCTCTTCCATGAAAGTGGGTGAATTCTGCATCTGTGCCCTTTAAGTGAACGATTGCTTAAAACAGTGAGGCTGGAATTCAGGTGGGAGCAGTTGGGGTGTGCACAACAGCTGTGTCTGACTTCAGTGAGAAGGTCAGAGTGGCTGAGCTGGGTCAGAACAAATCCTGATGGAGCCTGGGATCCAGTTCCCAGCAGTGGCTGCAGATGGGTTCCTGGACGGACACCACCCATTATATGACAAACAGGATACTTCAGGACTCATACAATCCTGCATCCAACTTCTGTCAGGCTACATTAGGTGGATGTGGCTAATAAGTATTTCAGTAACCCTCAAAAAACTGTTCCATCAGTTTGTGCTTTCTGCCTTCGAACCCATGTACACTTCTGTCATTTGAAAGATCCTGAGGCAAGGAGTTTTCACAGCTCAGCCTCATCTCTGTAATAAAAAACCCATTTTGATTGCTTGAATCAATATAGTTTCATTCAGTGCCCCTCAGTTCATGTATTGGGGAGGGGAGACAGGGAAATCAGGTTTTCTTTAAAACTGAGAGTAGCCTATTCTTCCCAGACTGGGAAGGTCTTGTTTGATATTTGCTGTTTAAAACTATTCTGTACCTTTTGTTGTTCTTGTTGTTTCTCTCAAAATCTGTTCCATGGGTTTGTAACTGCTGTGATTTTGAGAAGCCATGAAGAGTTCAGCTCTTTAGGACAAATTATAAACTTGAGCTTGACACATAAACATCATAAAGCTCCCCAGGCATCTCTTGAGCTCATAAGCTCCCCTGGGACTCCTGCATAGTAGATCAAGTTTAAGAAGAGTCCTGACATTACTCTGATAAAAAAGCAGAAAAACCAGGATTCTTGATTTCTGATAATTTATTATGAAGAAAAACTTAGAGTTCCTCAAATAGCCTACATAAATAACTACTTTAAATACTGTGTTTCTCACTATCTTGATCACCAAGAACATCTAAAAGCTTTTTCAGCCCCCCCTGGCTTGGTAAACAGGCCGAGTTTGAAGGCTTACCAGAAGTACTGTAAATAGTGTATGTAAACACATCAACATTTTCTGCTGTGAATTGCTTTCAAAGGATATTTCAGGTTTAAGTAGTCACTAAGAGACATAGTAAATGTCTCTTGGAGGAGCTTTGTTTATTTTTGAAATATGTGCTTCCTCAAAATTTTTGTCAGAGCACTGGACTGTTTCACTCATCACTCAGTTAATTAGCAAGACATGCTTTTGACCATGGCAGTTTCTCTCTCAAGACTCCAAGACTCCTGTCCTGAGGAACAAAGGAAGATTTTTTTTTTTTAATGAACATGTCTGTGTATTACCTTGAGTTATGTGTATGAGTATTTCCAGATGTGTAACCCCTGGCTGACAGCTGGATCTTTACCTGGCATTGACAGTGCTGTGTTTCAGAACATGAAGCACAGTCTGGGGCTTGGGTTTCTCCAAATATCACAGTCCCAGGGCCAAATATCACTGCCAGCCCCAAAGAGGGTGATGCAGCTGTCAAATGAAGTCTGGAGTCTCAATCTCTGGGACTTCACTGCTGTAGCAAAGGAGAAGGGGATCCTTCTCTGCTGTGTTATTACTCTGCTGCTTTGGGCGCAGCTGTTTCAGAGGCAGGTGTTACCCACCTGCCCCTGATGGGGATGCTGACAAAAAGCCCCAGTCTCCCAACAGCATTTATTAGTTTGATGTTGGCGTGCACTATTATGGGTGATAGGGAAACATGCCTTAGTGAATCCATTTCCTTTAACTGGATGGTTGAGGTGCTGGGTGAAGTTCCAGCGAGTGACTTCAGTGCGCGGAGGCTCTGGGCTCGCCTGTGCCTCCAAGCCCCAGCAGCAGCAGGACAGTGCCACCACGTGGCCCAGCGCCGAGGGGACTGCAGGGATGTCACAGCACAGTGCTGGCTCCAGGGGGGACCTCCATGAACTTTCCTCTTGGAAACAAGTAATAAAATCCATCTTATCTTTTTCTTTTATTGGAGGACTTCATGGTGTGTGGAACTTTAGTATTTTTGTTAAACCAGTTCTATTTTGCTTTAAAACCAACTTGCACAGTTAACAGGACCAGGGGAGAGCCCATAACATTATTTTAACTGATCAACCTTTTCTTTTTGTTTCTTTTCCTCTCTCTCCTGCCAGTATTGCTGAATGCTGTAGCACTCCATACTCACTGCTGGGGTTGGTCTTCACAGTCTCTTTTGTTGCTTTGGGAGTTCTGACTCTCTGCAAGTTTTACTTGCAGGGTTACCGAGCATTCATGAACGATCCTGCTATGAACAGGTAAGTGCCTTGTTGTGTCTAGGGTCTGAAAAGAAGCAGATAAAAAGGGAATTTATATAAAAATATAGGGGTGGCATTGCAGTTTTTTGATTTTTGACCTCTTGACAAGGTTTTTGTATGCCAGTTTGTGTATGCATTGAGAAGATTTGAGGTGAAAATACAGACTCCTTGGGGGATGGTTCATTTCTGCACAAATTCAGGGCTCTTACTTGGGATTTACAATTGCTTTTATTTTCATGAGTCACTGAAAAATTTTCACATGCTTGCGTAATATAAACACTTCATATTTTCATTTCCTCATCTCCCCTCTAATCATGTGTGAAACATTACTGATCTGTGAGGTTTAAAAAAGCACAGCATTGTATGGATTGCTTGTAAATTGTTATGGGAAATAGCCAAAATGCCTTTTCTCAGGCTTTTCCCAACTTGTCTAACATGAAATTGGGATCCTGACATTGCCTTTCCTGTTACTCCAGCCCATAACTCTATAGAGAGTTTGCAAAAGAATTTCTTACATTTTGAATTCCAAAATACGGAAGCAAAAAGGGTATGCACTGGGGCTGCCTAAGAGTAGTCTATGTAAAAACATCTTTTGGTGAAGCATGTACTTTACTGCATCAAACAGTTGTGCTCTGAATGGTGATCCTCAGAGGAATGAAAGTCACTCTGAGGTTCCAAGACAGAAAGAAGTAGACAGCTGTATTTGGTCTAGGTACAAGGGAAATAAACTAAAAAATGGCAAAATTGGTAATTTGCCTATACTGGGTCCTTAAAATGCTTTGTACTGGGTGGTGTGTGAGCTGGATGTAGCCCAAATTCTGCTTGTCAGCATCTGCTGGTTCCTAAGCCCAGCACTTCAGCATTTCTGAAAACATCCCTCCCTGGTTAAAGCCTTGCAGAGACAACAGTGAAACCTAAAACCAGTGACATATGAAAGGTTGTGACAGAAACAGACAGCTTATTTCCTGGTGTTTCTAGATGTACTTTTGAACCAGCATTGACTCAGAGATGTGGTTGTTTTTTTGTCTGTGTTGATCTGCAGGGGGATGACTGAAGGAGTCACGCTCCTGATCCTGGCTGTGCAGACAGGTTTGATTGAGCTCCAAGTTGTGCATCGGGCGTTCCTGCTCAGTATTATTCTTTTCATTGTGGTGGCATCCATCCTTCAGTCCATGCTGGAAATCGCTGATCCCATTGTCTTGGCACTGGGAGCCTCAAGGGACAAGTAAGAGACTGTTTTCCTAAACTGAAGGTTACTCAATGCTCTTTTAGTAGGTGATAAACTCATAATTGATGGCTTTTAGTAGATTGTATAGTTGCCTTGGTTTTTTTTCTCTATGAAGATTTCTTTTCTAGTCTAAGTTCTCTAGTTTCTTGGTTCCAGTTAAGCAAATCCAGGACTGTGCTCTCCCCACCCACACTCCATTGTGTGGATTTGTGGAATGGTTTTTCTTAACCTCCTCTGCAGTTGGGTGGGTTTCCCAAAAGCAGTGATCTCACACAGCTATTGAGGGTGGAAGGTTTCTAGGAGTGACCTTGTGTTAGATATTCTAAAACCTTTTTTTTTTTTGGTGAGGCTGTGATTTGAAAATGGTAAGGTTTACTGGCACAAAATAAGAGGTGGAAGGTTTGCCTTAGTGTCCCACATGTTGGGATTGTGTGGGATTGTTCAGTTTCATTTGTGTTTTGAAGAGCTGTATTGGTGGTATGTAGTGGTCTCATATTAATCTGTTTTTATCTTTGTCGGTTGTGTTTGTCTTTTCCCTTTCCGTAACCTGTGAGTGAAGAAATGAACAGAGAAGGTTTGTTTATGTGTAGTTTGTTTAGCTTAGAGGCTACTTGTAGCCAGTGTGTTCTGCAGCAAGTTAACTTCCAGGATAGAAACAGAGGGAAAGGGAGTAGAGCCAGGATAGGAGCATTTGCCCAGCTTAAACAAGCAGACTGTGGTGATAGTGAGTTTTAACTCTTCTGCCAAATCTCCCGGGCACTTCCAAATCAGCGAGGAACAGGATAAATTCCACTTCAGCTCTTCTTTCCTCCCTCACCCACAGACACAGAATCGCCTACCTGAGTCATTCTGATGTTTTTTCAGACTGCACTGCATAAATCAGTTTGTGCTGCTGTCCTGTGCCCCTAAATACTTTAATTTTTTCTGTACCTTGTTTCCAGTGCTAAGTGAGGTTAAAATGCAACCTGAGGAACAAATACAGGTAGTATAGCAAATTACTGGAATTATTCTGAAAGCCTTCACAAATGGGTGGCTGTAAAAATATTGATGGTGTGCTTAGGTTGGGGAGGAGATAAGGAAGAAGTAGGTGATGGGAGCAGAAGTAAGGACCAGCAGAGATAAATGTTCAAATCTTGCTACATTTCTTCTTTTGTGATCTCTGAATTGGGGAATATTCTTCTAAAGGCAGCAGGGTTAAATCTGGTGATGAAAGGAAGTAGCTTTGCTCCACAGATATTAGCTGAAGATGAAGAAGAGTTGCAAGAATTATTTAATTTGGAGGTCTCTCTTTGGTTAGAAAAGTGTCCTAACAGTTACACGTTTAATAATTTATTTTAAAGGACTTCATCTGTAACATTCAGTATCTCAAGTACTTCTTTTGCCCATAATTTTTATCTTTCTATTGAAAACAGCAAAGGTCAGATGAGAGGGAACTTTCCACAGCTGTAGGCATGTGGAAGCTGGGAATGAGACTGTGTCCAAGTAAAATAGAAACTCCTTTCAACAAGCTGAAGCCTCGAGCAAACATCTTACATCCAGCAGTCATCCTATTCTTATTCTGACACTCAAATCTGACTTGAAAAATAAAAACCTATTGTGTTGTTTTGCAGGAGTCTGTGGAAGCACTTCCGAGCAGTCAGCCTCTGTCTGTTCCTGCTCGTGTTCCCCGCATACATGGCTTACATGATTTGTCAGTTTTTCCACATGGATTTCTGGCTGTTGATCATTATCTCCAGCAGTATCCTAACCTCTCTTCAGGTAAGGACATCAGCCCTGTGAAGCCCTGCATTAACTGTGATCCTGTTACTCTGAGGGGGGAAAATACGTGATGAGAAAAGAACAGGGATGAGAGAAGGGCAGAATTACAAGGGCTGATAAAAAAACCTCTTTCTTTGTCCTGTACCTGAGCCTAAGGAGCTCCTGGGTGGGATGAGAACAGAGGTGAATGGAAGTCTATTTCAAATTACAAAGCCAAAAGGCTTTTGTGGGTGTAACTATCAAAGTAAAAAGGTTTTCTCCCAGAGTACTCATTTATGTGCCATTACTTAGCTGTAACTGTTTGAAAGCAATATGATGTTCAAACACAGTAGTATAAACAGAGGACATATTTTATACTGTAAGTATTTGTTATTACTTGGTCTTTTTATTACTAAATTTTAAAAATTACCCCTTATAATGCTCAGCACTCTTGTTTAATCAACTCAGCTGTGTTCTGGACTCAGGAACGTGCAGGAGGGGAAGTACTCGGGAACAAGCTTAAATGCTTTGCAAGAAAGAGCAACTTCTGTTTGTCTTGAAGTTCAGCCACAGTTTTCCTACTT
This sequence comes from Erpornis zantholeuca, assembly GCA_013400515.1. Lineage (NCBI taxonomy): Eukaryota > Metazoa > Chordata > Aves > Passeriformes > Timaliidae > Erpornis > Erpornis zantholeuca. The sequence goes on along the minus strand of VZTN01037503.1, from coordinate 3,066,117 downwards.
TAGAGCTTGCCCTCTGTCCAGCTTGGGAGCTGTGTGGGCAGAGCTCAATGGCCAGCACTGAGTGACTGGAGCTCCAGTTCAGACCTGGAAGCTGAGCTCATGGTCTTGCACTGTGTTTACAGGTGCTGGGGACACTCTTCATTTACGTTCTGTTCATGGTGGAGGAGTTCAGGAAAGAGCCAGTGGAAAACATGGACGATGTGATCTATTACGTGAACGGCACGTACCGGCTGCTCGAGTTCCTGGTGGCTCTGTGCGTGGTGGCCTACGGCGTCTCAGAAACCATCTTTGGGGAGTGGACAGTCATGGGCTCCGTCATCATCTTCATCCACTCCTACTACAATGTGTGGCTGCGGGCCCAGCTGGGCTGGAAGAGTTTCCTCCTTCGCAGAGATGCTGTGAATAAGATAAAATCTCTGCCCGTGGCCACGAAGGAGCAGCTAGAGCAGCACAATGACATCTGTGCCATCTGCTACCAGGTAGGAATGGGACTGTCAAAGGATTGGCTTGGGTTGAAATACCCCCAGATTAAGTTCAGTCTTCAGCTAGTAAAATGAGTGACTTGAATTATGTGTAAGGAATAATACTGTGCTCACTAAGTTACTGGAATTACCCAGTTTTCTGCTTTGTGCAGATTGATTTGGAGTGCTGTCACCAAGATAGTTCTTAGGAATGAAGGGCTTGGATGTGCTTGAGCTGCCTCTTTTTTTTTTTTCCTCCAGTTACACAACAAACTCTGTCCTTAAGCTGCTTTGACACCTCTCATGTTTGGGTTGAGCTGGTCTCAGGAGTAGCAGCAAATGTGCCCTGTCTTCATTACTGGAGGATTTTGTTTGTGAAAGACAACATGTTCTCAGTAGCTGATTTGTTATTATTCTGTAGAAGCAGCTCAGTCTCTACAGACACTGCTACTTCATGTGCAGTGTCAGTTTTGTAGCAGAAACCTAATTATCAAAAGGTTAAGGGTCTTGCTGACATAAGCCAGTAGATGTAAGGACCTTAGACATTAATGCTGAAAATAATATCTTTATCACACTTCTAGCTCCAAAGTCTCTTGCTCTTGAATAGAAATTGTCGTTATGTCTGACAGTGAAAGAATCACCCTAAGATTAGTAGCGTGCAGTTAAGAGTGGGATTGGATTGGCTCCAGACTTGATACAAATTCTTCAAAGAGTAAAACTGCCAGATTGAATGACAGTGTTCAAAACACCAGACTAGTATTAGGTGGCAGAGTTCATGGTGTCACTTCATTTCTGGTGGTGTTACATGTTGTATCTGTCATTATGCTGTTTTGATTTCCACAGTTGTTTCTTGAGCCAGCTAATCCTGTGATTCTCATCCTGCAAAAGGTCATGTTTAATAATATCTTAGAAACAAAGGGGGATTGTCTCATTTTTAATGCCTGTAATAAAGAAAGCAAGACCTGGGCTGTATTTGAATTGTATGTGTATCAGAGAATCATTAAGATTGGAAAAGACCTCCAAGATCGAGTCCAACCTGTGGGTGATCCCCATGGCACTGAGTGCCACATCCAGGCCTTCCTTGGACACCTCCAGGGATGGTGATTCCACCACCTCCCTTCCAATGCCTGACAACCTTTTCTGTGAAGAAATTCTTACTGATGCCTAAAACAAACATCCCCTGGCATGGTTTGAGGCCATTTCCTCTTGTCGTGTCGCTTGTTCCCTGGGAGGAGAGACTCAGCTGTCCCTGGCTGTCCCCTCCTGTCAGGGAGTTGTGCAGAGCCAGAAGGTCCTCCATGGGCTTCCTTTTCTCCAGGCTGAGCTCCTTTCCCAGCTTCCTCAGGTGCTCCTCATAGGAAACATTGTGGGTGTGAAGGAAGAGCATTCTCTTCTTTGCCTGTGGACTGCTTCTGTCTCTTCCATGACTGGTGAACCCATTAGATGTGTGAAGTGAGAGGAGAAGAATGGGATTACAAATAATAATATCTTTCCTTTTCTTTCTTTTGTGTGTGTGTCTTTCAGGATATGAAAACTGCTGTAATCACACCATGTAGCCATTTTTTTCATGCGGGTTGTCTTAAGAAATGGCTGTACGTGCAAGAAACCTGCCCTCTGTGCCACTGCCAACTGAAGAGCCCTTCACAGCTCCCGGGACTGGGACCAGAGCCAGTGCAGCAGCCAAATCCTAGCGCAGAGCAAAACACCAGGCCTGGAGACGCAGCTGAGCCTGGTGCTGAGTGTGCCCCCAGGCCAAGTGTGAAGGACAGCCCGAGCAGGGGCCACGATGGACACGACAGCCCCGAGGCCTCTGCCCGCCCGGGGGGGTCTCAGCAGAGCATGGGCAGTGACATGGGCCCCTGTGAGGCCAACCAGGGAGCAGCCTGTGCTGCAGAACTCATGGCAACCCCAGAGGGGTGCCCTGCTCGGGATCTGAGGGTTTGTGTCCAGCTCTGAGGCTACAGAGGATGACGCGGGAACAAACACATTTCAGAGACCCACGATCGACTCAGAAGAAAACCAATCCTTCCACAGCTGTGAAAGAAGCCTAGCTGTTAATGCTGGTCAAAATGTAATCTCCCATGCTGATTATTATGGGCTGCTTGGTAGTGGTAACTCCAGTGAGACGTAGTAGAAATGACTCCAGAAGCTCTCTGAACTGTGGGCATAGGAAGGATGTCTGGGAATAAATAGCAGTGAAAGAGTGTTTTCAAGACGTAGGTGAGGGGTGAGAGGAGTGAGAGGTCTGTGAGAGGTTGTGGCCAGAGGGACAGGAGGCTGGCTTGGTTTTGGTCAGGGAGAGAGGAGTTGCATAGAGCCATGTCCCGGGGTCCTGAGGGGCGTTACAGGCCGCGAGCTGCTGGTCTCTGATGGGTGAGCAGCTTTGGTTGCTGACATTTTTTATTGGCACGTAAGCAAAAATCAAAGATGTAACAGCAGTGATTGTACCAGGAGATGGAAGCACTCTTAATACGTCGTGTGTATGCTTTGGGTGTTCTTGGGGCAGTTGCATTTGAATTCATGTAATCTATAGTGACTCTTGACTTTTATGACAGAGTCGTCAATATTTTGATGTATATGAAACTTTTGCTAAAAATGGGCACAGTGTGGGCTGCATGAAGTAAACTAAAGCTCTCATGAACACTTTGACCTCTGCGGGAGGAAAGTGGGATGAGTTTTAGGGCACGGATAGAAGCCTTGCAGGACTGTGCTGTGTAATGTTTAACCCTTGCAGCTGAATTAAAACAGTATTAAACTCTGGCGATATTTGCACTTTGGGAATGAGTACATTATTGTGTATGATCAGACTCCGCAAATGCCACTTTTAAAAGCTGTTAATAGGTTTGCACCTTTTTTTCTTTGACAAGGACATGTCCATACTTAAATTTTTACATTCATCATGGCTTCAAGTAGAACAAGGGACTGGGGTGGGGAAATAGGTGGGAGTAGGGGGCAGGCAATTTTTTTATGTGAATTTTGATATGAAGAGAAATTAGTCACTTATTTATACGATAGGCTTGACTCAAGTGTTTTTCAAAGTCGGTATTCCTAATGTGAAATGTGATACTATTTTATTTTTAGTAGTAAATTTGGATGTAGACTGACAGACATAGCTGAATGTCTTAATAAATTACATTTGAAGATTTTTACACCTGGTTATGTGATTCTTGCACTGAAATTCCATGAGTTAAGTATGTGTTGAGAGACTCTTCCATAGAAATAGCCCTCTGTTCCCCCTGGAGATGAGTGAAACTCTCTTTGCCTCTGTTCTCCCCCCTTTCCATTTCAGTGCTGTGTGTCCCAGTGCCACCTCCTGCCTTGCCTTGTTCTTGCCACCAGATCTTAGCCAATGCAGAACACAAAGGCACATTTGCTCCTGGAGGCTGTGCCTGCTGCTACTGAGCCCCAAACAAACCCCAAATCTATTTCCTTCCTCCTGACAGGATGGGAACACCAGTTATACCATCCTCTGATTCTGTATCTCAGATTTGTTTTCTTGTCTATTAATCAGAAATTTGGATTTATCATGTGTTTTCACTGATGATCCCAAAACTTTTATTAACAGCTTGGTGTGGTTGGGGAGGGGGAGAAAAAAGTTGAGAATATTTTTCTTGAACTCTTCTTTTCTGTCCTGTCAATCCAGGGTCTTGGTCCTGCTCTTGCATGTCTGCATTTCTGTGGAATTGAATCGTTCTGAAAAGGGTATTTTGTCCAAGCCCAAGCTTTCTATCCACATAATTTAGGCTGTTTCCATTCTTGCCACACTTAGAAAGTCTGTGGATGAGGATTTTCTGGGCAGGACTGTTGAAGAACGCTCCTCAGTATGGTGGGAAAAAGGCTTTCCCTCAATTCACAGAATGTGTGTTTGAATGGATACTCTCCTAAACTCTTCTTGCTGTCCCTGGATGTGGAAAAATAATCCCATAAACTTGGGATATGGGTGAAGGGAAACGTGGGATGGGATCACCTCACTTGCCATGGTAGGGAGCAAGTGTCAGCCAAGTGACTGGGAAGAGATGGGAAGAGCCAGGCTTGGGCAGGGAGGCTGGAGGGCTCTGCTGGCCACACAGATATCTCAGGTGGCCTCAGGGAAGGGAGGGAGAGGAACTCACCTGTGGGATCACCTGAGGGCTGTAGGGCAGGAAGGAATCACAGGGGCCGCTCCTGTCCCACACTGTCACATCATTTTCATAAGTGTAGGCATTTGGGGTGAAAAAGTAACAAACCCCCAAGGTTTGCTTTCACACAGGAGCTGTGTCTCAGCCTGGCTGATCTCTTGGCCGTGGGCCTTTCAACTTATAATTATTATACCTAAATTATTCATAGCTGATTGGTAATGCCAAAGCTGCAGGGAAGGTCTGTGGATTTACAGCAGTGTGGGTGAGTGCACCTGGAACAGCTGGGTGGGAATCAACAGGCCAGCAGCAGCTTCAACAAACCACTGCCTGCTGGGGTTACAGGATGGAAACGTGGATGTGGCACTGGAAGGGAGCCTGACAGACCAGGAAGGTATGTGATCCTTTAGGAAAAAGGATGCTGCAGTATTCCCACTGCAGTGCCCCAGAAGTGACTGTTCTGTGCTGGAGAAGGTGCTCTTAAGATGTGGAGGCTCAGGGAGTCCTGCACCCTGCAAAGAGGGGTGAAAATGGCTCTGATGCCCTTCCTACTGAGAAAAACAGTACATTAAAGGAGGAAAGGAGAGGAAGGGGAGCAGAGAGAGCCTTGCAGAGTTCATAGGAACATAGGAAAGATGGAAGTTACCTCCATGAGGTGCCAACACCTTTATAAAGAGTTGTAAGGGCAAAGTGAGGTGGAGAGTGTCCAGTGTTTTGGGGTGGATGAGGCACAGCAAACTGGTTGGTAAAATCTGGACTGGAAAACTTGAGGGATGTGGTGAGTGTGTTCATTTTTGCTTCATTTTTGGGTTTTGGCAACTCAGAAAATCTGGCAGGATAACCATTTTCTGAAAACGAGGGACAGCTAGCTCTAGGAAGAACTTAAAAAAATGCCTACAAAGAACGGGGGTGGGTGGGAAATAAATGCTGATAAGCCAAGCAGGCCATGTCTTGCAGGTCAGGAAGTTCAGGGATGAAGTGAGAACTGCCAAAACTGAGGCCAGCTTAGATCTTGCGGAAGAAATGAGCAGGACTAAAAGAGGGAAGGCTGCTCTGGAGGAGCAGGGAGGTTAGGAATGAAGTGAACTGTCTGTCTCAGTGCTCTGCAGAGCATCTGGGCAAACACTCCTGACCTCTGTGCTCTGTCTGGTGCAGAACTCCCTCTTGGACACTGCTTTGAGTCGATTTTCTCTGCAGCTGTGCATGAGTAAATGGGAAAAAAATGCTTTTGGAGTGTTTATGATCAGGGTGTAACTGTAGGCTGAGGCTTGAAATCGTTTTCATGTGGACTCATGATGGTGGTGTGATTGATGAACATTTGGACTCAAAAAGATGCTTCCAGCTAGGTGATATAATGGGAACAGTTGGGAATTTTATGGCTGGTTGGTTTTTTGTTGGAAATAGGAGCACTGATCACATGGTGTGGTGGTGTGTGTCTAGTCAGTCCTATCGGGTGTCCCAGCTCTGGGCTCAGGGAAATAAATGGATTTACACAAGGTGGGATGACTCTGTGAGGAGAGAAACAAGTCTGCGGTGAGGGGTTTGGTTTGAAAGCCTCTCTTTGAGCTGCTTTGCTCTCAGCTCCTTTGGTTTCTGGCAGATTTGCAGCAGAGGAATCTATTTCCTTCCTTGTTCCTAGTGAAACACTTCATTTTATGCCAAGGCTGAGAGTTCTTGAAATGCACGAGGTTTTCCAGCATGGGAAAATCTTTTCATTCGGAGTCCCCTATTTCCTGATTAAATTAAATTTCTGAGTTGCCTCAATCGTTTTCTAATATAGACAAAAATAATTGGGCTTAAACTGTCTGAACATTTGAGAACATACTTGTACATTTTTCCTAACTGGCAGGGACAGGTAAGGAGTTTGAATTCAGCTGGTTCAAAATACAATAATGATATCCATGTGTAAGCCCCATCCCCCCCTTATCTTTTGGGGAGAACTGGCTGTTTGAAGCGTTTTCTGTTGTTGGGGAGCATTCAGAATGAAATGAAGCAGTTGGGGGTGGATCTGATGTCACTGGAAGTTGTTGGGGTCAGGGCAGGAGACCTCCCTGGTTTGGAGCCAGCAGGATGGTGCAGTGCTGGATTGGAAGAAGGAACAATCTCTGCAGGTTTGTGCTGCTCCCAGGAGGGCTGTGGAGGTGATCAGGGATTGGTGCTGGCTTTTTTTCCTCCTGCATGTTAAATTTGCATGAAGAGACCTTTAATTTTTCAGCTTTTTGGTCTCTGCAGTGCCTGGAGCTGTTGTGTGTTTTTGCTCATTCAGAGTCTCGTCTGTGATGTCGCCCCACAAAAACATTTGTGGGAAAGATTGACAAATACATTTCCCCACTAATCTCTTTGGCTTTTCTGGCATAAAGTTGTCAGTAAATGCAACCTCAAGCTCCATTTTTCTCAGTGCTACAATGCTGAGTGTGGCAGTATTGCTGATCCCCATTTTTGTGATATGTGTGTGCAGCCACATTGACGATCACAGCCCCACACCCCAAAGATAACAGTTTTCTTTTTGCCCATGCCTACTTCTTTTAATTATGGCTTTAATTATTTACTTACTGGATCTTGCTAGAGGTGTGGCAGCTTCTCTCCTTGGTGCAGTTCAGCTGTGCCTGGGAACGCCGTGTGCCAGGGAAATTCCATCCCTTTCCATAAAGGAAGTTATGATCCTGCTGATAAACCACACAGCAAATGCATTCTGTGGCTCTAAAGCATTGGTTATTCTCTTGAAAACAAACACTTTTAGAGAAAAAGCTTGCCTGCTAGGCTTGGTGAGCTCTCTACAACTTCCCCAGAAGCCCATAGTTCACTTTCCAGAGGATTCTGTCTTCTTTTCCCTGGCAGAGAAGGCCAGGATGAAGATGATGGACTCATCAGAGGAAAAGGGAGGTTGGGAAGGGGAGAAGCAGGGGCTGGGTGCTGGCAGCTCATTAAAAAATGCTCAGAGAACATCCTGACACACACAAACCTGAAGTGATCTAAAGTTAAAGAGAGAAGTTGTAGTGGTAAAATAATTCAAATACAGAACCAACTCAAATTAAAAAAAAAAAAGGAGAAAAAGATTTCTTTATGTTACAAGTAATTAGACACAAATTTCCCCAGTAGTTGCCATTTCCTGGAGGCTTAAAATCCACATCCTTAAATAAATCTGGTAGCTGAAACACTCTCAGCTAATAGCACAGCCAAAGACCAGACAAGCTGCAGAATTTTGCAGCAACAGATGTGAAAAGCCCAGGACTGTGATGTGGATAAATTACTCCATTCCTAGGAATTCTAAAATGTAAAACTGACTTAATTGGATCAAAATAATCAATTGAATAGGTATCTGGTATTTATAAATGAAATTATATACTGTTTCTTAATTGACCATAGTCTGAGTTTTCTTTAAATTGATTGTTCACTTCTAGCTTGGGGAAAAAATGCCAGCTGGAATGCAGAGGGATTAAGTTTTATTTATTTTCCTTGCTAAGAGCCACATTGTGCAATTTAAAAGGAAATGTCCTTGAAAGATGGGTTCCTTTGTAAACTGTTTCAGCCCTTGTTGGTTTTCAGATGGAAATTAATTTCTCAAAGGCTCTCCGTGTTAGAAAGTGTGTGTTGATAAGTAAAGAAACATGAAAAATTGTAAGCTGCTAAAATACATCTTGTTTTTGAGATAAAAATCTTTGCATGGATGTGGTCGAGTTTGGGGTGCTGCTGATCTGGGCAAAGCTTGGTGATGATCTCCACTGGCACAGGTGGAAGGAAACAATCCGTGGAGGAGAACCTCAAATGCAACACTGGAGTGTTAATAGAATTCTTCATTATGCTCTGATGTGCTTAAATATTGATTTTATGTGAGTGTGTCAGCTCCTGGTTGGGTGCAGCTGGGGTCTCTGGGTTGTGCCTGTCCCCATGTCCAGCTGTCACACGTGGCAGGGAGGTTTCACTGATGCTGTCAGAGGCATTTTCACCAAAAAAGGGACCTCTTCTCCCCAGCCTTCCCTCAACAGAAAACACAAATGTTATCCCCTGGGGTTTTATCAGCTGGGTCTGTCTGTGCTGTCCCCTCTGGGTTTGGACCCAGGTGTGCTCCGTGTCCATCTGTGTTTTGGGGGAGCGCCCAGAGCTGCCTGGGCTGAGTTCTTGCTCCTCTCATGTTCTCTGTCCCCGAGATCAGACTTTTCTCCGGGCATCACTTCTGGGGATCCAGCTCCCAAACGCCTCTCCCGCAGATGTTTGCACCAACATCTGGATGAAGTCACGCCCCGCGCAGAGGAGCTCCCGCTTTCCTGGGAGCCCGGGGTCGCTTTCCAGAGGGCTGGATCTGCTCTGCGGTGACAGAGGAGAGCAGGAGGAAGAGGCTGGAGCCGGGAGCAGGAGGAAGGTGGGAGCTGCTGCCGGCGGCTGCCACGGCGGGGCAGTGCGGGACCGGCACCGGGAGCTGCGGCAGCGGCTCGGGCAATCCGAACAGTGCCCGGAGCTGTTACAGGGTAAAGAACAGTTGGTTTTATTAATTTATTNATTATTACTATTATTTCTATTATTGTTATTCTTCACCACCAAAACCGTGAGCAGAGCTGCTCCAGCACATTCAGAGGTCCTGGTGCACTGCCCATTTTGCTGGAAAATTGGGATTTCCATTCACAGGCAATCAGAAATCTGCTTTGACACTGGTACTTTTCTTTCAGCTTGAAAGGCGTTTTTCCTTCACTTTCTTAAAAACCAGCACAGTTGACTCTGCTCTCGGTGGCAAAGCTCTGAGGGGCCATGAAGGCAATTCCTTTCTTTGGAGATTCCCACAGAAAACGATTTGTATGATAGAAATAATTCCATTTGGGTTAGGATTTCTGCTCAGGACAACCCAGGAGTATTCTGAGAATTGCTTGGATTCTGGTGAAATCTCACTGGATGCCAATCAACACTGTCCAGCCTCTATTATGGGGTCAGATATTTTTCCCTCTTCCCTTTGCAGAGGATTTTAAACCCAGGCCACTGTCACATACTCTGATGGGAGCCTGCTCTGCATCTCCTTGAATACAATATCTTTTCCCTTCTTGCATAAATATTTTAATTGCTAATTTGCTGGTCTCATTTAACACAGATTTGGCATTTACCATTTGAATTTAAACTTGTTAAAATTGACAATTTTCTTGGCTACCTATGTTAATAATTTAAAGGGAAAGCTCATTATTAAATTATTATGGGTAATTATTTTGTAACTAGTGTGGAAATTGTCATTTCTGCAGCCTTAAAAAATCCTGGAAAGGGAGCACATGTGGATCAATACGGATCAAATCCCAGGAAGCGTGAAGATGAACAGGAATAGAGTTTTATGTAGAAATGTCATATAGACGAGGGGAAATATTAAAATTAGAGAATTATTTTCTATACTTGCAGCTATCAAGGTTTGGAGGGTGCCGATTTCAGTGAGTCAGTGCTGAGCTTTACTGGGCAGAAGAACACTCCTGCTCTCACCCTGTAAACTGAGAGTTTACAGTTGCTGAGGTGCTGAGGAGCCTTTTTTTTCCCCCCCTGTGGCTCCAGACTTCCCACCCCTGGGAAGTGTTTGTGCTGCAGCCTCTGCTCCTGTGTTTTTGCAGGTACTGCACCCCCGCCCCGGCCCCAGCAGCCTCCTCCATCCCTTACACTTGGTGCTTCGTGGAGACAGAGTCATCAGAGGCGTAATTCCCTTTAAAAGGATGTTTTGAGGTGCCAGGCGTGCTCCTTGATGTGAGCGACGCCGTGGCAGCCCCTCCAGCATCCCCCAGGTTCTCAGAATCCGCCCGGTGGTCCCCGCAGCTGGAAAACCGCAGCAAAACTGCGGAGAACAATGAGGCGGAGCGGGATCCCCTCCCCGCTCCCACCAGATGGCCCTCACGCTTTTTCCTTTTCCCTCCAAACCGCTGGGAAAAGCTCTGCGAGGGATGCGAGGCTTTCCCGTGGCGTTATCCCGGGATGGGGCAGCCTGGGCTCCGGGATGGTGCTGGGGCAGACACCTCCCGGGTTCCTCAGTCCCCCTCTTTTCCTGCATCTCTGGGCCGAATCCTGAAGGAGAAGCCCTGAGGCACTTCAGGAGGGTGCAGAGCAGGTTGTGGAAGTGGTGCTGAGCTGGACCTTGCACATGTGTGCTACAGACACAGCCCAAACCTGCACCTGGGCTCTGCTTGAGGCGGGCTGGGCTCTGCAGGGCACCGGCTGTGCCTTGCTCAGAGTCAGCCTTTGCTGCTCAGCAGTTGGCAAATCCTGCCAGCCATGCTCTTACACTTTTTGAGAGGGAGGGACAGCTTGGGAAGTACTGAATCAGGCAATAATTTATTTTTCTGTTGATCTCGGGGGAAAAAAAAAAAAAAAAAGACATTTTAAAAGGACATTTACTAACCCACTACCTTGATGTTTGAGTTTCAACTTTATGGCGGTGTTATAATATCAAGAAATTCAAATAGGACTTCTCAGCTTGCAAAACTGTGAATTCATGAGTTTTGGCACTAGTATCAGCCAGCTCCTGATCCTGGATTTCCTGATGGTTGCATCTTCCCCCTTATGCCAGGATCATTGTCCCAGGTCTGGCTCTCTCATCCCGAGCTGATACTCTGTGGGAGTATTTCAGTGCATTAAGCAGTAGATTTGTTTATGCACAGAAAGGTGCTGCCCAGCCCTCGCTGCTCTAAGCTTTTCCATCTGCATGGCCCCGTCCTGACCTTGATCTACTGTCGGGCTGTGGAGGGGCTTGCTCACCCTCCAGCCTTGCTGCCTTCTCTATCGAGATTAGCTTGAAGGGGCTTGAGCTGTTGAAGGGTTTTCCTACTGATAAATGGATTGACACCCATATTTTAATCTCATGTCATCAAACATTCATCAGATGCTGCTGGTCATTACTGACAGAGCCAGGTTTGAACTCGTGACCCTGCAGTAAAAGGTCCCATTAGCAATTTCCTTAAACTGTCAAGTTATTGCGTGACACAAATGAAATGTGGTGGGATTGTTTTCCTTCCACAGGTGAAGGCAGTGGGCTCCTGCCTGAGTTTTATTTGCTGGTGACTCTGTCACCAAAACACTCTGGTAGAGTCTTTGTGTTCTCATGTAAGAAATGTGAAGAAATACGAAGATGGGGTACAGTGGCCTGTGCACAGGGCAGCTGCCTGGTCCCATGGTCCATGCAATTGTCACCTGTCCCACGAACTGAAGAGCTCCAGTGGCAAATCCCAACCTCGGAGTGCCAGGCACAGCACACAGCCCCCGTGCCAAGACAGATCCAGGCTGTGCCTGTGCTGCTCTCTGTAAGCAATAAAGGCAGAGACTGACAGGCGTTTAGGAAAGCTTCTCTGGCTCACATCACGCTGCACTGTTCTTTTACCAGCAATTTTTGTATCCAAGTTCTTTCCCTCTTCACAGAATCATTTGAAGAAATAATGTGTGAGGGGGGAAAAAATTACCTCTGGCAGCCGTGTTATAATGGCTCTGGTGCTGACAGCCCTTTGGGAACAGTGGCAGCAGCAGGGTAAGTATATATGACATCTTTGTAGTGATAAAGAAACAAATAAATGTTCCCATTAACACTCCATCAGGTCAACAGCTATTCCAGACCAACGCGGTGTTAGAGGAACCGGCTTGATTCATATCAGCGAGGACACACTCCTCTTGCAGCATATCTTCGGGAAGGCACATAAACCAGAGGTCCTGCTCTGGCCAGGTGGAGTCATTAAAGAATCAGTGAACTTTTTACAAGTTGTTTGAAATACCCTGGCTGGAATCCAGCTCCAGCGCTGCTGCTGTGTCTGTTTAACAGTTCCTTCATCGCGCCATGACAATGACTCTGTTTCAGCGCCGGAGGAAGCTGTTTCTCCATACATCGTTTGTAACACGTTTTGGGAGGCTTCTGAAGGCTTCCTCAGCCCTGCAGTAAGATCTGTGGGATGTGAGCCTCACCGTGAGAGGCTGCTCGGGAAGAGGGAGCAGCATTTGTGCGTCATCCATAATGGATGTGTGTGCATATGGAACAAACTCTTGTGCACGCAGACGCCTGCTCGGACAGGCTGCTCCTTTCTTGGGCAAAGCCAGCAGGAGCTGAGCTGCACTAAGACCACGATGTCTCACTCCCCACACGAGTGAACAGCAACTTCCAAAACATTCCTGTGTGTAAGAATGTTTATACGTGCTTTACCTCTGCTAAAATGCAGATTTTAGAACTGGTACAAACTCTCTAACTAACACAAAATAACCCAGAGCTCCCAATGAAGTCCCTTCCTTCTCGTGTAACCAGCACTGCCCAGTTGTCCCTTTACTTTTCTTTTTTTACACAGGTTGGATATTTTTAACAAAAGGTCCTGAGATGGGACATGAGGAAAAACCAGGTGGATGTCTTTGGTCTGCCTCAAGTGGCACGGATCCTGGACAAAGATGAAAGCAAAGAAATCTCCTGATTTGGATCAACAAAGCCAGGACTTGAAGTTCAAGTTGTCCAGAGCTCTGGAAATCAATATAAACGTGAGTGTCTCTATGTGTCTTAAAGTTATTGCAACCAAAGCACTCTTATGCTGTGTTCTGGTAAAATCTCACTGCTCAAAGGTATGCCTGTGGCTCCAGGAAAAATTCAGAGCCAGATGATAAACTTGGTTCTGCTTCTGCTGAAGTCACAGGGACCTTCTGATGTCAGCAGGAATGCCAGAGGAAACAGGTTTCAAAATGGTCAGCACAAAAGGAGCAGCCAAATTCTGAACAATCCAGTCATAGACATTGAAATCTTCATGCTTGCAGCCCAGCAAGTATTGAATATCCAATTCCCCAGCTGGGAAATTGCCTGAGATTTTGGAGGGCACTCCTCAAAAGAGCTTGTGCACCTTTAAGTCGAAATCCCAAGATGCAAAGTCCTCACAGTTTATGAAGTGTTTAAAAGGAGATATAGATTCCAGAGCCACTTAAATACTTCTGATAATATTCAGTCTTGATTCGGCAAAGCGTGTGACAACTTTAGTAGGTATTTAAATCCATTCCATGTAATATGCTTAAACTCATCCTCTCAGAGGGAGGGAGTGCCTGCCTCTGGATTTCTCCCTTCACTCTTCGATGGGAGACAAGTACTTACCTCTCCCTGAAGCCACGAGCAGTTGATTAGATATTTAATGCTTTGCTGAACTCAGAATGTAAAAATCATAGCAGGGTTTTGTGTGATAAAATAACTGTAATCTGTCCACTGGCTGCCAGCACAAGCAAATAAATACAGGCTAGACTTAAATGGATGGCAAGCTTGTGTGAGTACTGCAGGGAACCAAAACCTTGCTCAGGGTCCCATCCAGCCTGGCCTTGAACACTCCCAGGGATTCGGCAGCCACAACTTCTCTGGATACCCTGGGCGCTGCACCCTCCGTGCTCAGAATCGCATTTGCTGTCAAACCTGGGAACGGGAACGGGAACGGGAACGGGAATGGGAACGGGAACGGGGTTCTCCCGGTGCCGGAATGCCGAAAGGTTGTGAGAGCCTTCTTTCTCCCCCGGGACCGCTCCCACGGACCGCCGTCCTCCCGGGATGTTCCGCCAGCCCCGGGACCACCCCGCCGGGATCTCCCCCCTCGGGGTAGTCGGTCCCCCCCGGGATGTCGCCTCCTCCCTGCACCGGGGATCGCCCTCCTGGGGTCACCTTTTCCCCGAGACCGACGCCCCCCGCGATCGCCCCCCAAGGATCGCCCTCTCCCGGGATCGTCTCTCTCCCGTAACGTTGATCCCCGCCGGATCTCCACCCCCGGCATCACCTCCCATCGGGATAGTCGCCCCCTCCGGGATAGCCACCCCAGGGATCGCCTCCCCGAGATTGCCTCCAAGCATCCCCCTCCCCCGGGATCGCCCTCCCCCGGGATCGCCCCTCAAGGACTCCC
>VZTN01037503.1:2922736-3041565 GCA_013400515.1 Erpornis zantholeuca | reverse complement strand
AAAAAAAAAAAAAGGAAAAAGCAAAAAGGAACTTGGGTGAATTTTACTAGACGATCCACTGTGCATCTCAACTCTGTTATACTGTACCCTTCCAAACAGAACCCATTCCCTGTAGGAATTAAAACAGCAGCAACATACCCTTCTTCATAAAAAATCCTGGAAAGCGTTTGCTGTCATTCCCTGGTTTTCAGGCACAAATTAGTTAGTTTGTGTTAAAAGTAACAAAATCTTCCTGGTATATGAACTCTTTTTAGTCCTTTTGGAGCTTGTGTGTTTCAGTGTAGATCGTGTGAGAGAGTCTATCAATAAATATTATCTTTAAATAGCTTTCCTATCGTTACGGAAATGCAGAAGCCTCTGCTCATAATCCTGTTGAAAACAGAGCCCTGAACTCATGGAGAGCAGTGGATTCAAAATAATTTTCTTAACAAAGGCATCTTGCATATGAAGAGTTCGTCCTAAGGCACTGTTTGACCTCTTGGTCTCTCATTATTATCAAGTCATCAGAGGGTCTTTGGAGAGAAAAGGGAAAAAAAACCCCGAGATACAGTTTATTTGTAAAACCTACCGTGTAGCTTTAAAGCACGTTCACAATGAAGAAGGAGGAGAAAAAAAAAATCTTTCTGATTTCAGGAAGTCTTAGAAAAACAAAGTTAGCACAAATTACAGATTTTGGGAAAAGTGAAGTGGGGTTGAGAAGCGAGGATTTAAGAACAAAAGCTCTCTGAGCTTAGGTTAGCAAACGGGGAGCGAAAGGCTGTTTTAGACGCAAACATGTTTGCTTACATATTAATTTCATGTCTGTAGTTTCTTTAGGCATGACTGTAATTGCTTGTGAAAAATAGGGCATTGTCATGTCAAAACTGTGGCATGTGCTGCTCTGATTTTTTTGGGGAGCCGGACTCTAAAATCTCCTTCTTCTTCTTTTTTAATTCTTTCTTTTCAAAAGTGAAATTATTTCAGAGTTGGGACCGCGTCGGTTACTGAATGCTTATTAGGAAGTGAAGTACAACACATGACAGAAGCTCACCCAAATGTTGAATATATCATTTATATTTTATGACAGTGAATTATATAGAAGATTCTCAAGTAACTTTCAAATCATCAAACTGTAATTAAATATTGCAAAGACTGTCTGAAAATTCTTTAATTTTTAATGAAAGTTAAATATATATTGTCAGTCTACTTGAAGGTGTAGTATTTTAATGCATGACGCTCAGAACAAATTGGATAATGAAATGATTACTTTTAAATGAAACTGTTGCAGAAGCGTACACGTTTCAGCTGGCAAGTATCTGCTCAGTCCTCACACACGCACATTCACACACTTGATAATTGTGAATTCCCAGACTGAAATTACAGCTACTCTGAGGTTTCTGGTGGCAAATTAAAAATCCCACAGAAGCAAAGCTTGAATGAGTTAGGTTCCCCAGATCATACAGGAAAGTATCTGTGGCTTTTTTTTTTTTTTAGATATTTTTTTATTATTATTATTTTTTAACATGGACGCATCAGATTTAAATATAATCCCTTTGTCTCCCAGTTACAAATTGCAAGGTTTTATACTGTTGCGGATTGTTAAGTTAGGTAAGATAAAATAAAAGCCCTTTTGCAAATTAAACCTGGATTTCTTTACATAGGATTGCTGCTCAGAGATTTAACGTGAATGTCCCATTAGTAGCCTGTGTTATACCAGTAGGTAGGCAGGGCTTGGCTGTGCTGGGGGCTGTGTATGCACTAAAGAGGAGATGCGAGTGTTCCTGCTCTGCCTAAGTCAGGGGTTTGTTTGTGTGCCTGTGCCCAGCAACTTGTAGCAAGGGTCCTGTCCTGGGTGGAACAGAGGGATCTCCGTGTCCTGGTGCGTGTGTGTTTCTCTGTCAGCTGTGGAACAGGATGGGAAGTGGGGCTGGAGAGTGGCACTAGTGAAGCAGCCAAGAGTTGTGTTGTGAGCTGCATCCCAGGGCAGAGCTGGGCTGTGGGACGAGCTGTGCACGCGCTGCCCCAAACAGGAGCTTGGGCTGCACACGCACTCCTTGGGAACCTGGGCTGGGGGACTTCCAGACGGGGAGCCCAGCCAGGATTGGTCTCAGAGTGCATCATTTTGAGCTGTGTTTGGGGCATCGCGCTTGGCCTTTGGTGGTGGCCCCGCAGTGCTGGGTGGAATGGGAGGTACGTGGCTTTCGGGGGTCTTGCTAAGTTTCCGAAACATGTCCCTGTTAGATAAAAATTGTAAATACTACTCACAAATCATTCCCGTGGCAGGGGAGTTCTTTCCAGTTTGGGTAACAACATTCGGTGTCAATACTGGCTTAATTAAATTTTCTTTTATATTATATTGGCACCTCGTTTTATGTCAGGATCACATTCCTAATGCTCTCAAAACCCTGTAGGACCCCCAAACTTTATAGCTGTTGCTTTCCATAAAGCAGCAGCTCCTCCCGCAGAAGATCTGCCTCTAACAGTGATGCATTTTGAAATTGCCTGCAAAATGTGAAATATGTCTGCTCTAATAAAACTGGAGTTTTTAAATCCAAGTCAAAGGATTTAAATATGTTTATGGAGAAGAGATGCCTTTTATTTCTTTGGCTGTATTTTCATAAAGTTGAGATATTTCACTATTAGGAAAGATGGAGGAAATAAATCTGAAATACTTGTTCCCCACCCATTTTTCCTTCAGCCATTCTCATCCATAAGATATAACGGATGCTAATATGGCTGAGGCATCTTAAAAATCATAAGTTTTGCTCGATGGCTATTGTCTATTGCTGAGAGCTCTCATGAGTCAAAAATCCTTCCTTCAGACTTAAACCCTGTTTATATTTTGCCTTTTGTTTTTTTCAGAGCTATAACTCTGGATGCAAATGGTTTTTCTGTTGACTTGTCTGTCATTCTCTGATGTCTGCAGATATTTGATCAGCTCTATTCTGTGCATGGCATGGCCTTTCTCTGGCAGCTACGCGCATGGGAAAAAAAAATGTTATCAATAAGTTCAGAGGAGCCTCAGCAGACTCGGAGAAATTTCACACAAACATAAAACAAAACCTAACCCCTGTGACAGGGAAAGTTTACACTGTGCCAGATTTTAGCAGCTTTCTTGTGCCTTTGGTGAGATGTCAGAAGCACAGGTGATTTTAATTTTCTTGTACAGAGAGGAATGGAGAAGTTTGGAATTTGCATGCATGATCAGGACCTGTGTTTGGGAAAATGTAAACTCATCACAGTGGAAAATGTGTTGTTTGGAGTCTGAGGGTGAAAACAAAGCTGAGGATTTTGGAGAGACTGCCTGAGCCAGATGGCCTGGTGCATTCCCAGTCTGGCAGCCCAACTGCTCCCTCCTGTATAATATACAGCCATTTGTTCTGGGATATTTACGCTAGAGCTGTTTCCATGTGAATGTTTGAAAACCATTAAAAATGAACATATTAGGAGAGATAAATTTATTTAATTTGTGTGAATACGTCGATAAGCAGGCTGTGAATCAAAGGCGGAGGGAGACTGGATAAAATAATTAGATGCTTCTGAATTGTGCGTTGAGAGACAGAGCAAGAACTCCCTGTCCTCGCCCCGGGACCAGCGCCGCGCTGCTTGTCCGGGATAAACCTCCCTGGGATGGGTCGAGGTTTTGCCTGGGGAAGGGGTAAAACCTCGGATAATTGAGGGTTAAGGATTCAAAGCCAAATAAATGTAATTCACAGTATTTTCTCTGTAGATATATAGTGGGTACAAGCCTAATCCTCTCTGGGTAAAATGCTGGCCCATCTGAAGTCAATTGCAAAGCGCCTATTGAATTCGGTGGGGCCAGGATTTTATTTTCTCCCTGTGTGTACGGCTGTAAACGTCATTCCAAATCATTTCGGTTCTGTTTTGGACAAGACCCTAA
Source organism: Erpornis zantholeuca (assembly GCA_013400515.1). NCBI lineage: Eukaryota > Metazoa > Chordata > Aves > Passeriformes > Timaliidae > Erpornis > Erpornis zantholeuca. The sequence continues at coordinate 3,037,685 of VZTN01037503.1, read as the reverse complement.
TTTTAATGAGTTTTCCCTTCTCTTTTATTTCTGTAAGTGAGATACTTTGTTTTGTGAGGCAGATGGAATCTGAAAGCAAGTGGATTTAGATGCACGTTGGTGATTTCTCTCCTTCTCTTACTCTTTTAAAATCAAGGCCATGACATAACTGAGTAATATAATGACCATGATCTCATTCCTTCAAGATTGTTTTTCGTCCAGTTCTGAAAGCAGGATTGCTTGACTGGCAAACTGACACCACGAGATGATTCTGCCCTCACTAGTACCAGCATAAATCTGGATTTATGCAGGAATGGTTAAGGACAAAATCTGTCTCTGTATTTTTCCAGCTTGTTTGTCAACTCTTTTATTGCTTTATCCTGCCGCATCTACTGGGGAAAAGTAGATTAAATGAGAGCTGTAGCCTTGACTTTTATATTACCCCCCTTCCTTTTTATTTATTTTTTTTATTATTTTATTTTTATAATGAAGTCTGTTGCTGAAAAGTTTAGGCGAATTTTTGGACATACTTGACTGTGACGTGCTCGATGTGGTAATTTTTATTTGCTGTTAAGCGGTGAATTGAATTTGATTTAACTTTTTATGCAGCTTTATTTAAATGGAAGTCAGGAAGCCTCATATTTTTGACACTAATTTTTTGGGGCCTGATTTTGAAGTCCATTTGTGCATGAGTGATTGTTACTCACTGGGACTTCTTGTAAGAAGGTTACTTGGGTGAGTAACAGCTGGCAGAACGGAAGATGAGTTTTGTGGGGAAATGTTTAAGTTGTTCAGGAGAAGAAACGCTATATTCAAGTGCTTATGAAACACCACCGAGTTAAATCGACATGAAGTAAACAAAAAGAAAAAAAACCCCAAGTCTATAATTTTGCATTTCCTTTGCCGGTGTTTTGTTGTGCAACTCTGATGTGTATCTGCAGGCTTATTTTTAGCTCTGCTGTGGTCTAAGTTTATGCACTGTAACTTTCACTTTGTCTCTCATTAATGTGATCCCTGTTTGACAAAATCACGACGACGTTAGTGCGACAGGGAACCCCGACCCAATCACCCTCTTCCAAAAGCTGAACTTAAACCCCCACATATTTTATTCAAAAAAACCCAAGATATTTTTGCTAAAATCTTTTCAAATCCGAGAGTTAAACATTTTCACAACAGTAACGTAGTAGACCCTTCCTGTAAAAATACTTCTGGCAGCTCTAACGATCTGAAACTTTAGCAGTTCCTGTTTCCTTTTTGAAACTAATTGTAGAATTAATGCTTCGGAGTGGCGTGGTTTGCGAGGCGGTCGAGTATCTGCAGGGCTCTCGGGCGGCCATTCATGGGGGCAAACAGTTGGCGCTTCACACCAGTAAATTTGGGGCACACGAGTGGGGAGATGGGGATGAGCCGCTCAGGAATGGACCCAGTGCATCCTCACGCTTCCCAGAATTTCCTAGAAATTCCTGCAGGGATAGGGTGGGTGAGAGGAGCAACGTTTAACACGCAGAAAACAAAGTGCAGACGGGTGCAACTTCGATAATTGAATGCAAATAAAGTGAGAAGCAAATCCTTAACGTGGAGGGAGGCAGAAGAATGTCATGCACGCAAAGAAGGGATCACTGATGCTAAACACAACAGACAAGGTGATTATGTACCACAGTGTTGACTCTGCCCGTTCATTATTGCTATTTAGTTGAGTTATTTAAGCGGGTACCTGGAGGTTAAGTAAGCACAGCAGCAGGAAGGGGAGAGGAGGAGAGAGGGCAGGGGGAAAAAAGAAAGTAAATTTTGAGTTCTGGTTTGTCATTTCTAGCGCTTCCTTGGCTCCACTGGCAACAGGCTAACCCATCCTGGGTAAATTTATTTTAATATTTGAAAGCATAAGAAGAACGAGCTGAGTCCAGCAGCTCTCTCCCCTCTCATGTCATGCTGTGATTGTCTGGAGGGGACAAGGGGCTGGAGGTGTTTGTCCCCACTAAAGGCCTCAGGGGTAGACCTGTTCTTTCCTCTCCTGCTCTGCATTCTCAGAGGGAGATTATTTTGTAACTGTTGATGAAGTCCAAAAAGTGCCATGAGCTTCCCCCTTGCCTGGCCTGTCCTACTGCCAGGTGGAACCTGATCTGGGGTTTTCTGGAGTCTTTGCAATGTCCCCGCTGACTGACCCCACCAGGTGTCAGCCAGTTACTTCAGTTTTCTGGCTCTGCATGGAAGAAGCTTCTCCCCATCTTCCCTTTTAATGCTGGGAATGAGGCTCTTCTGAATTTGTCCCACCTCCTGCTGTAATACATGTAATTCCATTTTCCAAGGCTTCTTGCAAACCATCTGTATCTCTCTTGGGCACTGATGTGGAAGTAGCTCAAGGTGGGGGTCCCAGCTGGGGTCAGGGGGTTGCTGGTGTCTGTGCTGGGAGGTACTTTCTGTGCATCCCCTTTATCCCAGTTCTGGGTTCACAGCTGTTGTGCCCCACTTGTGGAAATGAGGCGGCAGAAGTCAGGTGAGACTCTGGGCCCATTAGTGGCAATTAGTGGCAGCCTCTGTTTTATCAGCTATAAAACCCCAACTCAGGGGCTTTCAGGTTTTAGGGGAAGGCACACAGCAAAAGTGAAGTTAAAAAATTAAAACTAGAAAAGGTAACACAGGCCCATTCCTGATATTATTTATGGAATTATTAAGTAATTTTATAATGCATAATATTAATATTGCATGTTGCTATTAAAATTGTGCAAGAGTCAGCTCATGCTTCTTCAGCATTGTGTGTCTTGTTTGTGCCCTTTCTGGAGGTACAACACCTCTTACTCTTGGTGGGTTACATTTGTAAGGACTGGAAAAGCAGTTCATTCTATCATTTTTCTGTCAGTATTTTCTGTGCTTCCATTTCAAATTGATCTCATTCCTTAAAATGTTTTTCATCCATAGAGCACGCTTCTTAAATGTCTATTTTATCGGTAGCCTTTAGGGAGACCCATCTCAGATGTCATTTTACCTGCTGAGTTTTTTTCCCCAATTTCTTCTTTTAAAGTCTGTGTTTTAGAGGCTAAAAAGGTCACACCAAGCTCAAGGGTAGCACTGTTGCTTAGATGCAGGGGTGGTCATCCCTCCAAGGCTGGGGCTCCGATCCCAGCTCTGGAGTGGCCACCCTAAGAGGTTTAGAAACCTTTAGTGCCAGCAAAAAATGCTGTTGCAAAGGAAACTTCACTCTTGTTTTGCTGCTGGGGGGCTGGTGCCTGGGAGCAGGGGTGGCTGGAAAACACGACTCTGTTGGGCTGAGATGGAAACCCTGTCCCACAGGGGCTGTGAGCACTAACCCAGTTAGTGTGTAACGCCGATCCCTCGCCGCTGGTGCTGCTGGTGGGAGCAAACGTAGGCTCCTCTTGAAACGTGAACACACTGCCTTTCCACAGTTTTAGCTTAAAGGATTCTCCCTGTGGTGTCTCAGAGTCAAATTTCTCAAGCCGGTTGATCCTCTGTTTGTTTTGGTCTCCTCTGCTCTGGTAGGGCCTTCTCCTCACTTATTTATATCCCTGGAACTCTGGAGGTGCTCTCTGGAAAGCGCTGGATCAGGAGGTTCAAGGGAAGAATCAGGCTCAGGCGCTTTCTCAGGAGCTACCAGGAAAACGCCTGGGCTGTGCAGCTTTTGTAATTAAAAATGCATGAGCTCTCTCTTTTCTGTCTTTTTTTTTTTTTTAATGAATAGGACCCAAAGTATACCAAGCCTTGCTGGCTTTTTTTTTTCTTTCTTTTTTCCCCCCCTTCCTTTTAATGCTATTAGGTTTATATTTTATTCTGAATTGAAAAGAAAATTGTGGTTGTCTTGACTACTAAAAAAACCCATCCTACACACCGCTGGAGAGATGTGCAACAGAGAGGAGGGAATTTAGCTGTACTCAGCTTGTGTTGTTTTCCAGCTGCAGGTTTTGGAGCAGATTTGGTGGAAATGCCAGGTCTCTTTAGTCTGAGCTATGGTTTGCAACTCGCTGAGCCTTTGCTTACCGTGACATGTTTTGATTTTTCTCCAAAATCCACTTTATGCACAACTAAAAAAACATGTTTTATTTCTAGGCGATAGTATATGAAGGCCAAGACAAGAACCCAGAAATGTGCCGAGTTCTGCTCACGCATGAAATAATGTGCAGGTAAGAAATACCCCTCTTCCAGTTAATTAGTGATGAGAAGATGAATCTGTCTCCCAAAATCTAGGTTGAACCTACAGCTATTTTCGGACTTAAATTTATCTTTCTTGCATTAAACAATCCCAAAATAACACAGTTCGGTGTGTGTAATTAGCAGCAAGGTCTCAGTCATCACACTAGTTTTCAATTATTTATAAAGAGTTATTCTTAACAGAACGCTGCTGGTTTTCATTTAGACACTGTAGCCCACAAAAGGTCTCCTCACTGAAATTAACAGTCTATTATAGTCTTGTAGCAATAAACGTCTTTGCCCCCAATTCCCAACAAAAACCCCTTGGCAAAATGAAAAATAGTATTTTTTGTTGGTTTTTTTTTTTTTTTCTGGATGTGCATTAAGGAGTGAGGTCAGGAGGTTCTTTTGTCCCCACTCGGCCAGAGCAGAGCAGCTGATGCTCCTCCATGCAAAAGGTGTTGTCTTCTTGATTTTCTTTAAGCTTCCCCATGCAGATTGGGCTCTGCCCTGTGCTCTCTTGCCCTGCCTGGGGTTGATGACTTTAATTCAGTCAAATGTCTTCTCCCCCAAACTTCTGCAGCTGCTTCCTTCTCTGTTCTGGCTGATTGAAATAGGTGAAGCCTCTTCTACTTCCTTTTTACCACAGACCCCTTTGCCACCTCAGAGAGCTTGACCTCTCAGTCTCATTAAAGTTAGTGGGTGTTTTTTGCATGTCTGAAAAAGTAATTTGTTACATGTTATTCGATGGCAGAAAATAATTCCCTGGTGGAAGACGAGGCATTCTTGCATAAGCTCATTGTTACAATCAGTTGTTTTAAGACTGTAAAAATGCCATTGCATGCGTTGTAACTTTTACAAAACACATTTACTAAAAAGGAGTAACTTGAGGGTAAAAACTAGTACCCACTTCTAAAAGAATAAACTTGGATGAGGGTTTCCTGGCAGGGGAGAGTCTTTGACAAAATACTCAGATGGAAACTTCTCTGTTGGTTGATTTTTTTTTTTATTTTTTTATTTTTTTTTTAATTCTTGGGATCTGCATGTTTTGTCCTCCACTGACAGCTCCTCCTGATAAAACCCTGCTGGGGGGTAGCACCCCGTGATGAAGGCAAAGAAGGAGCTGCTCTTGCTCTGCCAGCTTGGGTGAAACCCTACACAGCCCCCCCTCAAATTCTTCCTTGCAGCAGCATTTTGGGGGATTTTAGTTTTCTTGTCATGTTTTTTCTAGGCTGCTTCCTTCAGTGGGTTTGGCTTCTTCCAGGAAACCAAACACAACCCATTGCAGCTCCAGAACAATCAGCAGCTGGGTGTCTCCAAGAGGTGCCTGAGCCTTTGCTGCCATTGGAGCCTTGTTGCTTTGCTGAGGACTCCAGGCCACGTCTGCCTTTCCAAATGGAATCCCAGTCAGGCTGACAACTTGTAATTGCCCTAAAATTCATTGGCCCAATTAGCATGACTTTCACACTGGATACCTAGCTAGAAACAATTCATGGAAATATTAAAGGAGGCCCCTGACCTGATAAGACTCAAGTGCCTTTTACTTTTCTCCTGTAACAGATCAGTAAAACAGTGGGGCTGGGCACATGAGTAAAATTAAGCACATGTTCAAGTGCCTGCAGTGTCAGGGTCTGAATCTGCCATTAGTCCTGGGTAATGTGTCCTTTTGATCCTTAACCAGCAAGGTTTGGTGGTAGGAATAACTGAGCCAGAATCAACTACTTTAATGAATTAATTTGCTTACAGATACTTCAGAAACATAAGGTGTAAGAAGTAAACGCAAACTTTATATAGTGGGCCAAGTTTTAACCAGAAGACCAAATGCCCACATCACAGATTACAGCTGTTCAATGTACTTTGACTGAGACAAAATTATTTCTGTTCTGGGAATGTGGAAAGATGCGCAGTCATTCCCTTTACTAAAGCACTTTGCACTTTCTTTGTTCCTAAAATTCACTGGCTCAGGAGCTTTATTCTTCTCCTCCTATTTATTTACTGCTAGTCCTTGCTTTATGTTTCACGGCTGTAAGGTGGAGGGGTAGAAAAAACCCAAACTGACTGGAGTAGGCAAATGTTGTGTTCCTGATGGGGTGGGGGAGACATATTCAAATTTCTTACAGCTCATATTAGATATTTCTCATTTCCTTTGCTGCCCATATGTGTGTAAGAGGGTGCTGTTTGTTTACCAGGCCGCTTGACCCTATTGCACAAATCTGTCATCTATTGTGCTGCTAACACGCTTTTAAATTGCAAATCTGATGCTCTTTAGGGGTCTAGAAGGGGAAAAAATTCTCTCTCCACACCATTCTGTTTCTCTTGATTTCTTGCCTGTTGTAAGTGGAAGTTGGGATGTGCTGAATTTGCACCAGGGGTGCAAATGCAGCCTCAATTATAAGCATAAAATTAGAGTCTGTTCCCCATTAATCAGCCCAGCTAATTGCTATGCACTACCATTAGCCATATGGTGTGAAAGACAGCTTGCTCTCCCTAAGATGAAATTTCTTCATTTCAGACATGAAATAGTGAGGGCTCTGTATTTTAAAATAGCTTGTTTTAGATATTTAATTTCTAAACAACTTTCAGCAGTGCTTTCTATCAAGGCTAACTGCACAATAAAACTTTGCATTTATGTGACAAAGCTGGGTATTTATAGTGTACTACAGCTACGGCACGGAGGAGACAAAGAATTCAAATGTATAAGAGAGTCCTGGCTGTGGTAGGAGAGCGAAGCTGAGGTTTGCTTCAGGTAGCTGTTTATTTCAAAGGATTTCATTGTGTTTTGTCAGATATAAAAATGTACACTGTTGGTGAAAATGTTAATAGCTGGGGAGAATTCCCAACCTCAGTGGAATTTATTAGTATTGTAGGCAGCATAGGGAGGGACATCTATAGTTAATATTGCCTCAACAATTTCCATTATGAAACCTTCAGTGGCTTACAGCTTTGCCAAACTTAAACTGTTTTGGCTGAAATATCCTTTGCAGGGTGTCAGCCTCAGGCTGACTTTCTTTGGAAAGTTTCAGCTAAAATGGTTCAGTGATTTCTGAGAATGAGTTTGGAGTAAAATATGGGTTTTGTCTGTGTAAAATAAGACCTTACAGCTGTTTTGGCAAGGGCGTCCTGCACCCCCACGCTCCAGGGTGAGGAGCCTGTTTGGGGCAGGGGTTGTCCTGATGGCATCGCTGCTGGGAGGGATCCCACCTTGTGCAAAATGTCCCGCGCGGCCTCGCTGGCGACTTGTTCGGGCCTGGCAGCTGATGGTCGGAAAGTCGCCTTGGCACTGGCCACAGGCCCCTAATTCCTCATTGTTCATTGTCCCCGGGACACACAAAGCAGGGCTCCTGCACGGGGGACACTCCGGCCACCGTGCCAGGGTGGGGATGGCGAGGCAGGGTTTGGGGTGCCGGACATTGGGGTGAGGAGGCCTTGCCCCGTGGGCCTGGGCAGCGCGGGCAGAGGTTCTCCCGGGCACAGGAGGGAAGAGGAGGAGGATAAGGGCAGGAGGTCCCCAGAGGGTTGTGGTGAGGAGAAAAGCAGCAATAAAAGCTGGTGGTGTTGGTGGCCTGGGGAGGAGCAGGATGGGGATAGTGAGGGGCTCAGGAATGAGCCATGAGGGTGACGACAACAGCGGGGTGCTCAGAGATGGGGCGCAGGCACTGGAAATGATGGGAGGCTGCATGCTGTCGAGAACTACTTGTTTTAAAAAAAGGCAAACCCCCCAAAAAATCAGTTTTTGTAAGCTTTTCCTGTGGGCCAACGTGGTGTTGTGTCTGAGGCGTGACTCCTGGCCCCACCTGGGGAGAGGTGTCATGGAAGAACAGCAGAGAGGAGTCCTCATCCTCCTGGCTGCAAGGAGCTGGCATTCCCTGCTCTTGCACAGAGCCTTGCTGAGAGCTGGAGGGTTTCTGAGTGGTTTGGAGAAGCTCCTGGGAATTTTAAAATTCTTTCAGGGAAAGGAGAAAGGGTGCTGAATATTTAGGAACTTATTTCCAAGTGCTAAGTAGGCACTAAAAGCCAAAGCTTTTGAGGGAAATTGAATTAAAAGCACTTTTAACCAGGTTTGAAACTCAAGATCTGCATGATGTTTTAATTCTCTGCATAGAAAGACTGGAGTGAAGAGGCCTCCAATTCTGCTTTTACGGGGGCAAAAAACACAAAAGGCAAACTAAATTTTGAAATATAATACTCTAGATCATGAAGGAACATTCAGGGCCTCCTTTCATGCCAGAGAGCCATCAGATGGTGGGATGTGTGGTCAAGAGTGAGGTGTCCTGCTATCACTTGGAACTGTTGGGGGGCACTTTTGGAAAGCTCTGCCCCAATTAAAGGACCACCTGACGAGCAGTGAAGTGTTTCCCCTGCTCTTAAAGCTGGGTTGTCCCCACTGGTCAGTGCCTGACTCCATCCCACTTGTGGCAGGAGGTGGGACCGAGGTGTACCTGTCCCCACGCCCCTGTGGCTGCCTCTCCCTCTGGGTTAATGCCCCGGGAAGGTGCCAGCCCCTGAGCCTGGTGGTGCAGGGATGGTGGTATCTGCCCATCTCGTGCTGGGAGCCTGGGAACCTTTGCTTGCCTGAGTAAGTGTGGCAATTTCTGTCCCTCCAGTCTGCTGGGAGAATGTCAGGACTAGCCCTGATTCGCTTCAGTCACAAGAACTGCATTGTCTTAACTTGTGCCAACTCTGTTTCTAATTACATTTTAATCATTTAAAAATGATTAGCAGTTTTTATTGCCTTGTTTGTGGGTAAATTTTCTCACCCCACACATTCTAGCTGTACTCCAATGACAAGTCCTTTTATAGGCAAAAAGCCCCCGAACGTCCCCATGACTATTTACCTACAGCATATTTTATTCCTTCCTAAATTTTAATACTTTCAGGGTGCCAAGGCTCTGGCATTTTCTGGTGGATCAATTGTGGTATTGTGCTGTAAAATTAAGCAGTTTTTTTTGGCAATCCCAAACAATGTAACTTCCACCGAAATGAAGATACCGCACATGTGTTAACTGTGAAAAGTTTCAGCCCTGAATAGTTGCCTTGAAGCTTTTTGCGGTGAAAAGAATTATGTATTTTCCTCTCTTTGAAAACAAAATTATTATATTTTTTTAAAGCCATGTTTAAACAGGCTGTTTTTGTAAAAGGCCCCTTTTTTGTTATCTTTAGTGTGGTTAGTTGCTTTATTGCTAATCTTGGTGGGTAACTGTATATTATTCACTCTATTGTTCAGCAACACAAGAGAACCTTTGTCATACTCCCAACAGGGCTATTTATATAGCGTGGCACTTCTGAGGGCTTCTTCCTGCCCTGATGTTCTTCCACCTTCTGGGGAAAGGAAAATAGTTCATCTGAGAGGGAGAGTGAGTGGTGGTCCGTCCCGACGGCTGCTGATATCTGGGCGAGATGTAGGTCCCTGGGATGCCACTGGGAACAAACTTGGTGGTTTCCAAAGATTTGGTTGGTTGTGGTTGAGGTTGACCAGGAAGTTTATCAAACAGGGAGATGTGCTCAGGTCTGCCCAGGGAGAGCAATCGGGGTGGTCCTCACTGCCTGACACTTGGTGAGGCCATGGGATGGGGTCCCTGCAGCCCTGAAGCTGCCGAGGCTTTGTCCAGCAGGTCCTTGGGGACCAAGAAGGACTTGGGAAAGTCAGGAGCTTCTTGATTTATTTATTTATGTATTTTATTTCTTGAAGCCTTGACTTCAGTGGGGGATTTTCTGTTAAGGGACATCAACAAACAGGAGCTTTCCTTGTGAGATGGGGGTTTCCTCCCTGGGGTGAGTGGGTGAGTGAAATCTAAAGGCTTTGCTGACCTATGTGGCTGTGATTTGTTCTTGTGGGTTTAGATGGGCTGGTGGGAAGAGTAGGGCAGCTCCCTGCCACAGCTTCAGAGGCACCAGGAGGGATTCCCACCTTGAGAGAGAACATGTACCTTGCCTACAAACTCACCTGCAATATATTTATGCCTCCTTACGGAAAACAACCCCTGACAAGGAATCATCAAAAAACCAACAATTTGACTCCTCTTAGGAAACAATGAGCCACCTTAGTTCAAAAAGAATCCCAGCCTCGAGGTCAGCTGTGGAGCAGTGCTTTGGGAGATGGAGCTTATATTTCACATGCCTGCTTTGTATCTGACCTGACGCAGGGCACCAGCCACCGGAGCAGAGCTCTCTGTGGCATTAGTGATCATTAACATGCTCGGAAAACTTGGGGAAACAGGCGCGCTCGAGCATAAAAAACTGCTGCTGCTGCTGGTGCTTGCATTTTAGCTCCCCCATTAACACCAGTGTTTCTTAGAGGGAGAATAATTGTGCTCTTGGAGTTTGGGGGGAGGTTTGCCAGTAGCTGGGAATTGTGTGGAAGCAGGAATATCTTGTGGATGTGTAACACAAGCGTTAAGCAAATGTAAAAACCAGGCTCAGCAGGGAAAAATCTGCCTTATTTTGTGTGCCAGCGTCTGCGGGACAACTGTTAAACCCCGCGGAAAAGAGGCTACAAAGAGGCAGCTCTCCCTTTTTCGGGCGATCCTTGAATTATTATTTGTGAAAGGGGCAAAACCCCTCTCTTTTTATATTTTCCGTTGCTAACCAGCTGTGCAAGAAGTTAAACATCGTAATTAACCCATATGTGACCCAGTACATTTGACTGATTTGCAGGCAGGGCTGGCAGGGTAACTCGAGCTGGCAATTTGAACCCACCATGTTCGTAATGATGATTTTACAGTGTAATGGTTGCACTAAATCCTCTCGCTTTTGCTCTGTAGCCGCTGTTGTGACAAGAAAAGCTGTGGCAACAGAAATGAGACTCCATCAGATCCAGTGATAATTGACAGGTAAGGACTGCTATTGTTTCCTTCCATTTTTTTTTTTCTTCCTCCCTCTCCTCATTATAATGAAACACCTGCCCTGTGTTGCTAATGGGGAAGAATTAGGAGGATATACGGATGAAATTTTGTTTTCTTGATACAGAATTAGTTGTGCTTTGCAGTTTTGATTGCCTTGGAAGGGCCATATGTGGGATAACGTAGGGATACTGGAGCGCCCTGCTCTGTGGAGGGCTCCAGCTCTTGTAACTGATTCATGTGCATAAAGAGGAGATTTTTCTTTCTGACTTTCTGTGACTCAATTCACATGCTATGCCAGGGAAGCTTCAGGAATAAAATAATAATAGTTTGTGATTTATGAAATGTGGTTGGGTGCTTATAAATATTTAACTTTTATTTGAAAAATGTTTGAATCATTATCACTTAGCTACTGTAGTTCTGTTGGATGCAATCCATCTACATTTTAAGGCTTTTATTTATGCATAAAAACAGTTAAGAAAATAGATATGCAATGTAAGGTTTTTTCCCTCCTCTTATTTTCTCTGGTTGGAATACTATTTTGACTGTATTGTCAGTTGATTAATTCATTTTTGCCTGTCTTAATTATTGTGTTTTTAAACAGATCCATATTGCTAATCTGACATCACTGAGTAAATCATTGTAGTACAATACATCTATTCCAGTTGTTCTGAGCCATGTGTAGTTTCTGTTGCTTGCCAATTATGCAAAATGGTAGTCAAAGGGCTATTTTTACATTTTAATCGTCCAAATGTGTTGTCCAAAGCCGTGTGGGATAGCCAGGGTATTGTGCAGCATTACTCTAGAGGAGTTAAATGGCCACAAAGCACCAAAAGTGTCTGTCAGGGTTGGTGAGAGCAACTCCCTGCACTGACCTGTGAACAGAGGGACCCCAAAGGGAGCTCCCCAAACCCACAGGGGTGAGGGCAGGGAGCACATGTCTCTCCTTGCACTGCTCTCTGAGTTATGTTTGCTGTGTGAAGGTTAAAGAATCTTCCATGCCAGAGCATCCATTTTATGAAAGGAGGTGAGGAGGGTTTGATATGTTGGGGGCCACACGTGGAGAGCAGTCCAGCGCCTTGTGCTCATCCCAGCTCCCAGTTCTCGGATGGGTTGGGTAGGAAAGTGCATATATTGGATGCTTGTAGCAGATGTTTTGATTAGCTGTAATAAGTAACCCCAAAAATGTTTAAATCACAGCAGATATCCCTATCTATTTTAACTAGGCATATTTTCATCTTCCCTGAGCATCAGGTAGCAGCAGAGAAAGTATGTGTGTGTGGGGAAAACCCCACAGTGAAACCTGTACAGAGCTGTGTTTTATAAGCATGCTGCAGAGCTGAACACTATAAACATGGTGTTAGAGTGGCATTTTGAGCGACATGAAAGCTAAAAAATTCACATGAATTTTTCATTGTACTGGAAAGTGAGATGTTAAGATGCTAATGGCAGGTTTACAGAAATATTTTGTTTAACTATCTAGTATGCAAAACTGCCAGTTGCAAATCATTTTAAATTTTGAAAGCCTGTGATGCTGTCTGTTACATGCTTCCTGCAAAACGAGGAAAATAGGTACAGGAAAAAAATCAGCTTTAGCTTCCTAGCAGTGATCCACTCCTCAGTCTTTACGTGAATTGATGCAAGTTACCAATTTTGAAGTTTCTTCTTAAAATGCAAGCTAAACACAGTTTAAAGCTGATAATACAAGCCCTGCCTCGCCACCCGCACTGAATCACACTTGGCTTGTGAATGGGTTAAGCTTTTAAGTTCTTTGCTCGGTTTTAAATTGTGACTTTGATACAGAAGGTTGATATGACTGTGGTTTGAATAACACTTGATTTTGACCTGTTCCTGTGGGTTGCAATGGCATAAGAAATTTGACTCAGCAGTACTGTAATTAGTCCTCCCCGTGTTTTTGAAACAGGATTGTGTTACCTGGATTGCATTAGTGTGGCTTCTATTGTTGCCGCTTCGCATCTGTCCCAGTAGGGTACTTAAAACCTTTTCTTGGCCGGGGCTAGTTCAAACAATTTAGGCCAAGCAAGTATGTGCTTTATACAGTTAGTGGCTTTAGTGATGTTTCTAGTGACATTTATCCTATTCATTTTTCTTGTCCCCTTTGGTTTGGAAAGGATGAAGTGATTTATATGGTGCCTTTTTACCTTAAAGTGAGTCCTTTATGATGGTTCTATGATTAAAATGCCTGCACAAGTCAGGCCATGTGTTTGGTTGTGCTCCATTGTCACTTCTCCATGCACACAGTTTTTAACTATTATGTCAATTGATATGCAAAGCCATATTTAGTTATTTTTATTTGCATTGAGCTTAGAGAATTCATTTACCATTTGGGCTAAAGCACTCCCGCATGCCTGATGCTCTGATCAAGTCTTTGCCTACGGATTTAATCTAACTCTTGCATCAAATCCTGGGAATCCGCAGACTCTGACCTAACATAGAGTTTAACATAGAATCTATCCATGGGATTTTTGACATATGTACTTACATGGAAATGCTATCCTCCTCTGACAAGTTGGAATACTATTTTGGATTGATTAATTCTCTTTGATGAGGCTGGAGAGACTTGGGATGGAGAGGGCTCTGGCTTTGTGGTGGTTTGGTGAATTTGGAAAAGAGGCTGTTGGGCAACTTCAAAGTTACATGTGTTGTATTCTTCTTCAAACCCTGTATATATGTGAAATCAAATTGTGTATTTCTCTTTAATGAAAATGTGGGTTTAAGAAAGAAAGTCTGTAGCCATGTTTGAAACAGGATATGGCTTTATTATTTATAAAATTGTTTTATACTTTGCTTTATCATAGTATCAGCAGATACAGCAGTGAAAGGGACCTAAAGAAATTTATACTTATATAAAATAGTGATTTAAATTTTTTCTGGAGAACAAAATAAATCTATTATGATTACAGAGCAGTCATCCCAATGAAGTTTCTTGGAAACCTCTGTGTGTTTGTATCATCTTCTTAGCATAGCCTGTATATTTTATCACTAATCCAGTTACGTGTGTTGAGATGAAGATCTGATGAACAGGAACTCATTTTAAAAGGGGTATTATTGTCACAATACAAATGCACAATTCCTCCTACGAGTGCAGTGGCAGAGCTGTATTGTAATCACACTTAAAGAAAACACAGAGCACTTCCTGTTATTAAATTAAATTCTAGATTGATTTAACTTTCAAATTGTAACTCATATTTGAATTTAAAAGGTTCCCAATAAAATTCCTGTGAAGAAATTGAATAAATTGTAGTTTTATTACCACTCTGGATATCCTGGTGTCCTAACCTTTTTCCTTACAGTTATCTTAGTTCAATAAATAAAACCTCATTAGACTATTCCCATTTCAACGAGTTTATTAAATTTTACAGGAGTAATTAGCATAAGCTGTGCTAATTTTTCTGGAAGACTAATGAGAGAGCTTCCTAATTAGGTTTGCTTTGTAAGAATCAGAAAAGATGATAATGACAAAAGTCACATAGGGGAGAAAGTGGGGCTTTATGTTATTCCTTGGTTCAGGAAAAAGGCTCCTCTCTTGGCACTCGGTTCCAAACTTTTAAACCCAATTTACCATTGTCAGGACCGATATTTAATTGTGTTACCAGTGCCTGCTGGGGCTTCTTTACCTTTTATGGCTGCATCCCCTAAACAGGAGTCCTACTGACTGATAAAATAGAATAACCACTGCAACCCCAAATATAGTGGCAGAAAATATATATACCATATATATCATATATATCCTGCTTGAGACATTGTATGGGAAAAGGGCTGAAAACAGGCAGTTGCTGGCTCATCCCAAATTTTGCTTCTTCCCAGAGTACTTGAGCAGGCTAATGGCAGTGACGTGGAATTGGCTTTGCTAACATTGACCAATACAGGCAGGACCTGAAGTGAGAATCTGTCCACTGTCTGTCTTTTGGATTGATGATCTTGAGGTGAGGTAGGAGCCAAGGAGCTTCATGCTGGAGCTCCCCTGGGAGGGACTGTGTGTCCTTTGGGGACAGGACACCATGGGGATGGCCAGGGCTTCTTCTGGCCCTGCTCTGGTAATACACTGAAGGTCCTCATGTGGCATTTTGGATGCAATTTGGGAGCAATGAGGAGGTTTGTGCCTTTCCAGTGTCATCGCAGCTCTGGTCCTTGGACAAGGGTGAGGACTCATGGATTGGAGGTTGTAATATTTCCTATGCCTTGTTATTAGATGACACCAAAATATGTTTTAATGCATGACCTCCTACCAGTGTCTGAAAAGGTCTCTGTGCTTCCAACATGTGCAGGATGCTTGTCTGGGCTCTCTGTGACCTGTCCCCAGCACATCCAGCCAACTCACCTACAGATGGGTTTGAAATCTTTCAGCCTGTAGCCTGAAAAGTTTTATGTTTGTGGGTATGGTTTCACTGTGCAATGACATGAGAAGTCATTACCTCTGTTTTACTGCTTCACAAGTCATCATGTGGTGGATTGTATTTTACAGGCCTGATCATCTTCTCATCCTAAATACCAGACAGGTGGAAAAGTGACTGGGAGGACTGTATCACACTCCCTGCATCCTCCCCACAAACACACTTCTTAGGTAGATGTGGCAAACAATGTGTTTTGCAGTAGCTTTCCATGCTTGGAGGGAGGGGCATGGAGATGCAGGCAGAACCTGCCCCTCCAGGAGAGGTTTTGGCGAGGGGACAACGTGGGTTTTGCTGGGAGGGAACTGCTGAGGGATGCTTTGCTGCAGGGGATGGGGTCAGTGCTGCAGCTGATCCCCACCAGCCTGCAGGGACGTGGGCTCATCAGGGACTGGGCATCATCACGGACTGGTGTCACGGCAAAGTGGCAGGAGATGCCAGGTGCTCTGGCAGTGGCCCCTTAGCAGAAGTGCCAGTTCCTGCACTGTTGTGGTCATATCCTTGTCCCCCTGGCCATGTCAGTACCAGAACTTGGCTGTGTGCAATCAGGGAAAGCTGTGTCTGCTGGTGTCCTGCTCCCCCCTTGCTCGCACCAAGGATGGGGCTGTGGGAGCCTGGGGGTCCCATCACTGCTGGCTCCTTGGGTGGGTTTTCCACACAGAAGGAGCAGGAGGGCAGGCACGGAGCACTCTCATAGACAGCAAGACCTAGGTGCAAAATGCCCCTGGGCCTGAATATTTGGCTGTTATCTGGAATTTTCTGCTGGAAAGTGCCCCCCTCATTGCTGGGCCCCTTCCAGAGCCAGATGGGAGTTATTGATCCGTCAGGGAGGGAGTCAGAGGAGCAGAAGCTGGGTGACAGAGATACCTCCAGCACTGCACAGAGATGTCTCCCAGGCTGTCTTTTAAGGCTGTGCTGCCTAACCCCCCTGGGCCTCTAAGCAGGGTGTTCAGAGACAGAAGTTGGCCTCGAGCGCTTCATACGAGCTCTGGGAGTCTGTGAACCCACACATTTCTGAGAGGGGAGGGACCCAAACACACATCCTCCAGGATTTGGTTGTGATTGATGCAGCTGAGAAGCATTACCCAGAACATTTCCCACATGACTTAGGCAACCAAAGGCATTTTGAACTGTTGTGAGATAAATGGGACTCTGATCACTAGATGCTTCTCACACTGAGATTCAGGCTTGAATGCTTGCCCCTCTACGAGTGCTCCTCATGCATGTGGTGTCAGTCTTCTTTATGGTGATGAAATCACTAGAGCTGGGGGTAACTTTGCAAGGATTCTTGCAAAAATGTCTTGGTTTCAGCCTGTTGGGGTTGGCACATATCACTGCTGCTTATAAATTCCTTTATTTTGCTCTTGGGGCTGAATGAACTTGGTCAGGGTCAAACCAGCTTCTGCTTATTGTTTGTTTGATTTCTCTTCTCTCTGCATCCAAGTATAAGAATTTTTGTATGATCTCAGAAGTATTTTGCAGAACCTTAATTCGGTCTGAGCTTCACTCAGAAGGTTTGTGAGTTTCTCAGTAAACCTGTTCTGAGTTTTCAGTTTGTTATTAAATCCCAAACCAGGCAAGTCTTAATGTGGTTTTGGGTTTCACTGCAAACATTTCACACTGCTCTAATAGTTACTTGCTTCTCTCAGTGATGCCTTTTGATTCTGCAGCAAGTGTTTGGGGCTTTAGTTAACTGTGATCTCAGGCTCAATTATTACTGTTTAATATCATTGGTGAGGTAGCAGAGGCTTCTATTGCAAAGTAGGCTCATTGTGCTGAATGCCGTGTAATTTTTAAATAGGGAGATGATCCCATTCCTGAAGAGAAGAAATGGTTCTCCTGATGCAGAGTAAAAATTGAGATTTTTTTATGGAGACTAAAAAGCTTGTGTTGAATGTCCTGGGGATGAGGGGGACTGAAGACAAGATTACTGCTTTTGGCATTTGACTGTTAGTGCTCATCCATAGCCATGGGCTCGGCCAGTTGTGACTTGAGTGCACACATGGGATGTGCTGGACCTGCAGCTCCGAGGCCCCAAGGTCAGCGTGTCCATGTCAGGAAGCCCCTTGGGCTCTTCCTGAAAATCTCAGTGCTGCTCAGCAAGGGTTAACAACTTTTGGAGACTGCACTGGTTTGTTTTAGTCCTCAAAGTCCATCCTGAAGACCGTGTGGTCTTGTTTTTGGTCTCATTTTCTTGTGCAAAGGAATCTGAGACCTCATGGATTACTCTGCTGCACTGTTCTGGTGGCTGGATTTGGGTGTTTGAGGTTGGAGGTGCCTTAAAAAGTTTGGTGCAGTGATGTCCTGCAGCACCAGGAAAGCTCTGAGTGCTCTGGTCCCAGTGGGAGCCCAGGGCCTGGCAGGGTGATCCATCCCCTTGTTTTTTGTCACTAAACTTCAAGTGTGCTCTTCATACCTATCGACTTCTTAATATGAACTCCTACTTCAAAGCATGTCCTGCAGCAGGGAGGATGAGCTGGGCACAGTGGGCTCCCTGGCTCCATGCAGCTCAGTGCCAGCTCTTTTCTCTCAAGAGTGGGGATTTTTTTGGGAAAAAAACCCCCAATGTCTTTTTCTCATATGCATGTATATATACACAGAGTTTCTGGAGTGGATAAATTTCCTATTCCATCTTAACACCTGATTTATTTCCATATTTGCTGTCGCAGTGGGAATGCATACATGAATAAGAGCAATGGGGAAATGTATTTGCAAAGATCATCCTCAGTTTTAATGCAGATTAGCTAAAATTCTTCTGAACATGAAAAATGTATCTCAGCTATATCCCAGCGTTTACTGAGTAAAAACGCAACCCAAGCTTTATTCTGCAGGAGCTGAGGTGTGTGAGTAGTTTTCTTCATGTGAGTTTTCATAAATGTTTGCCTGTTCCAGCCACCAAAATGTATTCTTATAAGTAATTGGCCACACTTATTAAAATAACTATGTTAAATTCACAGGCACTTCTGCCTGCTGGAAGTATTTAATTTTAATACAACATCTAACTGATAAAGTTAAGAGAGTAAGAAACACTTGTAGGTTACTGTGCAAATCAGAACTAAGTTTCTAGCAATGGTTTTAACACCATCCTCGAAAGGCAGCAAGTCTCTGTAGTAGTAGTGGGAAATGCTGGTATGAATTTTTCTCTGTAACATCGTGATATTTTTTCTGTAACAGTTCTGGAAAAGTACAGAAAAGCCATACAAAGTTCCCAGTGTGTCACATTAGCAACTTTGCATAGGTAGTTTGTGATCAGAATATATTACTGTATCAACAGAGTGTTTACTTTTTTTTGCTAAGGACAGTATTTTAGAGGTTTTTTTCTTTTTAAAGTGGAACGAATAATTTTCTACCCACTTTTTAAAAACGGTGTGTGGAAATAGAAAATGCGAATACAAATTCTCTGTTGCTGTTAATATGTGAATTATATGAAATTGGTTATTAAAAGGCTTTATATCAAGTCACTGAAATTATATACTGGACTGTAGTAAGGTGACCCAGATATAGAGCCTTTCAGAGCAATCATTGAAATGCTATGAACAGTGCTGTTTTGTCTTTGCTTTCTTGCTGCCTCTAAAGGTGTAGGCAGATGAAGATAACTTGAAAAAGAGCTATTTCTCCAATTACAAGCTTTTGTCCAAGAGCAAAGAAAGATTTTTAGACTAACAGCATTCACTATAACAAAATTAAATTCCCTTCATCTGACAAGAAGTGGAGTCTGGCAATAGTTTGGGATTTTTTGTTGGGGCTGAAGCAGAAGCTGCCCTCTGTACCCCCTGTTTTTCCTAGAGAGGGGGTGACCCGAAGTGGAGGGAGAGAGGTGGGGAGGGGGGGAGGGCACTGGGTGCTGTCCCTTTCCTGTAGGGGCATCATTTCCCCTTCCCAGGGCTTTGGAGAGGGCTGAGGGAGCAGCATCCCACTGCCACCCCCCTTCCCTGCCCCCACCATGCCAGGAGGCCCAGCCAAATCTTTTTGGGTTTGTAAGAACACGTCCAATCTGGCATTCCACAACTACGGCATCTCGCTAACGGGCTGAGGCACCAGAGTTCAGTAATGTAATATAAAAAGTAATGGTGTTAGCTAACACATCCTTAATAAGATATTGTCTGCTGCTCTGCCATATGCTACCGAGCAGGCTTTCTCTCTGTGGGGCTTTTGAGTTCTCTCAATAAGATTATTTCAAATACTCTAATCCTGAATCATTGACATGAATACAAAAGACTAGTGACATCTAATAGATGCCTCTTAGCTTTGCTTTTCCTCTTGTTCCTTTCCTTTTTCTTCTCTTTTTACCTGACAAAAAGCTTACAGACACTTGGGCTCTGTCTCTCAGTACCAGCATGTGGGTCCCCTCATGAAATATAAAGGAGGAAAAAGGGCTGACATAGGGCTGATAAACCACAGAGCAAAGGACTATAGAATTAAAAGTAAATGCCAGTAAATCCCACCCTGTACACTCTGTTGTTCTTTTATTGTTTTCTTTAATTCTTCCAGTGCCATGCTGGGCTAAAAAGAGATGAAAAATGGGGCTACCAAAAAAAAAAAAAAAAGGGGTGATGCTACAATGCCAGGGTCATACAGGCTTGCTTGATTCTTGGGTTTTCCTAGTACTCCTCTCACCTTGACTTTCTAATCAGAGTTGCAAACATTCAGCTAAACACATAATTCAATTAGCTGAATGTTTAGGTCATTTCTTTCAAAGATTAATTAAAAAAAAAAAAAGACACCCTCGAGTGACAGGATTGTGACCCTGGAACTGATTAATTTTGTATAACTAAATGTTAGAAAGACAATATTCCAGTGTGAGTGTCTAGCAATCAAAAAATGATCTTCCTCTTCATGTTGTCTCAGTGACTGTCAGAGGCAGAAAATAATTTTCTGTTCATCTCCCTTTGGACTTTGACAAACTCTTCATCTGTTGATTCCAAAATCTGCCTTTGGAAAAAGTTGCTGGTGCAGGATACAGCCAGTGTCTACAAGAGGTTAAAAATAAGCTATTTAAAACACAATACTTTTCCTTAATTTTTATCCGTGGTTTTGCAGACTCTCAGGCTCTCCTGACCCAGGATACCCATCAGCTTCCACCCAGTTGAGTCAGGTCTCCCCTGTAAACCTCCTCAATATAATCCTTCAGTTGGATTTTTTGGCATCTGCATCACTACATAACCATTGGCTGACTTCCCAGATGTTAAGTCACTTTGATAAGTGGATGTTAAAAACCACTTTACCTAGTTCAAATTTTGTAGGAAGATGACACAAGGAGAGCAGAAATGTATTCTGTATTCATTATAAAGTTCTTTGCTCTGAAAGAAGAATAAAATTAGCCACACTCAGAGCTATGAAGTTCTGATGGTCCCTTCTCCTCCCAGCTGCTCCAGGTGCCTCTGCATCTCCAGCACAGTCCTGCAGGAGCTGGGATTTGCCTGCAGAGAGGAGCCCACCCCCTGGAATATCTTTCTGGGAGTTTTACAGACAGGAGAAGGAAAGGACCTGCAGCTCAGATTAGGATTTACCCCTTTTTAAAGAAAAATGAGAAATTCAGCAGCGTTACAAAGGAGTGCCCTGAGTTTTCTGTGGTCTAGGGCAGAATTTGTTTTGCTGCTGGGGTTTTTGTTAAAAGCAGCTCTGTAAAGCCTTTTTTCTTCTCTCTGGGTCTTCCAGTTGGTACTATGGCCTGGTGCTACTGGGCCCTGTTGGACTCTGAGGCTGCTGAGTGAGGGATGCACAGTGGAAGAATCTTTGCCCTATGGAGCTCTTTAGGCAAAACAATCCCTAGGCTTTTTTTTTTTTTTTTCCTAAAGCACAGTGAACTCCATAATATCTCTGGCATTCTGAAAAATGGAATAAACTGTACCAGGGTGTAGGAGGAAAACTTCTCATTGAACCCCATTATGTGTACATAAATTGTCATCTGTCATGTACCACATAGCAGGAGAGAGGAACTTCCCTTTTTTTTTTTTTCCTGAAGGATTGCCCTGCTGTGACAATGGTAACTTAATTTGTCAGAAATTACAAGAACATTAATACATCATGCCCTAATGTTTCATTAGTACATTAATACTTTTGAAGTCATCGGAATTTCCCTAATAAATGTCTTCAGAGTTGGCTGGCCATTCATAAATTTGAGTTTTCAGCATTATAATTGTAATTGAGATACCTATTTTCCCTGATTAATCCTTGGAGTTTGTGTGTAACAATCAGCCTTGTTGACATCCGCACTTGAAAGAATAACACCACGCTGTTGGTTAATATTTGTGTTATTGCGGAGTGGCACAATTTGGAGGGGAGAAAAAAAAAAAAAATAGGGAGACTATTCTCGGGGAAACAAAAGAGAATTTTGGGAATGCTTTTTGCCATGGTAACCCAGTTATCGCTCATTAATCTGTCACCTATGAAACGAGTTCCAGGCTCCGACACTCCGCAGCGCGGCAGCGCACCCGGGGGTCGCGGTACCTGCGGCTGCCCCCGGCTCTGCCAGCGCCGGGAGGGCTCCCCCCGCCACCAAATCCACCAAATCATGTGCCTGGATGGGCTTCAGAGAGAGGGGGATCCCCTCCCTGCCTGGGCCACCTGGGCTGCCTGGCCCTGCCACCCCAAAAGCAGCTCCCGGGGAAGATGGGGAGCCGGCCCATGGGCGCCGCTGCGCTGGCTTTAGGGGCCTGCCTGTATCTCCAGAAGGAAGGAAGTTTTTTTCCTTCATTTCCAAGATAAGGTGTCATTCGTGAGAGCAGCGTGCTGAACTAATCAGGTTAATTGAGAGGCCCTGAATAGCTCTCATTGAGCGGATCCCTCCTTCCTGCTCAAGGCAGATAGTGCAGACGGAGAGATTACAAGTGCTTTAAACTCCTTCTCTCCATCTCTGAATTTCACACCCATTTCAGGATGACGAGGGTCAGAGCAGATGTGTGACACGGGGTTGTACAATTTAGCTTTGCTGGGAGCAAAGCTTTTATTTTTGTTGTAGGTTTTTTTTTTTTNTTTTTTTTTGTTTTTTTTTTTTTTTTTTTTTTTCCTTTTTAATCATCATCATTGTGATTCTTTTTCAGTGAGGCCAGTGCTTCCCATCTCTCCTGATGCCAGGGACACCCTGCTGATTTACACCAGCTGGAGTGGTGTAAATTACTCCACTGTTTTGGAAAGATGCAGAGGACATTTGGAAAGATGTAAAAGACTAATGCAGTTGTGTGATTGGCTCTAGATTGACCTGCTCCTGAGTGTTGTTAATATTAAAATTATTTCAGACCTAACTCATGGCAGGGCTGCAGGAAACATTAATTTTAAAAAGATGTTTTCAGTGTTTGAAGCAGATAGCAGTAGGGTTTATTGCTTTTATGGTATCATTTCCCTTTAAACCCTCCTAATCGAAGTGGCTGTACGTAATTTTATTCAAGTTTACCAGAATGTGAAAGCATTTCCCTCTGGATACTCTTGCCAAATTAGGAACAGCCAGGCTCCAAACCTCACTCTAATCTTCCTACTTGCCACAATCTATTACATTTTCTTTGCAAATATTGTAACTGTTAGGGTGAAGAAGAGAGAATTTTCAGGCAAATAAATTCCCCAAAAGTAGTGTGTGTCCCCCCACGTCTCCAAGCTTAGTTTAATTTAAACACGAGCTAAACATGAGCATCGTTGTCCCTGTTGGCCCCCTCCTCTCCCACCCCGGCTTCTTTTCCTTGGAAGTTTCAGGAATGACTTTAATTATCTCTACAATCAAATTCTCACTGCTGTCCCTGTGAAAGCGTGTAGTCATGGATTGCTGGGATTATTTTCTTTAGCACTTGGGGATAGAGAAACTGGTTGTTTGGAAATGAGAACCAGCTGGGTTCTCAGAGCTGGCGTTTGGAGGGAGCCACTTTGCACAGAAACCCTGGTGCTGAGCAGAGCCTGAGCTCAGCCCCCAAACTGCCCCTGCTGCCTTGGCCACGAGCAATTATGACATATCAGGGCTGGGTTTTTGTTTTTTTTTTGTTTATCTCATTAATATGCATCTCCAGGGTGGCTGCTGCCAGGGCTGGCCTGAACTCCTCACCAAAGTTTCTGGAGGCAGAGGTGCACCCTTGCAATCCTGTTCCTGGCTTCACCTGCCTGAAACAGAGAAAATAAAATTAATTAATAGAAATTAAGCCAAATAACTATGTCAGATACAAGTTCTGCAGATGACAGGTAAGCAGGTTAAGGGAGATTAATGCAACAAAGGGAAGAGCAGAGGTAACTTCTGCCATCTCAACATCTTTTGTTGCCCTAGAAGAGAAGCTACAGTGGTGATGTTCTTCCTTTCTTCCAGCTTGGAGAAATTAGTTATTTGTCATACCTTGTTAATCTGTTTTAGTGCCAAATTCAATTTAAAATTAGGACCATACATGTAGTCGGAAATTATATGAGCTGTGCTTTTAGCTGAGTATTTTGTCATAGGGAAAGGCACAGAAATCTTCTTCGTTTAGTTATAAGGGTGTAAATTTGGAGATATTACACTGGCTTTAAAGCAGCTGCTTCATATTTCTGTCTCTTTAAGAGAGAAGTATTCATTCTTTGGAATACAAGGATTTGTTTCTAGGGTTTATTTGCATTTTAAGGTACTAATATAAAATACATATAAATGTATATTTTCTACTTTCCAGGTTCTCTCACACTCCTGCACACTTGTGTTTCTCTACATACAGTTGTGAGGGTGCTTTATAGTTTAAATTGTGACTTCTCAGTGTTTGAAATGCAATAGTGACTAAATTGGTAGCTCAGGCAAAAAGTCAAGAAAAGAAATCTTTCTGTTCCTTTTAAAAAAGTTTATTTCATAGAAAATGACTGATCACTGAGCTTTGAACAGCTACTTATAAATGATTTGATTTCTTTAGTTCACAGAATACGACTTTGACTCTATTAATGTCCCTTTTAGCACAACTAAATTATTTTTTGAAAGATGGAACCATTTAGCTCTGAACATGTTTAGATCATACCACGACCTAAAATCTCTTGTACATATTATATACATTTTCACGTGGATTTGCATTTTTGGTGGGGTTTAGTTTTGTTGGTTTTCTTTTTTTTTTAATCTGGATTTTCTATTTGTTTTCTTTTAAATTTAATTTTATTTTTATTCCCCCAACAAATAACTGCTGCATTTCCAGTCACTCAAATTTGGACAGAATTTTACTTCCTGTTTCAAAGGTCAAGGAAAGCTGACCTCAACAGCAGTGTTGAGGCTGCTGAATTATTCATATCATTGACTTTGTGTCAGCTTCCACATTTGTGCAGAGGGATGTTTTATTCATTTATCTCATTTAGGGACCTGCTCTGCACCTGTTTCTACCATTAAGTACCCTGTAATTTGCATTTGATGCTAATTTAGTTTCATATCAGCCTGGTCCCCTCTTGTTAATTTAATTTTCTAAGACCCTTTTCATTACAGTAGAAATGTTTCCCTCTTTAAAGCAAACATCTATACAAGTAATTGTATAAACTGCCTTTTAAATAATATCTTTTAGAAGATTCCATCGTTTAATTCCTTAATTCCTATAATTAGCCATGGTTTGATTAATGTTTCAAAGGGTTAAATTAAAATGCAGAATTACTCAAATGCATACTTGAATAATTTTCCCTCTGCTGATAACAGTTTCTGCATTGCTGCTTTTATTCTCCTCGTGATTCTGAATATTACATGTACTAACAAGCACTAATTTTCCTTATGTAGTGATTTTCCTATGCTGAGCAATGGTGGGTTTTAATGTACGATTGTTGGAAACTCCACATTGCCAGTGGGATACTTAATTTATTTTTTTTTTAACCTTCTGATCTATTGTAAACAGTTGAGGAGAAACGCTGTGGCTGAGCTGCTCTGGGTTCCTTCCCAGATTGTAAGAAACTTAGAGATCCTTTATTTTGCCAACAAGCATCGCTGCTGTGTTCTCACAAACAGCGTGATTAGTGCTGATCGCTGCAGAGAATCATTTGGAAATATTTACAACCATCATGGATTTGTTTGTGGAGGTGAAAATTTGCATATGCTGTGATCCTACAGGGGAAAAATGCTCCGGGGTTGTCACCCCCGGGCACATGGATGCGTGTTCAGCGCAGGAATATGGCACTGGGGTAAATAAATGACCAGAGGGGCTATAGTGGGAAATCAAGTCCCTTCTCTCCCCTGCGGGTTTATTTAGAACAAGGCTGGATAATTGCAGTGGGGTGGGCACTGTGCCGGGGGATGGACACCCCCTCCCCTCCCTCTGCAGCCAGGGGAAAGTGGAGATGCTCATTCGGAGCTTTCAGAGGTACAAACCCCCCCTTCCTTGGAGGCTGTGGGGAGGGCACAGGGAGATCAGCAGAAACAGGGGCAGCTGGGCTTCATTACCCAGCAAAACAGCCCAAGCTAATTCCCCTCTCTGTTTACAGTGGGGAGGGGAAATCGGGGCATCAATCCCAGGAGCCTGTCTCCCCGAATTCTTCCATGCCCTCCTGGGGACAGGAGGGATTTGGTGTTAGGCTCTGTGTTGAAGCTCCAGCCCCTTGCTGCAGTGCCGTGTGTGGCAGGAAGGATGCGAGTCCTGCATAGGGGATCAGCTTCGCATCAGCTTTTGCTTTGTCCCAGCAGAAGGTGACACTCCTCCTCTTCCTCCAATTCCCCCTGAAGTCATGACGAGTTTGGGAAGAGGTGCCCGTGGGTTTGGGATGAAATGAGGCTGCTCTGCCTCCGGGTTCCTGCTCCCGGGTAGTGCCCAGGGCTGCTCCAGGGGCTGAGTTTGGCTGTGATGATCCCAAAAGTGTGTCTTAATGTTACACGACATGCCACTTAGATAGATGAGCCTGAGACTTGGGCTCTGGAACTGCAAATAGCACAAGGATTTAATATTTAAAAAATGAGTTGAAACAAAACCTCTGGTCTTGTGTGGATTTTTTTTTGTTTTTGTTTGTTTTTGTTACTCTTTCTGGTTGCAAAGATGCCTCACAGGCTCTGTTTGTGCTAGCAGAGCCCCCAGATGTGGTGTCAGGGGTCCAATATTTGTGTTAGGGGTGCCCTACTGAGCATTCCCAGTTGCAGGAGTACCAGGGCTGAGGGATGGCTGGATCCGAGTACCTGCAAGCCTCACCTTTCCCATCAGCTCACAAATTCAGATATTCATAATAGCTCCCCCTTTATTTTGTCATATGCTCACAGTAGTGGCCTCAGAGCTGGGCATTTCCTGAGTATTAATGACCAGCTGGGGTTAATGGCCCTTGCTTGTGCCTTGAGCCATCAGCTCCTCCCGACTGGTCATTAATTCCCAGGAAAAGCCCTCTGTGGAGGTCATTATTGCCTAATTATCTCCATACACTTTAATGCCAGTTTTGACAATGTACAGTCTCATACTTTGAGTTATAGGTACTTTATAATTCATTAAATAGCTTATCATTAAAACTGCAGATGATCTTGATTATTATTTATTAATGTTTTCCCTTTGATTTTTTTTTAAAATCTGATGCTCCTGTTTCTGGAGGAAGGAAGGGACAAGGGTAGATGGGGTATGGCTCCAATGTCAAAAACTGTCACACAGCAGCTCTCCCTGTCTGGAGAGGTCTTCCCTGGTTTTGAGAATTCCCAAAGGCATCTGCCAGTGGGTCCTAGACCTCGGTTCGGAGCTCACCTTGCTCAGCCCTTAGCAGAGACCTGAGGAGCAGTGGCATGGCCACCTCTCCTGGAGCTCCCTGTGCTGGCCCTGGAAGTGTTGGCAGGAACTGGCCCACAGTTTTGGCAGTCCTTGACTCATTTTTCTCTTCAGATTCAGTCAGGGTTTGCTTTGGGAGCCCTTTCTCACCTCAGTTGAGCTCTGTTGGTTTCAGGGTTTGGTTCCTTCCCCAGCAGCATCAGGTGTGCAGTGTGTTTGAGCACAGTGGAGAGGGGTGGGAAATAAGTGGGACAGGTTCAAGCCAAACAAGGGGACTTTAATTTCTGCTTTTTAATAAGACTGTGCATCTCTTCCTTCTGGGAGCAGCTTCTCTTCCTGTCACTCAGGTGTGCCTGTGCATGGCATGGCAGAGCTGCAGATGCAGAGGCTCAGTGCTCTGCCTGTGTGTGCTGTGCTGAGAAAGTGCCATACTCAGCCCAGCCTGGGCTCCTCCTGGAATCATGGCCTGTGGAAATGGCCAGAGGAGCACTGACACTGGTTTTAGGGGAATTTACTGTCTTATTTGCCCCAAATGACCCAATCCTGCAACCTCGTCTAGTTCTCCTTTATTTTCCACTTTTCCCCCCAGGCTTTACAAGTGAAATATCTGGATAACAGAAAGACAAACCTTTGCATCTGTGGTTTCTCAGAGATTTTGCTGTGCAGGAGCCCTGATCAGCACCAAGGAGGGCTGTGACCCTGTTTGGGGGAGCCCTTCTGGACCAGCACAGGGGCTACAATGCTGTCCTGTGCTGGGGGCAGATTGCAGTGGCAGGAGATCTGTTAGCCAGAAAACCTGTGAGGGTGCTTGCTCAGTTACTCAGTCATTACTTGTGTTTTAGTTGCTCTTCCCTGACAGCATCAAGTTGTTTCAATAATAATAATAATAATAATTTGGAGGTTTGAAGCTGTTTCTCCATTACCTGTGTCTCTGTTGGTTTTGTGTTTGCTGGAGGAAAAGCTGCATGTGGATGTGAAAATACTGGCCCCATTGAGCCATGCCATTGCCTTTGGAGGAGGCCAAATTTCACCCACTGTATTTGCTTTTCTACCTCTGAGCCCTGTTTGTTTACAAAACCTTCTTCTGAACTGCTGTAAACCGCCCAGCCGAGCTGCCTCCCCGTCCCAGTTTGCTCTGGCCTTCTCCAGAAACCAGTCCGTTTTGATTAAAATCATAATGTCATTTGAAAGCGGGGAAGCAAACCAACCCAAAGCCTTCTGCAAAGTTTGAAAGTAGCAAGTTGCTGCCGAGAGGGAAAAAGAAAAAAAAGAAAAACCCTAAAAAACTCAACCAAAACCCTTAAAATTCAGACTCAACGGGTCTCCTGTTACTGCTGTCAGGGAAGTCCAAGAGCTTGAGGCTGATGAAGAGTTACATGCTAAAAAAAAAAAAAAGGGGAAAAAAAAAGGAAAAGAGGGCAAAAGGGAGCAGTGTTATTTACTTATTTATTTAAGAGCCTAAAAGATTTATGGTAAAGCTAATTTAGGAGCGCGCTCGGCTCTGCATCGCGGCCGTGCGAGAGCNCCCCCTCTGCTTTCTTTCTCTCTCCTTTTTCCTTCTCCTTCTCTTCCCCCCGACTTCCTTATTGTCCCTCTCTTTTTTCTCTCTCCTCCCGCTTTTATTTTTCGCTTATATTTCACTTTTCTTCTTCTATTTTCTTTCTCGTTTCTCGTCTCTCTCCTTTTTTATTCTCTCTTCTATTTTCTCTCCACTCTCCTGTTTTCTCCCTCGTCTTCCCATTATTACTCTTTTTTTCTCTCTCCTATTTCCTCCTTTCCCTTTCCCCTTTTCTTTCTCCTTTCCTCTTCTCCTTCCCCTTTTCCCTTCCCTTTTTCCTTTCCCCTTTTCCTTTAGCTTCTTCAATTCCTTTCCCTTTTCCCCCATTCTCTTTTCCTTTCTCCTTCTTCCCTTCTCTTCTCCTTGCCCTTTCCTTTATTTTTCCTTCTCTTCCACTTTTTCCTTTCACTTATTTCTTTTTTAATTATTTTTTTTTCACTTTCTTCTCTCTTTGAATTTTTTCTCTCTCTTCTTTCTCCCTCTCTAATTACTCCCTTGCTAAAAGCCAAAGGCAGAATTACAAATGCAGTGTTGCCATTGTGGTTTGCAGGATTCTTTAGGGATGTTTTCTTCTGCACAGTATGTTCTGTATCTTCCTTTTGGATCTTCATCTCTGTGAAAGAGAAAATATTCCTTCTCTGTTCTGAGCACAGAAGCATGGTAGAATTATGAAGTGTAAGGAACGTTCTTCCCTTTCTCAACATCCATATAATTACTGTCAAGCCAAACCAAAAAGCCTCAGGCTTAGAGATCACTAGAGTAAAGTTACATTTCGCAAGACAAAAACTGAACTCAGTGCTCAAAACAAAAAAATTGGTGACCAATTCTGTGTCAAAGACTAAAAGCAGGCATGACATTTTGCTAGGAAAAAGCAGAGGCACTCAGATTTGTTACCATATGGAATAGAAATTAGTTTTAGTTATATTTATTTGTTCCCTCCTGCCTTGCAAGAAGCAAACTGAGCTATTAAAAGTCTTGGTATGTTTATTTTTCAAAAAGAATTAATAGCATGAATGAAGAATACATTGGAGGGGGGAATAGATGTGCTGTACAATGACGACGCTGCCTTTTTTTAAGTTCTAATTCCAGGGTGGGAGCACGGGAGCTGTGTTGGATGGGAAATGTATTCATGTAATGAAAGGCTGCATTTGAATGCAGCTTTTTTTTTTGTTTACATTTTCAGCAAAACCAAGATGACACAGCTGGGCATGTTCAAAGTGAAATAAAAATAGGAGTGAATAAATAAATAGTAGTAAAGAATAGTAGTAAATAAAAATGAAACCGAGCAAGCGCCGTGCCGACGCTGGAGGAAGACACCCTCTGATTGCCCTGGCAGTGCTGGTCTGGGATGGTGCTGCCAGCCTGGGATGGTGCTGCCAGCTGATGCCCAGGGAAGGAGGTTGGGTGGTGCAGGGAAGAAGAGGCTGGTGGGGCAGCAGCAGAGCTGGGCTCCTCTGGTGCAAGTTTTTCCTTCCCTGTGGTGCTCCCATGGCTTAGCCCTGCCCGGGCAGCCTCGTGCCGTGAGCTGAGTGTTCCTTTGCATGTTTTGGGGTGCAATGTTTAGTTGAGAAAGGGAAATTTCGGCTGCCTGTGCCAATGCCGTGTAGAACCCTCCTGCGTGCAGGCAGAGGAAGAGGAGGGGGGCAGGAAAAGCAGAGAGGCTGCTGGGGGGGCTGGGAGCTGTAAGAGAAGAGGCTGGGAGACCTGGAAGTGGCAGGCAGACAGAGATAGATAGCAATTAGGATCTAGAAGCAGGCTGGGAGATAAGGAGTCACCGAAGATTTACTGTATGTATATGGACAGAAAGAAAGAGCGAGTACATTGGGAGCAGGGAGGGAGGTGTGTACGCACAGTAAATCTCTGGTGATGCCATATCTCTGGCAGCTCCTGCATCCTAATTGCTCTCTCCTTGGCTGCTGCTTTCTGGCCTCCAGCCACTTTCTCTCCATTTCCCTTCCTACCTCCAGCTCCACCTCCGTGAGGCAGTGCTCAGCCTCCGTAGGGCTGGGAAGGGTGCTGCTGCCCTGGCATGGCTGGAGAGGTTTTCCTGAGCCTGCTGGGATTTGTGCTCTGCTTTCCAGGGCCTCCAGTGAACCCTGGGAAGCAGAGAGGAGCTGTAAATGCCGTGGGTTTGCTCCTTGTTCCTGGGCTTTGGGGCACATCTGGGTGACCTGCACAGCTTGGCTGCCTTTGGGTGTTTTCCCGTTCCACAGTAGGAGCCCTTTGTGCCAGCTGCCCAGGAACCAGGGAATTACATTTGCTGTGGGGGAATTCAAAATGTGTTTGTGAATGT
This sequence comes from Erpornis zantholeuca, assembly GCA_013400515.1. Taxonomy (NCBI): domain Eukaryota; kingdom Metazoa; phylum Chordata; class Aves; order Passeriformes; family Timaliidae; genus Erpornis; species Erpornis zantholeuca. The sequence goes on along the minus strand of VZTN01037503.1, from coordinate 3,006,831 downwards.
CACCATGGGCATGGAGGGCAGCCCCAAGCTCCAGGACACCAGTGAACTCTGCAGTCTTAAGAGAGTTTGGGCACTGCCGCCACTCTTAAATTTACTTTCAGGATCCTGTTCTTCACCCAGGAAGAACCTGGAAACGTCTGAATCTTTGGGAAGGTCTTTCCTCACCTTGTAGACATTCATACATACACATGTAGTTTTCCATGTGATTTTTCTTGGGGCAAATTCTATTTGCTTCAGGAACATGAGTAGCCCCAAGGACCTTCTCACAAGTAGGATTTACCTCTTGAGGTCAGAAAGATGGTGGGATCTGTGGTATTGCACAGAACCTTTCATCCCTTTAACTTTTGAGGATTTTTTTTTCTCTAGCAGACAGGAATAAATGCCTTTTTGAGGCACAGTATCATATTCTGTCATCTTAGAGATCACCTCCTGATTTGTTCAAACTCATACCAGTAATGCTTAATTAGAAGAGTTTTATAACAAGTAAATATTTTCTTAAATGCATAATTGATTGTGGAGGGAAGGAAGAACTGCAGGAATGGAAATCATACATCATTTCATTATTAATGGCAATGTCTAAATAAAATGCAGACCTTGTCATATTTAATGGATGGCTGAGTCCATTCTGCTTTAAAACGCAAACTGCTTTTTTTTTTTTTTTAAAGGTGCCTGTGTAATTTCAGCCAGTTTCGGTGGAATTTAAGATTTTCATAACGTGTTTGAGGGATTTAAAGTTTGTATGACCTAAACTAAGTTGTCTCAGAGCAAACCAATAAGGAAATGATCTTGGCATAGGTTTGAAAGTTAATGTTCTCTTAAATTTTTTCCCCCCTGAATAAATTAATTTAGGGATTTTCTTACAAACTGCATAACACCTAATGAAGGTTTTATATTTTTATTGTATATAAAAGTGAAGCTGGTGGAGCTGTGCAGATTTACACTCACTGCAGCTGTGGTGATTAGTGTTACCAAAAGGCAAATTCTGATTCTTGCCCATTTGTTAGCTGTGAGAGCTGAGGAGTGCTGTGAGTGTTGCTGAGGTCTGAACAGGATATGTGCAGCACAAGTCAACCTGCCCTGGCTCTGGAGAGCCTGGGATGAGACCAAAGATACAAGAGAGTTGTGGTGTCTGAGCACATCATGGATTTAAGAATTGGAGAGAGGAAAGCAGGGGATAGGTTATGAAACAAAGACCAGATCTGCTACTTGCTTGGTCCCTCAGCTTCTGTCTTCACTGGGACTGTGTTGTGTTTGCCTCCACATGAAGAAGCCTCTGTGTGACAGTCTGGATTGTAGAGCAAAGCTGGTTCACTGGAGAATGGACTGAGGTGAGATGGGTGCAGGTCTCTGTGTCCTGGGTGCATGGAGAAAGGTTTCCAGAGGTGGGTGCAGGTTGGAGGCGCTTTTTGTGCCTTAAGGACCTGATCCATCAGGGCAGCACTGGAAGCTACCTTCACAGAGCTTCCAGACTTTACCTCAATGCCTTACAAAACTGGAGAAATTTGTCATATTATCTGCTGTGTGAGTGCCAGGAGCAGCCACATGTTCCCATGACAGGTACAGGTGCCAGACACGGCACAGGCCAATTTTCTCCTGGCAGGATCGCTCAGAGTGTATCATGGCAGAGCCAGGACAGGAATGGAGCCCTGCCTGGGCAGTGCCAGTGATGCAGACTGTCCCTGCTGGGAACCTCTGCCTGTGGTTCAGGTGACACTCAGCACCCAGTCTGGAGGCCTGACAGTGATGGTGGGATGGCTGGAAGAGGAGAGAGGGTGACTGCAGATGATATGCAATTGTGAGAGGGAGAATGACTGAACTTGAAGCATCTTGGCAGCCCTGGGCACATGCTACAGCTGGTGCTAGCAAAAGGATGTCAGGGATTTTGTTCCCCAGCATTTGGCAGAGCTGTTGTGTCTTCCTTGCCCAGCACAGACCACAGAGGCCTTTAGATCTGAGCTGTGGAGAACTCCTGCTCTTCTCATCTCTAAATCTTTAAAATATTGCAAATAGTTCATTTGTTTTAAAGCTTTAAACTCAAGCCTTTGATGTTGCTTTTAGGAAGTTAAATAATAAAGCACAGTGTTCTCCGAACGAGGGCTTTTGTCAGAAAACCTTGCTTTACAATGAAAAGAAGGAAAACATAAATAAATGATACTCAAATATTTATAAAGGCATTCAGCAGATCAAAATGTTTCATTCTGCCTTTATATTGTTACTTCGTGTCTCCCCATCTGAGACTATTTTTTGTTTAAACCATGCAGCGCAGAATGTAGTTTGCCTCTTATATCATTAATTTGCAGAGTTTTACTGAGTCCTTTCTCACAGGGACATCAACAGGACATTCAAGAGATAGATGTGCAGGTTATTTCTGTGGCTGCCAGTTCTGTGCCTCCTTGCCGTGGGTGAGCTCCAAGTGGGAGAAGTGAGGCTGCTCCAATGATGACATAAATTGTCCACAGGCTGTTTGAGCCCTGTCTTTGTGTATTTCTATTTCAGCAGTGTGCAGGTGAGAGAAGCTTCTGCCCCAAACATGTATGAGGTGCCACTGTCTCCTCCTGCCCAGGGAATATGGGATTCCCTGCTCCCATCAGGGGCAAATCCCTGTCTCCAGCTCCTCTTAAGATGGCAGGAATGCATCTTGAGCCCATTGCTGTGGGCAGGGGGATTGGTGGTCTCCTGTCTGCTTTTCACCACCCCATCCTTCTGGATTGAAGGAAAACTGCTCTTTATCCAAGGAAGGGTGTCTCTAGAGGCAGAGATTCCACGAGCACTTTAGAAGTCATGTTTGGCTTGTTGTATTTTTTTCCAAATAAATAGTTGGCATCACTTCTGCCAGCATCTGAGCTCCTTCAGGTCCTTGTCTCTCCATGTTGCCCATGAATTGTGCTGCCATCAGTGAGGTCTGGTCATGGTGTCATTGCCCCGAGGAGAATCCTTTCATTCTGTCAGGAGGATCTCAGCCAGGTCCTTGAAACTCTGTTTTGGTATCAATATGTGCTGCTAAACAGGAGAGGGAGAGGCTTTGGCACGCTGAGCCTGCACTGGGGCTTCTATGTGCAAAGTGTCCTTTGGAAAAACACAACCAAGTAATACACCCAATGAATTTTAACAGAAAATGCAGAGTCATTGTTCATTTCCAATTTGCCTGGCTGAGAGCAGCGTCCTGTGGTTGTCTCTGGGGACCTGGAAGAGGTTTTCAGATGTGGTTCTGAATCCATAGCATTCATTGCTTTTTGTGGCATATCTGACTTCTCTCGGTTTTTTTTTTTCCCTTCTTTAAATATAAATAAGGTTTATTTATTTAAGTATTAGCCAAGTTCTGTATTGTAGGTTAGTAAAAAAAGCCTACAATCAGTACTTGCTATTGAGTAATGTTAATTCTGCTCAGACCTAAGCCTGAGTGAGTTGTAGCTTTTGTTGCTGGAAACTTAAGCATTCCTGAGATTCTCACTGGACAATGAGATTATCTATTTTTCTGTGGCTTTGAATTTAACATATTAATTTTCTGCTGCTTGTTGTTTCATCATCCACAGCTGAAATGCAAACACAGAAGAAATCCTGTGGTTAAAGAGAATTTGAAATGGATTAGAGAACTCTCGGCAAACTATGAAACCTGTTAAAGTTGTGTCACATCTGTACTTTGGTATTTTGATTTTCACTGTGGATGATGTGAAAAGAGAAAATGTAAACCTTCCCAACACACTGGCAGTTGGAAAACTGTTCTGAACCTTCCTGTTCATCACTGGCAGGGAATGTTGTCCTGATTTTCCAGAGCAGCATCAATGTTCTTGGATTTCTGGGGTACCCAGTTTTGAGTTTTGTCAGGCTGCAATCCGAGGGTCGTGCAGAGCATCCTCAGCAGTGTCTCTGATGAGGGATGTGGTCAGAGGGACTTTACATGGAAAGGATTGTCAGGGAACATTTCTTTTGCAAAAATATGTGTAAAAATGATGCCTTGTGCTGTTGTGTGGCTGTTGTGGAGCTAGCCCTGGGCAGGGAGGGGAAAGCTTGGCTGGGTACAGGTCTCTATTCCTGGCCAGCAGCCTCCAGGGTAGATCCCCAAGGGAAGATGGAGAGGGTGGGAAGGAGAAAAGAGCTCATGCTGTGGAGTGATGGCAAAGCAGCTTGTCCTGCTGGCTCCAAAGGGGTAACACCATGCTCTTCCCATGGAATGTGCCCAATCCGATGCTCTCAGGAGGATCTTGTGGCATTGCCTGTGGAGGGGAGGGCTGGAAGTTGCTGTTTCCTAAGGAATTCCCTTGTTTCATGGTCTCTTCATCCCTGGCCTCAACCTGCTGCTTTTAGTAGCTGGTTCTGTAAGGGCACCTGCCCTGCCTGGCACCCTGGGGGCTGCCCTGTGGGTCTGCACATGAGGGGGGATCTCTGTGTGTCCCTCTGTCTGTCCATGCAGTGCTGTGGGGCTGTGCAATGGGGGGATTTAACCTGTTGGCTTTGCTATCATGAGATCTGTAAAGCCCTAGAACCTGTGTGAGCATGACAGGGACTTGCCTGGTGCCTTCTCATGGAGCCCGTGGGTGGGCAAACACACATCTTTCCTGGGAGCATCAATCCATCCCAGGAGCCTCTGCCCACCTCCCGAGTGTCCTGGGGCAGTGCTGTGTCTCTGTGTCCTCTCACATTACAGGGCCCTCTCTGTGGCTTCCTTGGCCTGTTACAATACAAATAAATAATCATAACAAAAGCCCATGTGCCTCCTTGGGAAAATAACAGTTTTCACATGCAGATACTCAGGAAGTTAAAATTGGCAGCTCTGACTAGTCCTGCTGATTTGTCCACACATTTATTCTGATATGATGCTTAAATGGAATCAGCTTTTGGCTCTGGCGCTTGCAAAACGCAGCTTTCCTACCCCAGTCTCAGCACAAGAGGAGCGGGGATGGGAAATAAGGTCTGTTTCTAAATGAGTGGGAGAAAAATCAGGTATGTGACTCCTCTAATTCAGACAAGGCTGTCTCTCATTGTTTGGCAGTTCGACTACAGCTTCAGTACATGGGAAAAATTTCTCTTCCAATTACACAGCAGTTTTGTGGTGGCTGAGTGCTATAAATGGGACTGCTTTGCAGCCAAAGATATCTCATTCATAAATCCCACTGTTCCACTCTATAATTTTTCTCTTTTGGATAGATCAGTATTCTGTGGTCATATCAACCACAATCATGCAAGCAAAAATGAGTAGTTAAATATTGTGACAGTCCTATAAGTCTTCTTAAGGCGCTGTGTATAACACAGTTATTCAAAAGTGTCACTTGGTGCATGGAAGGGAATTGACCCTTTACTAATATTTCCAGTAAAAACTCTTGATTAAAAAAAAAAAACCAAACCAACCCTGCTAAAGATAATCTGGGCTGGTTGGACAATTTATAAATTTTACTCTAAGTGCCAATATTTTGACACCCATGTGTACAGACAGAGCTGTACAGCGATGCACACAGATCCATTTGGGCTATAAAAATGCAGATGTGGTATACACTGACTCATATGTTATATGTTTGTATTGGGTTTGTGTGGTGAGATAGGGTTGGTAGCAGGGGGGCAACAGGAGTGACTCCTGTCAGAAGCTGCCAGAAGCTTCCCCTGTGTCTGACAGAGGCAAGACCAGAGGCCCTGAGATGGACCCACCGCTGGCCAAGGCTGAGCCCAGCAGAGATGGTGGTGGCACCTCTGGGATAAGAGAGGAAGGTGAAAAAAATCCCCCTGTGCAATTGAAGCCTGGAGAGAGGAGTGAGAATGTGTGAGAGGAACAGCTCTGCAGATGCCCAGGCCAGTGGAGAAGGAGGGGGACGAGGTGGTCCAGGTGCTGGAGCAGAGATTGCCCTGCAGCCTGTGGAGGTCCACGGTGGAGCAGGGGGATGCCCAAGGAGCCCATGGAGGCTGTGACCCTGTGGGAATCCCACACTGCAGCAGGTTCCTGGCAGGACCTGTGGATCCATGGAGAGAGGAGCCCAGGCTGGAGGAGGTTGCTGGGAGGATTTGTGACCCCACACTGGAGCAGCCTGTTCTGACGGACTGCACCCTATGGGAAGGGATCCATGTTGGAGCAGATTGCAGAGAACTACGTGGGAGCAGCCCATGGAAAGGACCAGGAAAGTTCCTGGGGGACTGTTCCCCATGGGAGGGACCCCAAGCTGGAGCAAGGGAGGAGTGCAAGGGGTCCTCTCCCGAGGAGGAAGGAGCAGCAGAGAGGACATCATGTGTTGAAGGGACCACAGCCCCCATTCACTGTCCCCCTGTGTCACTGGAGAGAAAATTGGGAGTGAAGCTGAGCCTAGGAAGAAGTGAGGAAGGTGTTCTAAGGGGTTTCAAGATTTGGTTGTATTTCTAATTACCCTGCTCTTTTTTTTTTTGATTGGCAATAAATTAAGCTTATTTCCCCAAGCTGAGTCTGTTCTGCCTGTGACAGTAATTGCTGAGGGATCTCCCCCTGTCCTTTTCTTGACCCATGAGCCTTTCATTATATTTTCTCCCCAAATCCAGCTGAGGAGAGGAGGGATAGAGCAGCTTTGGTGGGCACCCAGGCTCAACCCACCACATCCTTACATGTTCGCTTACTTTCTACAGATTATGTTTATGAATTTAACATGACTTTCCCTCTCTATTTGCTGTCCCTGGGAACACCTTCAGCCGGAAAGCTAAAAAATGAAATACACATCTAAGGAAATGTTTCCATAAAAGAAATAACTCCCCGATACCAGCACTCTGTGCTCCCACACCCATTAGCATTCAGAGCAGCAGCTACTTCACACAGAGCCTGTAGGAGAGACCCAGGACTTCCAGCACTCCCACAGACCCCGTGTCACCTGCTCAGCTGGTGTAAATTGGGCACTTCAGGGGCAATGGTGGAGCTGAGCTGATTTGCACGAGCTGAGCCTGGGACTGGCACCGAAATTTAGGGTGACTTGAGCAAAGATTCACCCTCATGAGTACACATATGTCCTTATGTGCAGGAGGAATGAGGTACATGGATGCAATTGAATACCTATACATGATTTTTTTTCCCAAGCCTCCTGCTGATCAAAAATGCACAGAATGGTCCTTTTGTTTGCACAACACCCATAGTGGATTTTTCTCCCCTCACTGGTGTCTTCTTCCCTCTTTTTTTTTTTTAAATTAAGCACACCTGTCTGTCTAAAGTATATATTCACACCAGAGGTCTAGTTATCCCATAATAAGCACGTGTAACTCCCATTAGTGTCAATGAGAACTTCACATGCATATCAAAGGGGAGAATAGATTCATATGCTGTGAGCAGAAGCTGAAATTCAGATTTATAGTTCGTGTTGTGTTTAATGGATAAATTCTTTGGCAGAGAGCTAAAAACTACGAGGTGTTTATAACATTCCAGGTTCCCTTCCTTTTTAGTTAAAAGCAATAGCAGAACAAAAAATGTAACTACTGTTCTGTTGTATTAAAAATGCACATATTTACAGCGAGGACCTTTTTTCCCTTGCTCTTCTGATTTTTTCTGTAATGGCTTTCCTGTTTTTAAAAACTCACAGATAGTGACCTCCAGGGTCTCCGAGGGCTGGACGCACTTGTGTGGCCAGGGACCAAACTAAAATGAAAGATTAAAGCAATTCTGAAAGATTTCCTGATAGGCCTCTGCCAGCGCTATTTCAGAAAAAAAGTCCCCTGTCATCTGGCCCTCGGCCATTTCCCGGCCACCTCCGTGGGTGTGGAGTGGGGAGGCATTTCAGAGCTGCTCTTGGAGATTTTGTGGAACTCTTTATTAAATATTTAACCTCTCTACCTTTTTTTTTTTTTTCCTCCTGCCCCTAATTCAGCTGCAGTGCCAGGAGAGCAGTTTTCCTCAAGGCATCCAGATGCTCTGGTGCCTGATAACGTGGCTTTTGGGGAGGATGAGCCTTTGGAGCACAGATGTGTTTCATCGATGGTGTGGGGCATCCTTTGTGTGTGTGTGGGGTGACTGAGGGATGGGCAGATTACGCAGAAATTTCGGCTGGAGGAGGGATGCAAGCTTGGAGCAGGGTTACAGCCTGTAAGATGTGTCATGACAGAGAGATGTGGGACCCTCAGCTGCCTCAAACCCAGCCTGTCACTCCCTCTGCTTCGATAATGCCGTGTCTCATCCCTCCGTCGGCACCTTTGGGCTGGGTGACTTAATTCTGGCGTTTCCCTGCACAAGCAGCTGCGTTTCTCCCTTTTTTGCTCACTCCAAAGGAATCACAGTGCTGGGGATGTGGGATTTCCACTGCTTTTGTGGTTATGGGCAGCAGTACCCAAGCTTTTCTCGCTGTGGCAGCGTGTTCCAGCAGCGGTGGGCAGTGACCCCCCCAGGGGGACCAGGAGTCCCCAGGCTCCTGCTGTGTCCCCACCCCTGGAAAGTCTGTGCTTTGGCACCCACGCTGTTGTGTTTGAGGTAGCTCCCCACGGAGACAGAGATTTTTAGGGTTTTTGGGGCAAATAGCTGGATAAACAGCCACTTTCCTGAGGTTTAACTGAATTGTTGCAAAGAAGTGGCCACTAAGGAATGGCAGGATGGTCACTGCTGGCCACCAGCTGGGCCAGCAAAGGATTAATCTCTAAATAACTCCTGTTTCAGCCTCTTTCCCACTTGGAAATAATCTTCTGCGTTCTGGCATTACCCAGGATTAGGTACTAAGAAACACAAACAGAGCTAAACCTTTGGAAAAGCATTCCTAAGGTGAATTTTGGGGCAGGGATAAGAGGTGGGCAGAGACCCAGGGCTGCCCAGCCCCAGGCTTTGCCCCAGTTTGCCCCTTGGGCCAAGAAGTTGCTCACCCGGGTCCCAGGGCTGAGGGGCAGTTCCAGCCTGCAGTGTGCTGATAAACCAAATTCACTCCCTCCATGGAGGAAACATACATTTTCTCCACTACTTTAATTAGGTTTTACATGGAATCAGCGACATAAAGTTGTTTTAAAAAATTGCATAACAGAAACCACAGCTGATCTTTAAAAACTCCTTTTCAGAGGGAAATGGTGATTATAAATAGGAAGGCAGTTTTATAGCTCAATTACTTTAGTAACTTGATTTAACAGCTTGTTTTTTAAATCTACACCAAACCTAAGATAAAGGATTGATAATGTAATATGTAGAATACATTCAGCATAAAAACTGCAAATCCTACATCATACCATTGGAAGAGAAACATAAATGCATGCCGAAGCCTACAGTGGTTTTATTTTAACTAGTATAATATAACAACATGACATGCTGTGAAAAATAAATAACTTTTGAAAATGCATTTTCCAGGAATGAAAGTAATATTGAAAAATGACTGAAGTAATCACTTTTGTATGGATTCTGAGAGCAAAAGAGACGAAAAGAATAATTCAGAACTCAATGCAGTGTTATACGAAAGCATAAAATGGTTTTATAAAACACCCTGCTCGAGCCTAGGCTGTGTATCTGCTTACGGTCAGATGTGGTGAACTTTGAGTGGTCCCTTTTTCTGTGAATAGTCATATTAAAAGTGATGTATCCTGCTATGCACACAGGCTTTATTCAGCCTTGAAGTGACAGAATATGACCTGTAGACAGAGCACACGAGCTTCTGGACTCCTGCTAAATGGCATTTTTGCTTTGATTATCATTGTTTGGTGTGGAACAGATCAGCTACAGTCGAAATCTAATCTGGTTCCCATTAGCCTCAATGGAAACAGCATCATGTCTTCACTTTTTCTGGGGGGATTGATTTCTTCCTGAGAAATCTCTCCTTATGTTACTTGCATGTGACTTCCTATTATACTTTTTAGCACACATTCAAAACCAGATGGGATGCAATGCTTGCAAGTCTTTGAGTGTTTACCTGCTGTTTAATCCTTTTTAGTATTTGAACAGTAATGGAATTGGATTTAGGAATTTTGGGGTCTGCATCTTCTCTCAGCTCTGCCAGTGTAAATTTGGAATAAATTTCCTAGAACCGGGGGAATTGATTATATGTGATATAGAGAGTATTCAAATGGGTGCAACTGCTGCTTACTCCTCTGGACAGTGTTGAAAAAGTGAAGAGATTTGTACTTTGGGTAGGATGCCTCATGTGGGGCCTTCCATGGGATTGAAGAACTCACCTTTCCAGCTAAAGGCACAGAAAATCATGTGTTTGTCCCTCGTGCTTGCAGCTGGAACAAATATCAGCTGTTGCAGCAGCTTTTCTGTGTCTTGCCTGTTTTTTGGAAAAGGAGATGGTGCATCATTTTCAAAGCCCATTGATGATGTGTATAGAGGGGACACAAGCTGGGGTATTAGGAAATGCTTGTTGGGCAAGGAAGATGCTTTCCTTTGCATGGCTTACATTTCCCCTGGAGTCTGGGCAGGTGGTGACAGAGAGCTGACACCTCAGGTGGCCACAGCAGGCTGAGGGCTCCTGACCCACAGCACCACTGAAAGTGTCTGTGCTGAGCCCTTTGCGTGGTGCCAAGGAAGAGCCCACAGGCCTTGGACCTAGAATTATCTCCTCCTTCAGTACCTTGAATCTTTGAACTTCCACTGGGATCAGGCAGGGCTTTGTCAGGCACAGGATACAGGAGTGGTGTCTAAAGAGTTAAATGACCAGAAAAAATGTGCTTTATGTGGCTTTATGTTAGTTTTAATTTCCTGGTGGAAAATGCTGTTAATCTCTAGTGTTCTCCCTTGCACCGTGTAAAACAGGATATTATACCTATAGCAATATTAACTCACTTTTATTGAGGAGCTCTTATTTTTGCTGCAAAACAGTGACTTGAGCATTGTATAAAGTTGGTAGCTGTGTGCCAGGGCAGGTATGAGTAGGAGTGATTCAGTGTCTGGGGTACACTTAGGACATTCTTTGCATCCTGTTATTAATTATGTTAGTTTTGGGGTGAACTGGAAAACCCTGTGCTGTGGCAAAAATCGGTGTTTTGAAGCTAGAACAAAGGGGTCTGTTAGGTTTGCCTTCCTTGGGCCTACAGAGGGGTATTTAAACGAAAGAACCCTGTCACTTTTCTCCCACCACATTACTGTCTGTGTAAAACCGTGTTCAGGCAAGAGGGGGTTAATTCAATAAAATAAATATAAAATACTCTCCAGGCTGTTGGACAGAGCTGGAAGGGGTCAGAGGTTGCTGAGCTGCTTCACTAGCACACTAATCGATTTGCTGTCAAGGTAGTGGTGCTGGGGTTTCAAGTAAGAGAAGAATTGAGTGCCGCTCGGGCCCAATTTCCATAATTGCTCGCTGCCTTTAGTGTACAACCTTTTATGAAACACAAAAAATATATCACTGAATTGTATTGATTAGCCATTGGTCTGAATAATTCACTTAGTATTTATTACCTGACCCTCAGAGGTTAAATAAATCCACTATCTAACTTTGGCTTGTGAGAAATATTACTTATTCATTGAAATGTGGACTGATTATTACACAATGGGAGTGTATCTTTGTTGTTCTTTTTATCTCCTCCTGGAAAACTGAGTCCCTGCTGCATCTTAATGGCAACGAGTTAAAACAAATATTTATGGATAGTGAAGAGCATTTTCCAAAATAAACACTAATGAATCTGTACTAGCAGAGCTTGGGGGGTTTTTGTGAAGGATTTTTTTTTTCCCCTCACTCTGTTGTCCGGGTCATATTTCAGGGTCAAAATTCCAAATCCTCCGAAGCGAACTTTTATGTGTGATGGTGAAATATATTAATACGCAAAGTTTTCACTGCAAGCATCAAGTCTTGCACGGCAGCTTTATTGCTTGTGATGGGATCTAAGTCCATTTTTATGGCACTATTTTTGGATAGCTCCTGAAGATCGTAAATCTTCCTATCATATTAAACACCCTCTGATAATTAAATTCTCAAAGAAAACAGAAACCTTTCCTAACAAGGAAAGATAAAATTTAAACCAGTCAACCATGGACAGCTCACTGTCATTACAATAAAAATGATTTCACATCACCTTCAAATGTTTTGGATATAATCTGCAGGGCATTTTATGGCTTTGTCAAACATTAAGGTAATAATCAATTATTTATCAGAGGATGGTATTTACATATCGCTTTTAGCATAGCTAAACAGTCCTTCTTTTGTTGATTAGCTGATATACCTCAAACACAATGGCAGAGCTCTTAAATTTAATTATATACTCATTTACCATAAGATCTAGTCATCTAGATAAAATTGTTCGGTGGCTTGAAGTATTCCCTCCAAAAAAGATTTCCTAACTTTGTGTAAAGTCTTTCCTCAGTTTCCGGCCTGCATCCTCCAGCATCCCAAAGTATTGTTTTTGAAGTTTGATGGAATTTGTGTTAGGTCAAGAGGAGGAAACTATGTGAAGCTTTTTTTTTTCCCTTTTTTTTTTTTTTTTTTTTTAATGAAATGTAAAGGAAAAACCTAATGTGGTCTCAGTGCTACCCAGTGTTTGTTGATAGCTGTGTGTGTCTGTATCCAGGATCTGGGCTTGCAGTTAGCAGGAGCTCAGAACCCGTGTTGGTGGTGTTATAATACTGAACCTCTTTTCCTGTATCGCATAATGGAAGGAAAAGTCTGTCAGAAAATAATGGGGATATAATATGTACAAGATCCTCTAACATTTACCCAGGTGGCCAACTTCCTGAGCCCTGAGCACAGCGTGACAGCCAGAGGATTTCAAATTCCTCACTGGGGAACCTGACAGTGCGTCCCAGACCGTGCCTGGGGTCCCCAGGGCTGGGAAAGGGGCAGTGCCACGGGATTGGGGCACCCAGGCATGGATTCCCACCTGGACTGAGGCACGGCCGCCAGGGAGAGATAATTTTGCATCCATGTGGACCTTCAATTTATAACCTTCTTGCTAAAGTGCTGCATGCAATGAACTGCCAGGAAGTCAATTTGTCTGCCTGGTGGGCAGGAGTGGCTCGAGCCTCGAGCTCGGTCTTGGGGAGTGCAGAGCAGGGATTTTTGTGGGCTGGGTGTCCACAAGGGCTCAGCAGCAACCACCAAGTCCTGTGGGGCTGTTCAGTTCAGTGAAGCTTCAGGAACACTTTGCAGGAGCTCACCCTGTGGGTGAAGTTTGGAGAGGGATGGAGCAGCTGGAAGCACTGATGGGGCTTTCAAAGTGGCTGCTAGAGGTGGGAATATCCTGACAGGCGTTCGTCCCTACCTTCAGGTGCCTAAATGCCTGCACAAGTTTGGCCCTTGGTGAAACTTGAGGCATACAAATTCTGCTCAGTGTGTTTATGCAGCTGCTTTACCCCCAGTTTGTATTAAAGGGGTTTATTCCTCTAAGGGATGCCTTAATGTGTTTTTCCTCTGTTAAGTGATGTCATTTTGATATTGCCCTTAGTGATAGAAGGGTTATGAAATTCATCTTCCTGTCTCTGATAAGAAAAGAAAAATTGACTTCTTGCGCTACCATTCCTTTTTTCAGGTAAAAACTTCGTAGCTGGGTTGTGCAAATCAGTAGGAAAACAACTTGAAAAAGTTTGTGATGGCATCTCAGGGTAATTCTGCTGTAGGTGTTGAAAGAAATATGCCAGCTGAACAGTCACATTGGGAAAGCTACTTATACAAATAACATTTTAAAGCAAGCTAATGTCATAATAAATTCCATAATAACAGGCAAACAATCTATTAATAAGAGGATCCTAAACCAGCAGCTCTGGCCTCTGAAAAAGAGGCTTACATTTCAGCTGCAGCCCCCAGTTTATTTCACTCTAGGAACTCTCTGACCCTCGTGCCCATCACTGTTTCCAAAGTGGTGATGTCCTGGTCCTTGCTGAAGGCTCTGTGCTCTGCACTCACCCATCCTCATCTAAGCTGGGTGTAAAGCTCTACTAAGATGTATAATATTTTGTCAGTTTATATTAAAACTGGTGCTTCTTTTTGATTTTGCCGGCTTTCTCTGGAGAGGAAATAAAAAAGAAAACAAAAATAGAACAGAATAGCCTCCTGGCAGTCGAGGGTGAACAAGGCTGGTCCCTGCTCTCAGTTACATTTTAGGAAGGGGTGCAGGGAATCTGACTTTCTTCCAGTGTTGCTCCACTCCTAGCAAAACCAACCAAACATCCAAAAAAAGCAATCCCCAGCTGTCTCCCCTCTCCCTGAGCACCTCTCCTGCGGAGGGAACTCCTCCTTCCAGCGGAGCCGAGAGGGGCAGGGGGTGCCAGGGCTGAGAGGGGCACTCCTGCCTTCCCACAGAGAGATCCTTCCCATTCCCCACCTCCCAGGAGGCCCTTGCTGGGATGAGGCGAGGGAGGGGAGGCACCACGCACGCCGGGTGTGCAGATCCCGAAGCTGCTGTGCCCCGATGGGGTCGTGCATCCCTCGGTGGCTTCAGGGCTGCTTCCTTCGGCCCCTGTCAGTCACGGTGCTGCACACCCCAAAGGTGAGGTGCCAAAGGTACCCATGGCCATTCAGAGCCAAGGAAAAGGGAGGGGAATCCATCTCCTTCCCTGTCTCTCCTCCCTCTCTTATGCTTGAATGTGCCCTGAAATGTCCATTCTCTTTTCCTTTCGGGTTGCACTGTACGTAATGTTTGAAAAGCTCTGTCAAAACAACTTGTGTGGGGGGGAGAAAGTAATTGTCTTCATGTAGGATGATCATCTAGAACTTAAGCAGCAGCACAGAGAGGGTTATTTTGTTTGCAATTTAACTAGAAGTGCCCAAGATTTCCCAACTGTTCTATTTTTGCGAATGTAAAAGTTTCATAAAAGGGTCAGATTTAGGCCCTTGTGTGGGAAACAACTGATACTGCCAGCAACAGGGCAAGATCACTGCTGTGTTGTGGTTTAAATGTCTTATTGCATTCCAGGCATTGCTGAACTGTATATAGAATGGATGACTTTAAATCTCTAGGACTTTGTGTGAATTAGTAACCTTTTGATTTTGTTTTAACATTTATATATTATTTTTAACTGGAGATGTTTGTGACTTCTGCCCTCCCCCCAGTAAATAGTCAGCTTATAACACAGGAAATTATCGGGGCGGTTACAAACAGCTCTTAGGAACAGAGTCCACTTTTCTTCCTCTTTTTTGGATTCCTATCTTTTTAATATTCTCATCTGGATGGTTTTGGCCCCAAACTAGAAGCAAATGGAAAACAGGGAATTGCCATCAGTACAGAAAATATATGGATTTCATGTGCAGTAATGATGTATCTCAGCAGAGTTAGTAAAACTAGAGATGTCACATTCACAGCTGGTTAACATTTTACACTTGAAGTCCTCATAACATTTGTATATGTTTCAACACTTTTTTTTTTTTCAACTTGGGACCATCTGTATTTCTCATATGTGACACTGACTGGGAAGCACAAACTTTCACAGAACCAGCAAATGACTAGTTAGCTCTACCAGATGTCTGCCTCTTCCCACTTTATCACTCGAGATGCTATTAAATTGAAATTGGGTGGGGGAAACAGTGGACTTCTGAACTAAAAAATGTTCCCCAAAGAAGTTTTAAGTGAAGAATTTGGCTCCCAGGGTCTTTGTGGCATTTAGAATAGCAATAATAAGGATGATGGATTTGCACAGAAGGAAGACTTTTTTAATTTTAAAATAGATAATCATAGACTAATCTAAGCAGGTATTACATCTGCAAGAAAAGATGTTAAAACTCATTCTCCTAAATTTCAATTTGTCCTCCATGTATTCCTTTGCTCAGCCCTATAGATCTCATTGTGCTTTACTTTTCAATTTAGCAAAAGTTAGTTTCTAATGCTTGCAAAGGATAAATGCATGGAAAATACAAACTTTTCCATTAGGGTAGGTCCCTTTAGGAAAAAAACTGTAGAAGTAACTGGTGTTGTTGTTGCATCTCTTCTGAGCACTCCTGCCCTGGTGATTTGTTTTCCCTCCCTCGGCTGCTGTTGCACTCCACAGCATTTCAGGTGCTTTGCAGGGCTGGTTTTACTGCAGCCTTTTGCATTTGAAGAATCTCACAATGGATTTTAGTGCAGAGTCAAACTCCACAGGCTGGGGGAAGGCTGTGAGGATAAACAACAGCTTGGCTCTGTACAGTGCCGTGTGATGGGTGTCCCCTGAAGTCAGAGACCTAAATTAATTGCATTTAATCAAGCCATGCTGAACAACTGAGCTAGACACCTCAACCTTATCACGCTATGGCTTTAATGTCCTACTTACACTCAGAGCTGAAGTTCAGGGGATGGATGTGACCATGGCATTCTGGCCCTTTGCTGGGAAAATCAAAGATCCCTTGAAATGGAAGGTCTGTGGGTATGCCATTAAAAAGTGATACATAATGCTTGAAAAGAATATCACAAAGTTGTTTCAAATCACATTACTGGGAGCTTTCATTAAAAGGAAAACTTACTCCTATTCTAAGGTGTACATTGTCAGTAACTAAAGTTAGCAGGAATCTGATTCCATTTTTTACATTCAGACAGACCTGTAGAGACATATTAAGTAGAAAATCCAGAGAAAAGGAGAACCACCTATAGGAAATCTTGCAGGGTTCAGACAAGGGCAGTTTCATGTGACCTCGTAGATTGGATATAAAAAGGCTGCTATTAGTTCCATGTCAGTTCTTATAGCAAATGTTACAGAGTAATGGAGGGTGTTAAGCTGTCAAATACTAGCAAGGGTTAATAAGGTTAAAGAAGAAGTAAAAGCAGGCCAACAATAAAAAGGAAAAAACCCTACGGATAAATATGCCCTAATAAATAAAGGATGGCATATCAAGGGGGAAACTGAAGTCATAACTTGGGAGCAAAGCAGTTGGAGAAATTGGAAGCAGGATAATACAATGTGGTTTCTTTTGTGCTGGTGCTATGGCTAACTCCAGGCAGTGCAGGATGCTGCAGGGCAGGACTGAATCCCCCTATTTCCCACAGATATTTGGGGAAAAAAATTATGTAGTTGGGTCTGCTAAATGTTCTAAATACAAATGGAGGGATGCAAATGAGTGAATAAATGCATACATGGAGCAAGTAATTAAATAAGAGAATCCCAGGAACAGGAGCAAGGCACCTGAAGTTAGATATGAGCCATGATTTGACATTGTCCTCTGAGATCATTTGAGCTTTGGTGCTTTCTTGTATCTCAATTCCAAGGTAGTTCACATCTGTAAAAAACATGAAAAGATAGAACTTTAAGCTCTTATGGCATATTATTATTTCTAGGAGTTTCTGGCATTTATCTTAATGTTAGCCTGCTAGGACATTATTAAGGAAGAAGTCTTAAAACTTTTTTCTTCCTTAGGAGTATTCTACCTGCTTTATATATTAGCCCTGAGTTTTGTAACTCCTTACATGCACACTGTCCTTCATCTCCAGGCACGGCTTCTGTGAGCTCAGTTATTCCAAGGAGAGCAGTATTGCCTAGTCTAAAGTTAAGGCTGAAGCAGCACTTGCAGGTGAGAGCTACTGGACTGCAAAAAGTGCTTAGCTGTGATCTCAGTGGGCATTTTGATTTTATTAAAATTGCTGGCAAGTCTCACTGCTCTTGGGGTGATCCAAATGCAGTCGGCAAGTTGTGCCTTCTATTGGTGAAGTTCATGGATTTGGCTTTTTTGTTTATAAGCAAAAAGGAGCTTGAGAGCAGATTTTTGTCTTTCTAAGTATTGTGCTGCAACCTTTTTAGTTGTAGCTCCACCAGTCTTATGAGGGAAAAATGTCATTCCAAAGGACCATCCTATGAGTTGCTGGCAAATATTTTTCATTTATAGCCAAGTGCTAACCAAGCTAAACTTTGCACATTTGTCTTTGCTTTTCCCCCCATTCTCTTTGCTCATCAGTGTGCCTGCAAAAGTACAGATATAATTTCTGAAACCCCTCTGCATGTCCTCTTACCATCACTTGCAGACCACCAGCAGGCAGACATGAGGTTGAGAAACATGAGGAAAAGATGTAATGAGTCCTGATGTGGCTTTTAGGCTGCTGGGTTTGCCAGCAGCAGGCAATGCTGGATCTCATCTGCTCTTTGCTGGGACCACGAGGCTGCAGAGAGCCCAGGTTGTCCCCACCCATGGCCATCTCCCTGCCAGGGGTGGGGGTCTTGCAGAATGATGGGTGTTTTTGCAGCTGTAGGAAAATATTGTCCCCATCCCAAAATACTTCATACAACTATCTCCTTCCTTTTGCCCAGGGAGATTGGTTCAGTGGGAGGGAGAGGAAAGAATGAGGAAAAGATTGTGTTTCTTTCCTCCACGAAGTAGCCTGAGGATCTGCCTCATTCCAAGACATTTGATTAATTGCTCAGCCAAAGGAGTGCTGGAAAACGTTTACATCATTTATCAGTTTGGAAGAGGGAAGTGAAAACAAAAAATATGTTTGTTTTTATCTGCTCCCCTTCTCTCCCTCTTCCATCTGTCCTTTCATCCTCTGTTTTTCCCCTCCTCAGGGTGGGAAGGGAAGGACAGCAGAGCAGGGAGCTGTGGTGGAGGGCAGCCCTCAGCACACACTGCTTCCCAAACCCAATTACAGGCCTCATTGTTAATTTTCACCAGAAAATTGGAACATTTCAGCAAATGGAAAATTTTCTGTTAAGATTGTTCTTTTCTATCCAAAACATTCTTTTCCAGAAAACTATTTAGACGAATAAAATTCTAGTTATTTCTGTCCTGGCAAACACAGCTGGAGGTTGAGCTCTGAGCTCCAAGCTGGCCGGTGCCTCCTGGACCTCTTACAGAAGTTACACATCTCTCTGGGAGCTGCTCTATAGGATACTTGGAGAGGAGCAACATGTTTGTTTTTAATGATGCTGCTAGTTTTCACTATAAATTTGAGCAAAGTGGGCGGTATTTGAACCAGCTGCTGGAATTTTTTTTTTTTTTTTTTTTTTTGTTTGTTTGTTTTCATGAGAAAAATGGAAACGTACTGCAATAAATTAAACAATATACATATTTTTGCATCGTGCTGCCTCTGAGCATTGAGCTGCTAGGAAATTACAGAAGCTGAGGGCAGTGTTGGGCCCTGTATTCATTTCACATGCACTGAAGTAAAGCGACAAATGTTTCAGAGTAAGTGGATTTCCTTTTAAAGTGACACTTTATTTGTGCTTGAAAAATGTAACAAGCCTTCAGTAGGAGATATTTTTTTCTCCCTGTGTTCCTTCTTTGATGACCTGTGCTTACAAAATGAGCTAGGTAAAAATAATAATAATAATAATGATAAAAAAAAAGAAGCAAAGGGAAAAAAAACCCAAATCCATTTGGTCAACTTCTCTTTTCATTAACTGGGGAGCAGCAACGCTTTTTGATGGGGAAATAGAACGCAGAGCCTTGTTGCTTCCCACCAATTCCTCCACCCATCCTTAATTAGTGTTTTACATCTAATCCTCACTGTACATCCTAGAGGGTGTCCCTCGAGCTGGTTCCCCACAAGTTTTATTGCACGCGGAGTCCTCGGGAGCGGAGGCTGAGCTGCTGCCCCTAATTGATTGCTCACTGGAGCTCACCCCAGCTCGCTGCCCCCGGGCCTGACTCCCCTCCATATGCCTGGTGTCAAATTTGGTGTCAAATTTGGGGAAGCAGCTGGTCCCTCCCAGCTCATCCTGCGGGGAGTGCCGGGAGCGGTGCTGGTCGCTGGAGAGTCTTTGCTGAGCAGCCTACAACCCCAGCCAGAGCCATCCACACGGAGCCTCTGAGGAGATCTCTGCTGAGAAGTTTTTGAGGAAAAGAACTTTGTCACAAAATCTGCAGATCAGAACCTTTCAGCGTTGCAATATCTGCCTTGTGCTGTGCCCAGCGGAGACAGAGCTGGGGAAAAGGCCCTTTTTAAAAGTCAGTGATTGTCACCCTGGGTTTCAGCCTTCTGACTGTTTTGAAAATTTGCTCTAGAATTCTCACGAAATTCTTCTGCAAACAAAACTGTGGTTTTGTAACTGTCTCTCTTGTTTTCATTCCATTCGTGATAAAAGAAGTTTCTGATGGACTTCTGTCCAAACCAATGGAGTTGGACAGGAGAAAATCTCTATCCAATCCACAGAGTTTCAAAGATTCATATAAAAGCAGTGAAAAATTAAAATTCTTCTTCTGCCATCTCCACCGTGTGTGTGTGTGTGCTCATTTCGTGCTCTCTAAGAACAAGTGATACTCTGGTGAGCACCCTCAGGATAGGTTTGCTTGGAATTTAGCTAAAGACACTAGTTTTAATGCCCTCAGTGTATAAAACACAAGTATTTTACAGCTAGCAGCGGTAATAGGAGTGGCCTAGACCTTTCCCAGTATCCGTAATTGAAAAGCACTGTAAGGTCACTTAAATTCTGAATGCAGTATGGAAGTATTATAGGAATCACACATGTGGCATTGGGAATTAATGCCCCAACTGTGAGCAGCCGCTGTGCAGGGCTTTTTTGTCAGCACTGCAGTACTTCAAGAATCTCTCAATTGTTTGTGATAATTTAGACATAATGTTGTGGACTTTTTCATAAAATATTAGTAATAGTTGGCAGAGGGGCTGGGAATTAGCATTTGATTAAAGCCATCTTGGACAGAAATGCTATTTGGTGGTCCCTCACTTTGCCATTCAGCATAAGTTTATTTTGCATTCAAATAACCAGTGTGGAAGTGAAGGGCTTCTAGACGATTTTTTGGCAATTAAAGCAAAGAAGGATGACTTGCTGCAGAGCACCCTGTCCCAGTTTTATGAGGACACTTGTCACCTTTCTACCTCTCTCAGGCCAGCAGGTACCAGCTGAGCAGGGCTGTGGGGGCACAGTAGATCTCGATGCCTTTTAGGCATCATGGTTGGCTCTGGTGCAGAAATCAATCTGCTGGGAGCTCCTTGTGCTGCAGATGGAAATGAGTGTCTCAATTTCAATTTACTAAGCAAGAAAGTTGCATGGGAGGGGGTTGGTTAGGAAGGGAAAATCAGAATTCCTCAGCATGGCCTTTGAGCTGAGAGATGCTGTGTGCTGAGCCAGGAATAGCTTTGGCACCAGCCTGGGAGGGCTGGCGGGACTTTGCTGTCTGTCTGTCCATCTGCAACATGCAGCAGGTCAGAATTAGAAGAGTGAATTGGAAGAAGGGAGAAAGAGGACAAGTTCAGGAGGTGTTTCTCATTGTTTTCTGTTCTTCGGCAGTTGGTTGGGTTATTTTTCCTGTGCCATTGGATCCCGTTCTAATTATTATTATGACTTTTTTGTACGGCACACCAAATATTTTTCTAAGCCTGTGACAAAAGTGTCAGCATAAAGTAGTACCAGAGTTCTGCCAGACGTGGTAAATGATACTCAGTGATCAGAACTGAACAGCAAAGCAGAATCTGTGTCAGAGGGAATACCCACAAAACAAGGGAGGAATACACACATTAATGAGCCCGATATAGAACATTTTTAAAGCATTTTTATAGTTGCTATAGAAACACCTTGGCCTTCACTCTTGCTAATTAGTTGGATTTTGCACATTTTATGTTTGAAAATGCAAATTGGATTTCATAAATTATTACTTATTTTTCATTTATATTTACAGTACTGTTATCCAGATACACGCAGGAAGCCTGAGATATTAATTAGTTATATAACACAAATAAACGTGACATTTATGGTCACAGGACATCTCTTGTTTTAAATATTCGTCTGGTAAATGCTTGGAGGAATTGTGCAAAGATTAATGCTTTTGTAGGTAAATATAAATGAATGGGCCTAATGAGTTTTTAATAAAGTGCATTTTTTGAGCAGTAGAACTATAACGATTTTGGTCAAAGGAATACAAACTTGTCACTAAGTGATTATGCAGGGCTAAGAATATTGCTCAGATTTTTCTCTTCTTTACCCCTGACAGAGGTATGAGTCCAATGAGGTCCCACAGATGAGGTGGAGCATGAAATGATGCTGAAAAGCCACGTGTTTAGTCCCCTCTGCTTTACTTTCTCAAGTCCTGTTTGAAGTGTTGTGCCAATCAATGCACCTTCCCCATGTTGTGTGCAGTAGTTCAGGAAATACTCCAAATTCTTCCAGCACACACACAGTGCCCTTCTTTCAACTTTTCCTGTAGTAAATACCCTGTTTGAGTTAGGGGGTGAGGGCTGAGCTCAGGAACAGGCTGCAAAGATCAGGCTGTGCCTCTGCAAGCGTGGACAGATTTCCCTATCCACTGTGGATATGTGTTTGGAGATATTGAAAATTCAATTCTTCTTGTCCTTATTTGATCTGTGGTTTTAATAACCAAGCAAAAGCCTTTTTGTGTTGCTGGTTCAGTGGATTTTCTATTGCACTCACTAATTTTACTGCAGTGTTTTAGCGATAAGCAAAAATATCCTGTTTTCCTTCATCTGTAGTTCCATGTTAATACGTATTTTTCCACATGCAGGATGCTAAATAGTTTTAGGAAGGCACTTGAATAAAAATCTGAAAAATGTGGCCTGTTCATATGTTATCTTGTTAATCAGTGACTTCCGTAGGTGCATGTGTTCTGGACAGCACTCACCACAGTTTAAATCAGTTTATTACCTGACAATAGGAACAGCTTGTTCGAATCCAGTCCCTTTAAACCACATAAATAAAATACTAAACTTAATGTGTTGCAATGAAAGGAACAAAAAGTTTGGAAAAGGTTTCTTTTCTCCTTTGGAAATTGAAAGTGAAGTGAGCAGGGAGCACTTGCACACCAAATCCAGAGTGGGAATGCCGTGGCCAGCGGCTATCGGAGCTCCGCAGACAATGCTAATGGAACAGCTCCCAGGTCGGAAAACATTTTTGTTGGCTATTTGATACTCGAAATGCCAGCAGACAGCCAATCTGAAAAGGGAAAAAATTACATTCCTGATATGTTACATTGTGTTAAATTGGATTTTGTTGTCATGCCATGTACTGCTGTGTCATTTCATGTATTGACTTTTAACCGGCTGGAACCGTGTCGTTCTTGGAGATTGCAACCTGACAAAATCCAACCTGTGTTATTGAACGAGCAGCCGCTATTTCTCTTCTGGGGTTCTGGAAACCAGAGGAGGAATTCTCTCCTAAGCATTTATGGAGTGAGGCCTTATGAATATGGAGCACATTTTTATGCTGATTACTGTCTTTCCTGCCAAACCAAAGAATGGTGCCTGTGGAAGTGAGGTGGGCAGAGAGCTGCTCGCACAGAGGCCCATATCTTGCAAAATTAAATGATATTAAGGACTGGGGACTGGGTTTCTGCTGAATGTTCCACAGGGCTGAACAAAACTGGGTGTGAGCTGTGAAAATTTTTGCCCCATATATTTTTGCCCCATATTCTTCTCACAGCAGCTTTTGCTGCCAGTCAGCAGCGGTCAGAGAGGGTAGTACCTGGATAGATCATGTGCTCCCCAAAGTGTGGTGTTGATCACATTGATGGGTGGCTGAGCATCTGCTGAGGCAGCTGGCTCAGCTTCCTGAGGCTTGAGGAGTGGGCTAAAATGGGGAGAATAATTTGATCCCTTGTAATGAGCTCCCAATTAAGTGTCACTGCATAGGAATAGCAATAAGGCTATCAGAAATGCTTAGGTAGACCATGACACATTTTAACTTCTCAATGCCAGCAAAAAATATAAATAACTTTATTTATTTATATAAATAAAAGTTCAGTAACTTCTGTATAACAGGTAGGAGAAAATATTTGCAGAAGTTGGACTCAGCCCTCTGTGAGCAACATGCGTGAAATGTGGTAATGCTGAATGTAAACATGAAAAGAGTTAAAACATGAAATTTAAGGCACAGTTCAGTGAAAAGTCAAGGAGGACAGTGTGCACCCGTCCTCAACCCGACACATGGGCCACTTTGCCAGGACGTTGCTGCACTGGTAATTATCTCTGGAGCAGACAAGCTGTTCCCTGTAGCAGGGCCGGCATTTCGGCTCCAAACTGGGAGAAGGGGCAAATGGACAGTTCTTATTTTGTTGTTTTCTTTTTATGGACATCACCTCTTCTGCTCTCCAAGTCCTAAAAATGTTTTTGGTTTTTTTGGGATGGATTAAGCAAACATTGTTGCTTTTTTATTTTTTTTCCTGTTTCTCCCCCAATACTTATTTGTAGAAGGAGGGCAGGAGACAAAATGAAGTAAAATGCAGAAGTTTTGCTTTCCAATTTCTTTGCCAAAATGGAGGTAATGAAATCCTCTTGGGATTTCTCTCTCTGCCTCACTCAAATTTTTTGGTATTTGTGACATTTGCTCCTCATATGAGGAAATGCTCCTAAAAAGTCCCGCACTGCAAATGTCAATAAACAAAGCAGTAAAAGAAGGCGGGATCGGTAACAAAAAGTCATTGTTTTTCGGTATGTGCTGAACAACAGCAGCACGAACCTCTCAAAATAGACTCCATTCTCCAGGACGAGGCCCCCATCCCGCTCCTCCTGCAGAGGATAAATGAAACACCGAGGCATTTGCCGGTCCCCAACCCCACCAAAGCAAACAAGCCCTTGGATTCGGGGCTGTCACCGGCACCGGGAAGGCCCTTGCAGGATCACAAAACAAATCGAGCAGCGGAGGCTTTCCGGGCAGGCAGCTAACAAAAATATACTATCAGAGGATGCAGTCCACTGAGCTCTGCGTCCGACCCAGCAGTGGCTGCAAACCTGGGCTTCCTCTGCTCCGCTTCACCCACATCTGGAGGGGCTGCGGCCACCGGCCCCGGACCGCTTTGGAAATCAGATACTCGGGGTATCAGGAAGTTGATTCGACTTCCACTTCCTTAGCAAAACACGCATTAATATTTAAGGTTTTCTTTTATAAAGCCGTGTTCTGTCTCGAGCACGGGGTGAAAATTATGCTCTGGGAAAATTCGCTGGGATGGAGCTGGAGCGTTCGGTGAGCCCAGGCTGCTTTCTAAAAAGCTCGGGCTAATTGAATCCTGCTGGTTTGTTAGTGCTTTTTGACAGCTTTATATAAGTACTAAATAATATTTATAAAAAAAATGGAAAAATGTGTCCGCACAGGCATATACACACACCTACAAAAACGAGGAAAAAAAAATCTATAAAACATTTTCACACTCAGTTAGAAAAGAAATCATGTTTATTATACTCAGTTCTGTACTGTGTTCAGCATCTTTCTTCAATTAGATGGCCAGATGACACAGATCTTCCTGTTACTTTCAGTAAGCACAAGCTTTACTATCAAGTCTGGACCTTTTGCTTTTCCTTTCTTGAAAGACAATTTCCCTTTAAAAAAAACCCCCATATTTTATTGTAACAGATTAATAGGGTGCCACAAAACTGATAATGCAATCTTGAATGCTGTGTGGAATTCTACTTCTAATCCAAAAGTCTCATTTTTCATACATTAAAAAATGTTTTTTCCTTCTGAAAGTTCCTTTTTTTTCCCCTTTTAAATGTTGCTGGGATAAAAAACCAAACAGAAAAATAGTTATTTAAGGGCTTTACTGATTCTGTGTGAATAATCTATTTTTTTGGAATAAACAGCCTGTATATGTTAATGTTGGTTATCTGAAGTTTCATGGTCAACAGATGTTCAGTGAAATAATATGCAAAGGTTTAAATTCAGACGCTGAATGTTCTTTCATGGAAAGTTTACCTTGTGGATGCAGACATCTTGTCTTTTTGGAAAACACTAAATCCCTTTTTCTCCTTTTTAATCAGAAATTAATGTAAATGTGCCAAATATACTCCTGTACACCCATATTCAAAACAAGCAGCACAACTTTTGACAGCTCCTTACCCACGTGCTCCCATCTGCGGCTGAAACACAACAGTCAAACCTCTGTCTCTCCCCAAAAATTGGACTTAGGCAAATAGCTGAGACTTAAACTCAACAAACTCGGTCTCTGCAGGGCTGATGGTAAAAAGAGCATTCCAGAGCCTGGAGTCATGTATCAGCCATGGCCTGTTTCCCATCCCGGCTTGCTCGGAGCTGGGAACAATTAACAAGAGGGCCACAGCTGATCCCGAATGATGGGCTGACAGATTGGGAGTGAAAGTGATCTCCAAGGTGCTTAGCCTCAAACCACAGCCTTAGGGATCTCTGGCAGAGATTTGCAGGGATGCCGGGGGGAGGGAGCGGGGCCGTGGCAGCAGCTGCCGGGGCTGGGCTCCGGGGGGCTCGGGATGCTCCAGCCCTGGGGTCACATCCCGAGCCGGAGGGAAACGGAGAGGGACGGAGGATTTCGCTTGTGGGAGCGATGGCTCTTCTCTTCCAGGTGGTCTCAAATTAATATTGGAAAAGGGGATTTTGTTGGTATTTAGGGCGTTTAATTAATAAGCTGCCAGAGAGGGAAAACAGATTTGAAAGTTGGCATGGCCTTCTTGCTGTACAAGCTGGATTACTGTCCCCCTTTAGCTCGTGTTTAGCCACTCTAATTGTTGCCTGCTCCTCTTGGTGTGAGGAATCTGGATCACAAAAGCTTTGTTTTCAGCATCCATCTGTCTGCCCATCCTCGGGGACGGGGACCTTCTCAGCGTTTCGGTTTATCAGGCTTGGCTTATCTGAATGCGGCGTGCGCTGGAGCGGGAGGGGCCGGGGACCGTGTGTGTGTGTGGGTGGCTCAACACCAGCACAGCTCCCCAGCCCCAGCACAGCAGCCACTGCAGATCCCTCCTGGAGCATCTCTGTGCAAGGACTGCAAATAGTCACTGTACCAGCTCCCAGCCCTCAGCCGAGACCCATCAGCCACAAACAAGGGGCAGTTGGCAGTGCTTAAAATTTATAATTTTTTCCCATGGGAAGCAGCTGACACGCAAACCTACCTACAGAGCCTGGGCTTGCTGCTGCTGCTGCTCTACCTGGGTGCTGAACTGGGCTTTTAATTGGTTTCCCCAGCCTGTTTTCCAAGTGTAATAACTGGGTTTGGGTCCTGAGCAAGTGTGTGTTGTTATTGTTAGGGACATCGCTGTGATTTTCTGAGGAGGCTGAAGGGGTGAGGTGCCCAGGTCCTTTGAAGTGTCAGCCTCAGCCCACTGTGCTCCCAAGCTGTAAATCAGTAACTGATAAAATAGTGTCTGTGAGTGTGTGTGACCCCCCGTGTGTGTCCCCGTGAGCAGGCTGAATCTTTAATGCAAGGGAGAGGAAGGGGCTTTTTGCAGGTGAATATAAAAGAAATGTTGAGGTTCTTTAGAGGTGGCATCCTGGAGATAGTTATATGGGAAAAGTCAGACACAGCCTAGGGGTGCATCTTTATTTTATTTATTTGTTCATTTGGCCTGGAGCTGGACTCATCGTATGATTGCAGCTGCTGTAAAACTTATGTAGGGGCCAGTACTGCAAAGTAGGACTGAGTGCCTTTTTGTGAATTCTCTGAGCATTCAGAGAACAATTTAATAAATAGACTAAGAAAGCCATCACTTCTTAGGTTTCTAAAATAATATCTTTCCCTATCATTTTTCTCTTAACTGTTTTCTATTTAAATTTTTTGAGAGTGAAGTTAGGGGCACTGAATAATTCCAATTTTAAAAGATGGGAGCCATTTTAATAGATAAAGTGATAGTTCTGGAGTGGTTTGTGCGCTATAGAATTTGGTTTGTTTTACATCTGATGCTTATGACCCCACTATGGAAGGTTTAAATGAGTGAATCTTTGCTGGGAGAGGACAAGAGATGAGACACAAGATGGACTTGTCACTCTGGAGATGAGAGCTAATTCCTGCTCTAGTTTTTCTGCTAGGCTTCAGGTGATTGCCCCCTGGTTTTCCTGAGAAAAACTTAGCATTTTGGATGCCAAGTTTCTCTGAAAAGGGGAAGAACTGAAAGTATTGAGAATTGCTGAAGGCTTGATGTAGCTGTCATGCCTGAGCACTTGGAAGCCTGTCCTTGCACTTATCCCTCCATCCAGGGTGATCTCCTGGAGCGAGACAACTCCAGCTGCTTTCCAAAGAAGTTGTGTCTCGTGGCCAGGTCCCCACCTCTGTCCTTCAGCCTTTGTACAGGTGCACAGGCAGTGACTTGTGCCTCAGCCACTTTTCTCCTTACAAACCAGGACTGCTATGGTTAAAAGTTAAAATAAACATGAAATAGTTGATTCCCAGCTGTGTTCAAATGGCAGAAATGTTACCTTCTGAGTTAGCATGACCCAGCGTCATTATTTAAGGAAGTAAACTCTTTTTTTTGTTGCTAAAACTGAGATTTTTTTTCCTCATTGAAGTGTATTTTCCTCTTTAAGGTATGAATGTTTCCTTTTATGCTCCTTTTCCTTTTTTTTTTTCCCTCTAGGTACTCCCTTGGGTACCCATGCAATGGCCATTTGGTCATTCAGGGGGAAAAATACATTTAACAAATGCTTTTCTGACCCATATCTTGCTTTGAGATGTGCAGAATAGCAGATAGCCCTAATACATTCTGCTCTCTTCCTTGGACAAAGCTACCCAAATTTCACAGACAGAATGTATGTTTTCCATGATGAAAAGTTGCAAATTGTATTTTCATCCACATTATTGATGTTATTTTTGGGGTGGTGTAACTATGGGCAGGGAACAGTGCAATCTGCTTTTAAGAGAATGCAAAATGCCGCTTTAAATTATAAATACTCAGCATGAAAAGTTCTGTCACATTTTTTAAGAGCCTGCTGACGAGAAGGTTTGTGCTGGGAAATGGCTTCCTGAGCATGTTTGGTTGTGTGTGTGCCTTTCTGCCTGAAAATGGGGATATTTCATTTTAGAAAGATTCCCGAGAGATCTGCGTGTGTCTTGTGGAACAAACCCCTGCCCATTGTTGATTTGTGTGATGATGAGTCCAACATCACTTTATGGCATTGATGGGATCATATTTAGTGGCCTCTCTGCTTGGTCTTTATGATTACCTGGAAACTGTACCAGCACCTGTCATTTCAGAGCCTGTTACACCCCAAAACTAAAACACACTTGAGAGAAACAGTCTCCATGCTATGCCATGTGCAGAGGTTTCTCCATGGCACTGGAGTCTGAAGAGCTGTAACTTTGCAGAGATACACAAAGGCTCTGAGAAATCTGCATTCGCTGCTCCTTTTTCCTGGTTATTAAAAAGTAAGGAAGAGCCCAACCTGGATAATTTTTTTTCGTCATTAATTTTCAATGAGAATGTGATTATGCTTTAATTGATGAGCCCTCCTGTGAAATCTCATGGCATAGATAATAAAGCTAACAGGTATTTTCCTGACCTGGGGAAAGAACAGACTTTCCCTCTGTATAACCACAGTGCTAATGATGCTTAATAGAGAACATAATTTCACCTCTTTCTTTTCATTTCTTAGTTCTGCTTCATCACTCACTGAGGACCACAATGTCAGCAAATGTGTACAGCTTCATATATTTTTCAAGATATGCTTGCTACCTGTGTGATAAGCCCCATTTTATGCCCCATATTAGGCCCTCTTCTAGTCTGGGGGTGATTTTTTCCCTGGCTCTGGATTATCTTGGAGCAGGAACTTCTGTGATGCTGGGGTTTGGTGATTATTGTCCTTGACATTTTTCTCCATGCAAAAAGAAGAAAACTTCCTTGTGACTGCATTTTGCTGTTCCAGGTGTATGCACCACACAGCATCTTTACTATCTACTGATACCCTTTCTGAGGTTAATCTCTTGTAAAATTAGATTGTAAAAATGGACACAGTTTCCGCATTTACATGCCAGCACTGAAGGATTCATGGAATAATTCAAATACTGCACAATTCCTTTTGCAGAAATCACTGCAAAATTCATTTGTAAGTGTAAACCATGGAAATTAGCATGGATTCTTCCTCAGTTCAATTCATCTTTCAGAGGTTGTTACCCTTCCCAATCTGATTGCCTTAAGAACACAGATTGTCTTCTCTTGATGGTGAAACTGCTTTAATCCCCTTTTCCAAAGGTCAACTAATCTCCAGTCTTAAGTGCAATAGATGCAAATACAGTTCTCTTGCCATGTTCCTTCTAATTTAATTCTCTCCTAAGCTTTCATGTATAAACCTAGTAATGGATCAAGTTTGGAAGGGGTCAAAAGGTTTCTGTTCCAGTAAAATTTAAATTGACATGGCATACTGATAATGGTTTGCTCTACTTTACTATAAACACCAGCTACTACTCTAGTGGGATATCATTTTCTGCAAGACAGTGTTCCAAACAGTAGCAGAACATATTCTTTGTTTTGTTGCAGAAGGTGATGAGTGCAACCTGAGAACCAAAAATGCATAATTTTTAATTCACAGTTGTTGCAGAGCAACTTTGACCAACTTGTTTAATTCCATCACCCCTAATTCCATTTATAATGAAAAAAAATGATGCAGATTGCACAGAAATATAAAATTAGTGATTAATTACATGACCATTGCTGGGACATAAATAAAGGCCAAAATGTGATTATTTTTTA
Organism: Erpornis zantholeuca; assembly: GCA_013400515.1. Lineage (NCBI taxonomy): Eukaryota > Metazoa > Chordata > Aves > Passeriformes > Timaliidae > Erpornis > Erpornis zantholeuca. The sequence goes on along the minus strand of VZTN01037503.1, from coordinate 2,976,720 downwards.
ATTACTAGAAAAAAAAAAAAGCTCAGTATTCACTACCTGTATGTAGCTGCTTTTCTTTTTTGGTCTTTGGTGTAGAAACCCTCCATTTTTAAAAGTGAATGAACACAGTCCAGCATCTGAGTGACTGCAGACAGAGGAATGGCAAGTGAACTCTGCAGTACTGACAGGGCTGTTTCCATGGGCGGAACAAGCCCGTGACGTCTCACCGAGCTCGATCACTCCTTGTTGTTAAATTGGAGAAAGGGCTGCTGTGTTATCAGCGAGGGACACTTACAGGATTTGATTGATAAATTTACTGCTCTTGTGGATTACCTCGTCCTTTTGTGCAGGACTGGCAGAGTGTCAGGACTGGGTCTTGACAGACACCAGAACATGTGTCCCTCCTAATTTACAGTGAGGGCTGGGGAGCCAGGACGTCGTCAGACACCAGCCCACCCTGACACGGAGTGGAAGGCCTGGATTTTGTTGGATGGCACTTTTTCCTCCTCCAAGACAGCCTTTCCTTTCCTATAACTGCTCTCCGTGATCTCATGATGCCCTGAAAGTGCTGCGTGATCATTAACGGAGCACACAGAGGGGCACAGCAATAAAAGACAGGGTTATTGATCAGCTTGTCTTTTAAAACAAATGGTTGTACAGACCTTATAGCTTCATGCAAGGAACTTGAAAATAATTTTTGTTCTAACCTTGTAAGAGTTTCTGGGCTGCCTTTTTCCTGCAGGGAAGCATGGAAGGTGTGTTGGTGTTGCAGCTGTGCCAGTCCTTGGTTGTGCTGGTGAACTGCCCACGCTCTCTAGGAAACCCTAGATGAGTATTTTTGAAACAAAACCCTGCAGGGTATTGGATTCTAGCCCAATGATAATTTGGGTGTGCGTTTTTCACCAAAACAGGTAAGGGCAGAAGATAAATGTGGCATTACGTACTTGAAGGGTATTTTAATTTTCAGGATAGCCCAGGACAGAGGCAGTGGTGGGAGGGAAGCTGCTGGGTCCCCCTCTGGTCCAGACCAGCTGCTCTGGTCCCCCTGCTCTGTTGTCCCAGGTGGGCTCTCAGCACTGGAGCAGGGAGTTTGCTGGAGCAAGGACTGCACTGTTCTGCTCTTTGTTCCCTGGCTGCCTGAGGTAAATGGCTGGGGAACTTCAGTGAGCATCTTTCGTTAGGTTTGCAGAAAGGGAAAGAAAAGAAAAAAAAAAAAGGGGGTGAAAAGAGAAAGAGAAGGAACAATCCAAATGTGCCCTGCCAGCCTGAAATAGCTCGCCACAGGTTTGAAATCCATTTCCCACGATGGTAAGAATTAAAAAGCCACAAAAGCCGACCTGTACATTTGTGCTGTATGAGGATTGCTGATACACAGCAGAGCTGTCATTTTAGGAGGAAATCATCCATCATGTGCCTGCTAGTCCCCAATAATCACCTTCTATTACAGTCAGATTGAATCTTCAATCGGTGGCATAATGCCAGTTTCTCCACAGTTCTCAGTTTCCTGTTCTTTACAGAGGTATTCAAAATAATTTGCCATTCAACTCTACAGATGTAGCACTTGTGGAGAATATTATTATTGTTAGCATGTTGCTTCTAAAGCAAATCCGTGCCAAAGCATAATTTGCTGAATTAATCACTGGTCACCCATTGAATTCCTCTCCCCCTTTTTTCCCCCCACACCCAGTTAGGATTTTGTAATCATTGTTGTTGTTGTTATTGCTGTTGTGTTTCGTCCACATTGATGCAATATACAGTTTGAGAAAGATGTTGAGCAATGACCCTTTTGCTGATGATAAAAGCAATGACCTGGTTAGAAAGACTCCATCAAGCAGAAAGCCAAGGGTGCCAGCACAAGGAGAGCTCACAGGGGTAAAAGGACCAGAGAAAGTGGAAAATATTAGAGTTTAGGATGAGTTTTATGGCATCTCCCTCTCTTTTAATTGTTGTTTTATGGGAAGGCAGCAAAGACAATGAGGTTGTCCAAGCCTCAAAGACTGCTGAGCAGACATCATGGGGAGTGTTTTGGGCCCAACAAAACTTACCCATCTTTTAAACACTTTCATGTTTGTGAATTTTCATGTCTTTTTCCCCCCTTCTTCCTAGTGTGAATTAAGATGCAGCCTTGCACTAAATTGAATCTCTGCCTATCTTTTGTGGTGTTTGTGATTGCCTCTGCTTTTCACGTGTCATTTTAGTCTTCACCAAATAGATTTCTTTTAGCTTTTCGTGCAAAATTGAAGTACTGTATTAAAGCAGAAGCCTTTAGGGCATACTGTTGGGTTTTTTTCCTTTTGGAAAATAAATAATAGTAAAATTTAATTACTGTACCTACTACTTAAGTAAAGTTTTGGTTCCTCAATCCAAAGTCCAATTTCCTACTTTGTGGTTAGAGCTCCGGTATGTTTTGAGGGCAGTGTACTGTTACATGCCTGAATTCAGCAAAGGAAAATAGGAAATAATTCACTCTGGCTTGAAAAGGGTGGGGATTTCTTTGTTTCTTTTTATATTTATTCAGGAAAAGCTGACAATCGTCCCACATTAATGAACAACACCATCAATCAAAGTGCTGACAATGAGCGGAAAAGCGAGGTAGATGTCAGACTGACGGCATATTGCTTTTTTCAGCGAGGCCAGGGCTGTTTATAGCACTTTTCACTGGCAAAACTCTGGCTGCAGCTCGACAGGAATAGAAAGCAGAATCAGAAATTGTGTGTAGAAAGTGGCTCCTGTGCTTTGTAATTTGAAATTAGCATTGAAATCCAGGCACCACCACGTCATTTTCATGGGTTTGCTTTACAAGGTGGCAGAGTTTTTCCTGGTGAAGAGATGATGAACCTGGCTGCAGGAGAGAAGAGACAGCTCAGCCAAGGGCTGCAGCACCTTGTGAATAGAGCAGAGATAGAAAAATAACACAGACTATAATCCAGCCTCTCCCTGGGGTCCCCTGCCCTGTGAGAGCAGCAAACCCTCCCTGTGGGTACAATTTTCTTGCCTTTCTTTTCTTTCTGGGCCATTTGCTTGCAGTGAGGAGAAGCTGCCAGGTTCTCTCTTCTACTGACCAGTAATGTGCTCAGCAGGGCTGCTGGTACCAAAGAGTTTTCTGGCCTGCTTGGCTGTGTGAGAAGGGTGATGGGCCACCCAACTGCTGGAGGATGGAGGGCTGTGACTGCCCAAAGCTTCGTGGCTACATGTCACAGGACCTGCCCCTCAGTGGAAAGAAAAGTTCTGACATAGCAGAAAAAGAGCATTTTGTCCCACCTGCCAACTCCTCTGCATCCTCCCTTGCTCTTTTTGGAAGACCTGGGTTGCATCCATCACCTCTTAAAATACCCACCTGAATGCTTATTTGAGGAATGTCCCTCTTCTATTCAGGATCTCTAGTTTAAAACACGTGTATCCATTCCCCCTCTCTGCCTTTTCCAGCTGAACCAAGGCCAGCTTTTGCTGAAACCCTTGTCCTGACACAGCACCCTGTAACTCCTCTGTGCTTTCAGGACCCTGTTATTCCCCACAGCAGCAGCAGCAGCAGTGCAGGGCAGGGCAGTGAATCGTTTCTTGAAAGCCTTTTCAGGAACAAATGTGTTGTTAGAAACCACTTGAGTCACTGCCCCAGTGCACGACCTTGGGCAAGTCATTTCCCCTCCCTGAGCCACCATCTCAGCCCTCACCCTGAGTTTGTCTGGTCGCTATAAACTGTAAGATCATCAGGGCAGGGCTCTGACTCTCACAGAGATGCACACAAGTGTGAAAGCAAGATAAAGCAGGGACTTCTGGCTCAAAAAATGGGGGAGGGAACGGTGAACACAAACCCCAGGAATGTTGTGGTCATTTCTACATTGAGAATTTAGTAAGAAAACAGTTTTTCCTACTTCTCTGCCGATGTGTGGGAAAACTTTTATTAACTTTTTTCATATTTGAAACATCTGAGGGTTTTGAGTTTCCCTTAATTGTCTCTTTCCCACCCTCACTCAGCACAGAGAAAGAGGAGGAAAATGGGGAAAAATGATTAAACTGAAAAATAATGTCGGAGGGCGTTAGAACTTCAATGTTTCCTTTTAATGCTTTGGAACTTTCCAAAGACGAGGAAGTCATGAAAGGTTGGAGCAGCAATTGAAAACAAATTATATATAAAAAAAATAAGAAAGAACCCCATACAAGGGATTTCACAGTAGGCTCTGAAGCTTCAGGAGCTTAAATTAGGAGATTTTTACAGCTGTTTCCCTTCCTCTGCTTTTTCAGTGGAAAGGCCTAACATGACCTTGGGGTAGGAGGTGCCTCCCGTGACCAGAGACAATCCCAGCAGGAGTGGCATGGTCCAGATGGGAGGGATTTATCCCCACCTCTCTCTGTAACTAAATGCTGTAGGTCTCAGGTGCACGCTCTGATCTCCTCTGCCACGGGAGATGATCATCTTGGGCTGCTGTTTAGGACTATGGAACACAACATATTCCTGTGGATCAGTCCTGAAAAACAGCCTGGCACGACCCTGCCTGGGTCTGGAGGGGGCTGGGTTAACCCTCCTCTGCTGCCACCTCTCCAGGGTGGGGTTAAAAGCTGGGACATCTGGGGTGGTTGGGTGCTCAGATAGTGCAGGAACAGAGAGCAGGGAAGGTTTCAGTCTGAAAATCACGTGAACCGTCTCAGACAGATGGGAGCAACACAAAGAGGAGGATATCCATTAAACTTGTGGCTTAATCTTGTCCCTTTACTCCTGTTTTTATTGGTGTAAATAGGAATCCTTAGGCAGCCTGCCCCCCCTGCAGTTGTACTCCTGGGGACAAACCCCATCAGAGTCTCTCATTTCTCGTAGCAGCCTCCAGTGGCCCATGGGAGAGAGTCTGAAGCAGGGAGTGATGTTTGTGAAGGTTGTGGTGTGCAGGGTGCTCTGTGGGAGACATGGTGCACCAGCTCTGGTCTTTCCTGGGTGTCCCTGGAATGCATTTCCCACCACTCAGCCTCTTCTGGCTGCTCATGACCTCCCAGCAGCAGCACACGTGGTTCAGCCCAGTGCAAATCTCTGTGGTATTTGGCTTTCCTGAGACACATAACTTCCTTTTTAATGCTGTCCAGAGGGATCTGCCTCTGCAGATCACCTTCAGGAGCCTTGCTCCTTCCCTCTCCTGAGACACTCTGTGCTGCTTTGGCAGGACCAGCTGCAGGCACTGGTTTGTGGAGGTGTGGAAGAGGTGATATTCCAGGAGGATGGGTGTGCAAACAAGATGTCTTGTGCAAGGAAAAGCTCATAGAGGGGTGGAAGTGGGTGGAAACACTGTGGAGCTGAGGGAAACGGCCACCCTCCCATCTCCTTCATCATCTGAAACAAATGAAAACTGGGCTGATAAAATTCGTGATGCTGTTCCCAGCTGTTTCGTTGTAAGGAAAGTTTCCTTACGTGGAAAGTAACTGGAAACTAGAGATGTAATTGCTGCAAAATGCAACAGTATCCAGCAAAAATTACAGCTACTCGATGAAATATATATTTTCTCAGCATCAGCATAAAAGAAAGAACATTCTCATCCAGAAATGGTATGTAAATAAATAAACTCTAATTGGTTTGACAATGCCCCTTTTCCTGGCAGTGCCAAGAAAACTAGCATTGTAATTACACAGTTCTGGGCAGACATGTGGTTTCCATTAAGAAAGACTTGTGATTGACTGAGTTCATGAGGCATGTCAGAAAAAACACATCAATGTCTTTATAACATGAAAAAATAGATCCAAATTTACTTCCAACTTCATGAGAAATGTGCATTTATAAATACTCTTGGACACAGTACGATAAATGGAAGTAAGGCAAGTCGCTCTCAGGAAAATTTGCCAAATTCGTTCTAAAATATAATCTTAGGCAACTAAATGCATTTATTTCTTTTTGTAAGCAGAGTTTCTTGCACTTTTGGCGGGCATTTAAAATGTTCTAGCTTTTTTTCCCCCAGTTGTTTCTGTTCAGCAGTGCAGTAATCGAAAATGTTTCCAATGAAAATGAAAACGATATTCGAAGTCTCCCACATTTTGTTTTACCTACATCACGCAAGAGCACTTAGAGCTAGGACTCAAGCTTTAAGAGTAAAAAACCTGCATGAAGGATTTTTTTCTCTTCTGTGGAAAAGGAAAACCGGCTAGTTAGGTAAGGGAAAATTTTATCTAAGAGGATTTTAAACTAAAATTCTAATGACTTGTTTTAATCACTTAAAGTGACTAAAATGTTGGACAGTTTATTTTCTGCCTTAGCATAAATACTTTTAAAATGACAAACATTTTAGGATGCTGCCAAATACTGTCATCTCTTGGCAACCTTAACATTTTATGCTAGATGTATTTTTCTTGACAACAAAACAATTCTGTCTGTTTCTCCTCTTCCCCCTCTTGAAAGACAGCAGTGGCAAATACAGGGTGTTTTTAAAATGGATTATATCTGTTATGATTTCTTCTCTATATAAATACAGATTTAAAATCTAGAGAGTTAAGAAAAAAACCCAACGTTTGGGGTCACCGACTGTGCCCTTTTACAATTGTGTTAAATAATAACATTTCTTTCTTGACCCCTCCCAATATAAATTGAAAGAAAAATCTTAATTCTGTGACAAGAAACATTTCTTTTATGGCTGGGTCACAGCACAGTGAATGTATCTGTCCTGCTGTGACTCACTGCTCTGCCACAGGCTCCTGGCATGGACGTGGGCAAGTCATTTAAACCATTTTGTGTCTCCACCTCATTGTTGTGAGGTTAAAATCCACTAATCACTCTGAAGTGCTTGCTTGGCTCAGCAGGGAGGGTCAGACAAGTACCTAGAAATATATGCCAAATGTGGCAAGGGATTTGGATTGTGCAGTGTGGCTACAAAGTGGTTTAATACTTTTGAAACTTTAAAAAAAAATATTTTTAATGCATTTTAAAATCCTGTTGAAGTCACAGCAAAGACTATTCTGTTGAGGTAATGCGAGACAATGGTAACAAGTAAAAAAAATGGTTTAAGTTGTTCAAATGGTACAGGAATAGGAGCTGAGCCATATATACACAAGTTTCTTAAATTATTAGAAAGACTGAGATCAAGTTTTAGAACATTTAGAAACTTCATGGGGCAAAATTGATTGTAGGAAACCAAGTGCAAATTTTTTGGCTTGGGAGGAAGGGCAACCTTTCACTTACAAACACCTCTGGAGCTTGCTCAGAATGGCAATGGGCTTCTTCAGCTTATTTCTTGCTTCCCAGAGATAGTTTGGAAGTGTGGTTTCTTTAGATCATTCTCACCCCAAAAAGCCCAAGACAAAAGATGGGACAAAAGGGCTTCTCAGATGCCTTTTCACCAACTAGTCCATGCTGTTAAATTGGCTCCCATCAGAGAACCCTGTGTTGCAAAATTAGCTTTCCCTATGCATTTTAAAGAACAACAATCTTAATTGTTAAGTAGGTACTCAACAAAAAAACTTCTCAGAAAGAGAAATTATAGACTTTTCTCAAATGATCACACACCCCGTAAAAATCTGTATTTGCTTTTTGGCTGTGCCTTTTTTACACATGTATCAATAACTTCTTATGTAAATAAGCTTTTAGGTAGTGTGCTTGGGAAATCACATTTTTCAGGGGATATATGCAAATTCTGGAGATCCACAGTTGGATTTCTGCTAATGGTACTGAATTTTTAAATCGTTGCAATCTGCACAGAATACCTAAATGCATCTGTATTGTATCATATCAACCTAAGAGGCACAGAAGGAGCATCTCTACTCACTTTATTCCTTGGAATAGGCTTTAGAGTGTTATGAAGAGTGTGGTCAACGTGAAAGTAGCTTGGAAAAATCCCCATCCTCATGTTGCCAGCTGAGTTCTCTCGAAGGGCAAGAACAGCACATGGGAGCCCAGAGGAGATGGGGAGGCTTTGAGCACTCACCTATTGCAGCACCAGTTCTCTTCATCAGAATATGATGAGCAGTTTCTGGAACCATTGCATGTTTTATTAAAAATGCTTTTTATAGAAAGGATACCTCACCTGTAGTTTCTCCTGGTGCAGTTTCATTATGCTGTGCTTTCCTGCTCTCTCTGTAGTGCTGGCATTACTGATGGGCCCTAATAGCAAGGTTTCAAAAGAACAATCGTGTCTTTGTAAAACCTTGGTGCAGCAGTTAAAAATAAACCTCCCAGACTGATTACAAAATCAGCACCATGCTGATGGCAAGAGAAATGCTCCCTTTGCTGGAGTAGCTGCCTGTTTATGTTTTGCTGTGAGTCTGGTGCCTTGGTTTTGGAGTCAGAAGGATGTCAGGACATTGGGCTCTGCTGAGGCAGCCTGCAGTCCTGATGGGTACTCCAGAAAGCCTAAAGCTACTTATTTTCTCCTTAAAAAAAAAAATCTCAGGTTAACATAATGATTCTGGGTGAAGGGCTGGTTTAATCATCCAATTTTCAAGGTTCAAACCCTTGGCACTGAGATTTGGTGTCTGGAATTGATGACAAGCACAGCTGAGCATTTGTCCAGCAAGCACCCAGTGCAGAAATTATTCCATTGAAGTCAGGGGAGGGTGAGAGAGGCAATGAGAGTTTTTGCTGAAATTCCATGCAGGTGGCCTGCTTAGTGCTCCTGTCATTGATTGTTGGATGATCACGAGACTTTATGACTTCACTTTATTGTACAGTGGAGAGGTTTTTGGTGAATATAAAGTCTGTGTTTTGGTTTGCTTGTGGAGTTCCAGGAAAGACTGAGGTGAAATCTGTCATGCTGGTGTCTGTTGGGAATGCTGGGGGTGATGCAAGGTCCCACCTGTTAACTAGGGGGTTGATGCTGCTGTAGAACAATATATGAGAATATTTGGGAATTTTCTACCTATAATGAAACAGAGATGTGGGTGTGACTGTGTTTGGGAAAAATGTATTGGGTTGGATATCTAGCTTGGATATCTAGCTTTGAGCATTTGCTCTCTGTGCAGGAAGTTTATGACGCTGGCAGCAATGGCAGAGCCAGAGCCTTTTCCTTCTTCTTGCCTTGTCTGTGACTGAAGCCACGCCTCATGGCAGGGGCAGAGGAAAGGGGGATTGCCAGCATGAAATCTGTGCACAAAATGGGGGATAACTCCTAATTACCATCAAGAATCTGTCAATCCTCGTTCTTATTCCAAGTTTCACAGGGCTTTGGAGGGGACTTGGCCACCTTGGAATCACTGCTGCGAGAAGCACTGCATCCCTTCGGAGTTCCTCCACATAAAAGTGTGTGGAGCAGTGTTGAGCTGATCCAGGATTTCCACCCTGAGGAGCTGTGGAGGGCGGTTTTGATGCCAGACAGCTGTGTGGCTGCTGATCCAGCTGCACTGCATTTAGGGAGAGGAAATTCAGGAGTCACTACCACAGGGGCAGGCTTTTAGTAGCATCAGATGTTTGGGGCTGAGCTTCTCCCTGCTTTACCAGGCAGCTACACCTCCTCTGTCCATCTGTTCCCAGCTCCAGAGATGACCTTAAGGATACTGAATGCTCTGTTTCTGAGTAACCTAATGCCAGAGTCACAAAAATATGAGGATCTTTCTGCTTTTGCATTGCTTTGAAAGGGAAGTTAAGCATCTGAACCGAAGTTTAGGTATCTAAATGCGCTCGTGGATCTTGGATTGAAGTGAGTCACTTAGGCAGGTCTGAATATGATATCTGTAATATATCACTTTTCTCCTTGTTTAAATATTTATGGGGAAGACTTGGGGCGAGGGAAGGGGGGTGATAAGGCTGGGTGCAAAGGGAGAGAGGACATCAGGCTCTCTCTGATGTCACTGCAGATGAGTCATTTCTCCACATTAAGGCTAATCTTACAGGGGCATATGAGCCTCACCAGCTTAAAAAGAACACTTTGAAAATATTTTTAAAGCCTTTAAAGTGCCTGGGCAAGTTCAGGAGAAAGCTTTTTTTTTTTTTTTTGTTACTGTTTGGCAAAGAACTGGACACGGGAGCTTCTCATTTGTTGGTTGTACCTCCAGAAACCAAAATTCTCTTATGACACTATTTGACATCTGGCCAAATGAGGAGGATTCAGGGAGTTTATACTGCAGGAACATTTGTCCAGATAAGAACCCCCTAAGTTTAAAGGAGAAAAACTCCATATTTACGTGATCTGAGATTGTCTGCACACAATTCATTTGGATCATCCAACAAGGTTCACATTGGTGGGAGTCTCGGTCCTCCCACCCTGGATGGCAGGTGCTGCTCCCAGAAACCTGGTCATGACATGTGCCTTCAAAGGGCACTGAAGATAGTAATCTTCAAACCCACTTCAGCTTCGTCCCGTTACTCCCCATCCGTGCAGTTGGAATCTCTCCCTGATACTGGAATCAGATACCTGATGGGATGGCCTCGGAGCAGCTGAGGTTATGGTGCAAGATAGTCTTAACAGGAATATGCAGTCAATTACACTGTCAGGAAGGCCAATAAATGACTGTGCCTTTTCAGAAAGTGCATTTGTATACACAAAAACTCCTCGTGTTTCCTTTTGGTTCCTTTTCTTTTCACTTTTTAAAAAAAATCTTTCCATTTCCAGGAAACATAACCAAGTGGGAGACAAAGCTTTTTCAGTGAAAATGCCAAATAGAGTGCTTGTTTCATTTAAATTCCTGCCTTGGAAAGCAATAATCTCACATTTAGAAAAAATTGCAGTGGAGGATGGAGAGCCTAATGAAAATGCAGAGCCGAGGTCTATTTGTCCCATCTGAGGTAAAGCAGGGTTATGGAAAACCTTCTAATGAGGTGAATATGTTCTAAAGCACATTTGATTTTTTTTTCTTTAATACTCAAGCTACTTCTGCAGACTGCTTTAAAACGTTGAATTAAGACATGATTGTTTTCTGCTTGTTGGGCTTTCCCTTCCAGCTCCAGAATGCCTTAACCTGCCCCTTCTACTGTACTCTGAACGACATTTTGAAGTGCTAATGTCATCCCATAGTCCATCCCAAAGTACATATGTATTTTTTACATGATAGGTGGCATATACAGGCCTAAAAGCAAGGTAACAAATGTGCTTGTGCAGGCTGTGAGGTTACAGAATAGAAATGATGCAGTATTTAACATGGAAATAGTGATACATTTGCAGCTAGTACTTGGCTTTGTTATTTTCTGAGGGGATCTGGGGGCATTGTGATGCCTCTAACACACGTGGATTCTAATAGTAATGCTTGCTGCACTGATAATCTCCTGTACCAAAACAAGTAACACATACTGGAATATGGAATTCAAAATTTTTATGATTGTTAGGTAAACTGATTTTTAAATTAGTTTTTAATGAGTTCTAATATTTTAATACAACACAAATTTTCACATTAGAGGTGCTTTATATATTTTCCTTTTTTTGTTTGTTTTAGACAATGGGATACAATATTACTTGGTGGGATAACATTTAATTAAAATATACTAATTTATGTATTTGTTTATTAGCCTTATCCCTAAAGCAGCAAAAAAATCTGCGTAATTTTTATGAAAAAATGTAAATGAGGACTTTGGCATCACTAATAAAGTGGAATTAGCATACATTTAAAAAGTGGCTTGTTTCACTTTAATAACATTTATAGCAATCACTTTAAAAGTGCTGCTTTGACTGGGAGCACAGCGAGTTTGCACTGAGGCAATGGAGGAGGCTTCTCTTTCCCTGGGCCAGGTTTGAGGCTGTGTTTTCTCATCCTGTTGGGTCTGGTGGGACACTCCTGCTGTGCCCCTTGGTTTGTCCCACCCTGGTGCCTGGGGTGTGGTGCTGGTTTGGGTGCGGGTGCCCGGGGGGATGTGCCAGAGGGAACCTGGCTCCTTCAGGATGGAGGCGTCTCCAGCGCTGGCCTTGGCTGAGGCAGGATCAGACCGCTCTGGGAATAACCTTTCATTTTTCTAATTTCCTTTTTAGCTTTATTGGGTTTTACCTGATGAGGTCTTGTCAAAAAAAGGAAAGTTTCCTCTTATTACTTTCGGCGTATGAAAAGTTGCAAGGCAAAAGCCCCGTTGGTCCTGAGAAGGACAAAATTTCCATTGAAGTTTATAGGAATTTTGTCTGAGAAATGGCTGTTGAGACCAGGCCTCATATTTTTATCCTGTGATCTAATGCATCATTGCAAGACGAGCAGGGTTGCTGGCAACCTGCTAATGAGACTGGTTGTGTTTGAGTTTGTTTTTTTTAATCCCAAGTAAGACTTCTTTAAGATCCTGTAACTTGCTGTGGGCTCGCTTTGTGGTGTTCAGGGCCTGAGGTCAGCTCTAGTAAGCCACAGTCGTGGCCATCGTGGCTGGACACAGAGAGAGGGGCCAGCTGGGCTGGCAGTGAGGAAGTCTTGGCATTTTGGGCTTGTTTGGGAGTATTTGTAAGCATTTATTAGAAAGAAAAAAGCAGCAAGCATCTCCTCCCTCTCCTCTCCCAGTTTCTCATCTCTCTTAGTTTGCTTATAATAATAATAAAACTGAATACAGGAAGGCAAATAGCTTCAGAAAGGTTTTGAGAAGGCGATGCCAAGTGTTAATTTCCATGGCTAAAACACAAAGAGGCTGAAAGCTGGTGCTCTGGTGGGGCAGTCTGGTGAGGGGTGGCACAGGGATATGGGGAATGGGAGCATCTTCCATCTCCCTGTGTCCCCAGCACTGAGACCCCTCCTCCGTGCCCAGCGTGGGGGCTCCGTGGCTCCCTTTGTGTGAAACATAAAGGATTGTCTTCAATTCTCCTTTGTTTAAACCTCCCAAGGGGTTTAGATGCCCCTGAGGATTCCATCTCCCCAGTTCCCTGTGGAAAATACCCCCAAAAGCAGCCCAGCCCCTTCCCCTCCATCCTCCTCTCCTCCTTCCCGCTGTTACTTATTTGGGTTCACACTTCACTTCATGTCCTTTGCAGGCAGCCTGTGTGGGGCTGTTTGTTAACAACCTGTCAAGGAACATACGGGTTTGGGGAAAAATATGGAGTTTTTCACACAGGCTGCTCGGGCCAGTGAGGCAGCAGGAGCTGGGGGCCAGGGAGGCTGGCAGGAGCTTTGAGGCCGGAGCAGGAGGGCTGAGGGCATCAGGAAAGTCTGGAGGAAGGGATGGCAGAGGCCACTGAGGGGTGGCAGAATCCCTGGAACACGCTTGGGAATGTGGGCATGTGCCTTTGTGCAAAGTCTTCCCTTCCCTTCTTGGGTGCAGAGAAAGGAGTGCTGGTTTGCTGCCCATCCAGAGCAAATTTGCAGGAAACTATGGTGGTCTTTGTTGTTGTTGTTGTTTTCTCTTTTTCCCTTTCAGTGGTTTTTTTTTTTTTTTTTTGGTCAACTATCCACGTCACTGAAATGTTTTAATGAGGAAATCCTGACTGTGGGAAGGTCAGGAGATGAAAAAGCAGAGCTGATTTTAAAAATAACGCCCAGTTTTACTGTGCGGCCAACTCCCAATGCGTTTTTGAGATGAAAGGGAAAGAAAAGCTTCACAGTATTTAAGCAATAAAAGTACTACAAGGAAAAGCTCTTTCATAGTCTTTGGCTGGCGTGGTGGGGTGGTACGAGGTATGGGGGAAAAACAACTTCTTCAAAGCAGTGTAGGATGTAAAAGGTTCCTCACGCAGGATCCATATTCACTGAATAGGTCTGTATGTGGGACTTGATATCACACCTAGGTGTGAGCAGATGTAGGGCCTGATTCTTCAGGTACTTTATGCAAATGAGAAACTTTTTTCATGAACAGTTGAGACGATCATAAATTGGACTGATTAAGCACATGGTTAAATCTGAGCAGGATTTAGTTCACGTACTTATTCCTATATTCCTATATTCCATCAGTGTAAAAACAAATTACCCTAATGTGACATTAATATCTATTTGCTACCATCTGGGATCTTTTAAAATGGTATTTAATTTCTTAATATTCTGAGACTTTTTTCCTTAAAAATTTCATGTATCATTAAAAAAAAAGTCTAGTCTAAGTCACAAATGCATCCTTTTTCTCATGTATATTTGATACCAGGCTCCAGTCTAATCTGATAAAGTGCACTTTGCCTGTGGTGTCTTACAATAAGCTGGCTGCATTAGTGCCGGGAAAAATCAATACCGATTTATAATTTACCATCGCAAAAACCTATCACTTTTTATGACCCTCCATCCTGGCTCATTAATATTACATTAAAACACACACACACCCCCCACTGCAACAGGGCGAAATTGTAAGCTTGTCAGGTTTGTAGTCATAAAGAAAGCTTTAATTGGTCTTAATTTGGGAACTCAGCATTAGGTTTTGTTTATTTGTGCGATGAATATTTTTTTAAAATCTTCCTTACTTTTGGTGGGTTTCTAAAATGCATCCTGGTAATGCTTTGATTTCTCAGCCAACACCTCCTTACAGTTTTCTTCTTTTATTTATTTTTTTTTTTTTCCTGCTTGAAGATATGGTTTTCAAATAAAGCCTCTCTCTCTAAAATTTCATCCAGGTTAGGTAAATCGCTCGGAGGCATTCTTTGTTTGGGATTTGCAGTCTTGATGGAGGTGATGAAGTATAATGGGGCCTAGCCATGGTTAACAGTTATGGTTCTCATTGTGGTTTGATTTTTGTTTGTTTGCTTTTTATTAGCCTTCTGGAAAGGCTGTTTTGGGGCAAAATATGTAAATGGAATCACTCTATGCTATGTTGCTTATCTCTCTCTTGTAAAATGCCTTTGTTTCCTGAGCTGGCAAGAGCCAAGGGATCAGTTGGATGTTGTTGGCCCAGTCCTGCAGGATGCAAACAGCTCGGTGCAGTTTACAGAGCACCAGCATCTCCAGCTGATTTCAGTGGGCCTAATAATTTCCTTTCTTCACCGAGCACAGAAGATGACAAGAACTATGAAGTGTAGAACCAATCATGAATTCAGTTTCTTTCTTACATATTTTAAAAACTAAGTTAAAAAATCAAAACAAACCAAAACAATACTTCACCCCCTGCAATGAAAATTAAAACAGTTTCATACTCATATGTTTTTAGACTCCAGAAGTCCTTATATCTAAATTCTTTCCAGATAATGTCAAAAATAATGATGTCAGTGTTTATATTGGCAACGGAAAGGTGCTCTTTATTTATTTCATACTATTCCCAGAGAGTTTCCAGGGATTTTATTTTTTTTCCTCCAGTTAATATTGCGGAGATTCTCCCCTAACAAGATTCACGTGCTTTCTTCCTGCATAAAAGGTTAAGGAATAAATAGGTAAACGGTGTGTTTAAAAAAAAAAAAAAAAANAAAAAAAAAAAAATTAAATAAATAAAAAGCCCGGGAAATTCAGTGTGTTCTCAAGTGTGCAGTGGATCTGCACCATGCAGCAAGTACATGCCGTGATTGGGTTTTTAAGAGACGTTCGCCTCCCCACTGACTGACAGGGCCTATTGATTTTTTAGGTTTCTGCCGTCATCAGTTTTCAGCCTCACAGCGGCCATATGTCGAGGTCAGGGCGCGCGGGGGCTCGGGCAGGCAGCCCTCGCCACAGCCAAAAGTGAAGGGCCGCTGAAAGAAAATCAATCATGTCATAAGTGGGAAGCATCAAAAATTTTCCCCCTGTATGGCCAGGGCCCATCAGGCTGTCTCCACTCCCGGCGAAGGTTAGGCATCTGTCAAGCCGGGCTAGGTGAAAAGTATTAGAAATGCCAGTTAACCCGTGGCACGGCTGAGCGGAGCCGCGCCGCCTTTGTCTGCCCGGGGAATATGACAAGGTTAGCGCTTGCACTTAATTTTTGAGACAGGGGAGCTCCCTCCGCTCTCCAGGTTGACGTGCAGGATGTGCTGGAGTGGTCCAGGTTTTGGGGAGCGATGGTGCAAGGTGCTGTGCGCTCAGATGGGCCTAGAACTCAGCCCATGGATGCGGTGCTGCCTTTGGGAAGCTCTTCATAAAGTCCCCAAACGTGGTTCTGAAGTGAAGCAGCACCACAGGGACATGGCTTTTGGAGAAGAATGTCTAACTTTTCGATGCTTTGGGTTGTTTTCCCAATCAATGATGAAATTATTTGCTCCTGCCCTGTGCAGATCTGGATGTTGTTTGACTCTTGTTTCAGAATATCTTCACTGGATTGACAGTAAATATTTTCATTGTTCCGCTAATTGGGGAAAATCTATTTCATGCACTCTGTGAAAGTATACTGCTGTGCTGTATGATTTTAATCTTTCCCCTCCTGTTCCATTTAAAATCCATACAATTAGATTGTGCAATTATGCTAAATAATCGATCTTCTGTATCTTGTTTGCCACTTACATGATGCCTCTTGTGGAGAGGAAAACATATCTGAGTATGTCCACTAAATTTGAAATACTGATTTGGTAATACACTGGGATATTTAAGATTATGTTGGCCATCTTTCAAGCTTTCTGATTGCTGATCATGTGCCCTGAGGAATATTGCAGTAGGCTATGGATAATAGAGTGTGTGTGTGGATTTATTGTTAAGCAATTTGGCAAAAAGAGAAAACAAATTTATCAGGACAAGAATGGAGGCTTAGCCTCTTTAATTTTTTTTTCTTTAATTCTCGATAAAGAACAGTGCTTGAAAGAAGCCTCCAAACATGTATTTTCCATACTTAAAGCTGATTTGTATCCCATCTCCATGTGTATGTCTTGTTGACTTAGCCAGATAGAAATACCTGTTCCTTGAGTGATGCTGCTCATTAAAGCTCCTGAGGGGGACCTTGCTGGGAGTGTTTTTCAGAGGGACAAAGCAGGAGCAGAACACACTCCAAAGCTTGTCCTGTGTGCAGCAGATGATCCCAAGGAGAGGATGGGATGGGATCTGTGATTTAGACTCCAAGCTGAGCTGCAGCTCGCTGCTCGAACGTTGCCTTTCGCTGCCTGACCCGAGCTGTATACTTCCTAATAAATATTTTAGCTCTCTACACTCCAGTGATTATGCTCTCCATTGAATACAGATAAAAAGACAAAATGTTTCTTTAATCAGTACTGTGATGTGAGACCGTTAAGGTAATAGTGCTTGAAACTATTAGAATCTTGAAGATATTGACTGGCTTGCTTTTGGCGTTTGCAATTATAATTGTATTTTTAGGCTGTGTTATATGGTTTTATAGCAGTTATTCTTACACAGAAGGTTTCCCTGCCCTGTCTGAACTGGAGGGAGATACATAGGGGGAGGAATTTTGCAGTCCTGAGCTGCAGGTGCAGCTAGCAGATGACCTAATTGGGACTGATATAATTTGGTTTTAGAGTGTGCAAGGAAATCCAGGTCATCCCTCTGGAATCCACAGTGAATGAGTGTAGACAGATTTGAGGGGAAAAAAAACTGTTTGAAACCTTCCTCAAAGTGTATTTTATTCTCTTGAAGTGTTACGGGGAAGACTGGTGACAAAAGTCATCCTTTGTGAGTTTAAGGCAGATCGGCTGCAAGTGGCCAAAGAAGTCTCCTCTCCACAGATGTGTATCCCCCATTCCCTGAGGGGTGAGGGCCTCCAGGGACAGAGCTCTCCCAGCTTCACCCACTAATACCAGTTATCCTGACCTGTACATGTAGGGAATTGCAGTCCAGGGAGAACACAGGTGGTGCAGTCTGAGCTTCTGCTCGGCACCTACCAGGGAAAATCACCCCTTCATTGCTGCATCCAGCCTGTAACAGGGAGGCTCTCCTGGGAGGACAAGTTCATTTCCTCCTGTGTACACACATTTTCACTGACTCCAGCAGGGTCAGTTCTACTCAGTCAGTTTAGACTTCCTTCTCACCTGTGGCAATGCACGGACATCAAAAGAGGATCAGACACAGAAATTCTTAATGCAGTGAGTTATGGATATCTAACTCAGAAGTTATCATAGATTGCACAAAAATGGTTCAAGGACTGTCCTGTCTTTCTCTCTAAATCTCTTTTAGACATAGATTAAAATGATTTAATTGTGCTGTTTTAGGCATTTGTTTAGTTAAACTAATGCCTTTTGCAGTATCAGCAGACACTGTGATTTGATGATGTATTTACATGACTCGGGACAAACCCTGTTTGCTGGCTTTTAGTTGGTATTTATTTCCAATTATTAAGAAAAAATAAGCAAGGATGGCAGCTAACATTTTAGAATTGCCCTAGAATTGGTTTGGAGGCTGAGCCTCTGCTCTAGTCCCAGACACTTCCACCTGCAGCTCAAGAATTACCTTGGTGTGGCTGAGCAGTGGAGTTTTGCATGGTGAAGGCTAGCAGCTCCTGGGAGTTTTGATTTCTGACCTTTCTAAGAGAGCAAAGCTGGTTTTGCCACTGAAAGGCTGCATTGAGTGAGGTCTGTTTCAGGTAGAGTCTGATACACCTGTGCTGAAATAGTTGGCTCCTGGTCCCAGAGTATCATTCCAGGCACAGTATTTTCTTCTCGAGTGAGAATTAAAATGCTGGGATAACAAAAACCAAGAGTAATACCACAGAGTCATGTGGTAGCATGGGCTGTGGCTCCTGGAAATGGTGATGTGTGTGTGTGCTGGTGTGTTTGTGCACACGTGTAGAACTTGCTGTTTGCTGCAGGTTGTTTAGTGCAGCCACAGCTGGTTGTTCACTGAGGCTCTTTGTCCCCTTCCTAATTCCCTCCTGAGGGGTTGCCTTGGAAGATGGATTGGTTCATGTCTCTGGCACTGCACTCTGAGGCACCATGGAAGTGTTCAAATTGTTCTGTATCAGCTGGAGGATGTTTCAGAAGAGTGAGAACCAGACCCTTCCCCTGGCTGCCTTGGCTCTCCACCCAGCTGCTGTGGCTCTGAGGTGGCTTCTGATGGTTTTGCTCGGGCACAAGGGGGATGTTGGCCATGTTGCTTCACTCTGGCTGTTCCCATTTCTCCTCTCACATCATTTCTGTGCAGTCAGGACCCGTGTGTGGGTTGGGTTTGCCTGATGGGCATAGAGGAGCAGACTCTGTAAGCTGTTGAACCCTGGGGTGCTGCTGTAGGAGCATTTCCACTATTTACCTGGGGTTGCTGTCAGCTCTGCAGCTCCTGCTCGCCCAAATCAATGTTTCCTTTCTTTCACTTTATTTCCTTCAGAGCTGGCACATTGCAATGCTGCAGTCTGTGGGAGCAGTGCTTTCCCTTGAGCTGAGAAACACTTTCTCCTCCCTATTTCCTGGAAATTCTAGACCTCCCCCTCTCTGCATCTGCCGCTATGACTGTGGCTCTTCTGTTCCTCAGCATCTTGGTTGTGTGGGCAGTCTTCCTTCCCCTTGTCTCCTTTTTCCATTTCCTTTCCTCCTTCCACTCCTACTGCCTTTTTTCCTTTTTCCTCTTTCTCGTTTTTGTCTGAAAAACATTGCTGCTATACATGCATGTTCCAAATTTCATTTCAGCCCTATTAAAACAATAAATCCTGATAGTTCCATAGAAGCTGTTCAGGATCTCTTGGGCCAAAAAAAAATATCCTTTTTAACAAAAAAAGTCCCTGAATACAGATTTACAAAGTACATTTCAGAACCATTATGGTCTTCTGGGTAAATAATTTTCATTAAAAAAAAATCCTTACAACACATATTTTAGAAGTGTTTTAAATATGTTTTTTTTTTTAATAGTAGAGCATGATGGGTTCTAAAGAGCCATTATGGTTTATCAGGGAAATCATATACTTCTTAAAAAAATTGTCTTTTAAATACTCATTCTTGAATTGTTGCAACTGTGATGCATTTCTAGCATAGGGGATTTTCTTTTTTCCTGGGCTATTTTCCCCTCTATTCATAAAAGAAATGAACATTTTCACATGCCTGCCTCTTTTTAAAACAGAATGTGGTAGTCTGGTTTAAATGATACACAGATTGGAAGCTCCACCTTTAGTGTGCAATATGATTTTCTCAAACTTCCAGTCTTTTTTTGAGACAGCCCTGTCACATTCCATGACATTACCTACCTTGCAAGGGCTTGGTACAGAAGGTGATGTCATAGGCAATATCTTCAGATTATATTTTGGAATATAATCTTCAGATTATATTCCTTGAGTGGGAGAGGCTGAGTGGGGACTTCTCTGCATTGACAAATTATTCCCTCATAAGATGGGGTGTGGAGAGTTCCCATAACTTTTTCCAGAGTTTGGATGTTCACCTGGGGGGCTCTTCCAGCAGTCCCTGCTGTATGCAGACCATGTTATTCTTGTACTCTGAAATCTGGGAAGATTCAGGGAATGGCTGGAGGGTGCCTGTCCTCCAGCAGCCTGTTGTGAAGATCAAAGCTGGGATGGATATGTCTTCTGCCTGAACCAGAAAATGTGATTTGAATGCAGATCCTGTGTGTTGCTCTCATTAGAGTCAGTGTGTCAGGGGAGGGACTGAGGTGAGCTGAGGGAAAATGCTCCCAGGCAGTGGGGAGAGGAGGAAAGTCCTGCCAAGGACTGTGTGAGATATCCTCAATTATGCAGAGACCTTCAGGGAATCCACTTCCCTCCCAGTCCTCCCCATTCCCCTGTGTGAGCACTGTGGTTTAGACAGGGTTTTCTGGAGAGTCAGACCTGGGTCTTTGTATAACCATTTTCTTTCCTCCACCAGCTGGCTGGGGTTAGGAGGTAACCCAGTGCCTCACCAGCTCTCTTGAATCTGTGTCCCATCTTCATTATCTATTTTAGTGAGGAAAGAAAGGGAAAGGATCAAAGGACCTGTCAGTTTGGAACAAGTCCTTGCAGAGCTGGAGAGAAGGGGCGGTAATGCTTCCAAATTTTGATGGAATGAAGTGGAATTTGCAAAGAAGTTGGAGAAAGTACAAATATTTGTACTATGGTCACACTTGGGAGCCCAGATGAGCATTGAGGTCCCAGAGTGGCAGATGATTTCCAAGCAGAGAGCAGATGCTGCAGGTGTCCTGGCACTGGTGACTGCTGCATCTTCCCCGGTGCCATAACGAGCACTGCAAAGTGTAAGATCAACACATGAAAAAATCCAGAGAAACCCCATAATCCATACAAGAATAACTCAGGGGAAAACCACATTACCTTAGTTTACAAGCAACTGTCTGTGAAATGAGATGATTGCCCATTATGTAATAGATCTGTGCAATAAAGCTAAGGTATGTGCATTTGAAAGTTAATAAATGGACTTATTGCAGACTGAGATGTTGATGGTATAATTGATAATTCAGTTAAGGGAGAGCTGTTCTGAGAAGACAACTAGTTTTTTACTAGTTTTTTTCAAGGATGTTGGATATTTTTAAAACTACAGAATATTATTCTTTCCAAAAGCAAGTGTTAGCAGGACTGAAAAGAACTGATGGGTGATTAACTAAGGATGCAGGCACCAAAATACTAGAACAGAATACAAAGCTTTAATTAAAAATTGGATACAGTTTTTCAATCAGTGTAGAAGAAATAAAAATAACCAGAAAAAACATCTGACATAATGTAAGAGCAGCATGTGTGCAAGTTACTTGAACTAACTGCTGTCAGCTTTAAAAGTACCTGTTCACAGCCATTGAGGAAACATGGGAAGATGCAGGCTCTGAGGTTTTATGGAGTTAGAAAGGAGTTTCCAAAATGAAGTTCTGTAAAGCTGTAGACATATCAACCAGTGCAAGGCTGGAACAGTCATTTCATTTTTGGAAAGCTAAACTGAGCTGTTGTGCAGCACAGTGAGTATACTTTGAAATAATCAATTGTTGAGGTGGATTTCCAGGTAAATTAACAGCAGATAATATGTAGTTCATGAATGGCTTCTTTATTTCAGTAGGTTCCTTTGACAGATTTGGTCTGGGATGCAGAGATCAAGCACTGCCTTTCATATTGGTCAGCTGAAAATTCAGTGTATGTTGCCAGGTGGTTAATTTGGAGACAACTGCTTTGGTGGTGCTATCCAAGGATTCCTTGGGGATCCTGGTAGAGCTGTGGAGCTGCAGTAATGTGTGAGCCTGTGTTTCTGTGGGCACACAGGAAATTGAAAAGAAGGTACAGTGTGGTAAGGAGCACTCAAAAGGGACTCTCGTGGTAGGTGGGCATGGGCAGAGAAAGCATCTGGCAAACTTCCTACAGTAACAGCCACAGCATTTGCTCTGTGGCCCAGCACCCTGACCTCATCTTGGCATCAACCCAATGCCAACCAGACTGAGCAGGAGGCTGTTGAGTCTGGCCTTGGACCCAAAACAAAGCCTGGTAGCATTTTCCAGGCAGTGGAGGGGAAGGAGCTGGGTATGCCAGCAGATTTCCTCTGCAGAAGGGTCAATTGGCTGTGCTCCTCACGGAACATCATAAAACCAGTTAAGCTGAGTGGGGTTTGTTTCAGCCCATGCCAGCTCTGTTCCCCAGAGCTGTGGGAGTCATTTTAACTGGTATCAGGGGGTGTAAAGGATGGGGAATGGCATCTCTGTGAGGTCTAAGGATCAGTAGCAGGAGCACTTCTCATGGTTTGTTCTTGTACCCCAAAACGCCTTCCACTGGGAATGGGCAACCTGGGTTTCACTGGCTGCATTCTCCCTTCCCATGGGACCTCTCTGAGGGAGGCAGCAGTCAAACCACAAAGCTTTTTATGTACCTGACAGAGTTTCCATCACGCCAACCCATCTGGGAGCTGCTCATGAAAGTAACTTCCTTAAAGACCGCTCGCGTCATCGGCAGCGACCGCGGCAGCTGAAATGCAGAGCAGCCACACTCCAAAGGGTTTTTTATAAGCTGCTCCTGCCTCTGCAGACTAAACTATCACAATAAAATGTAAGGCAGGTAATTAATAATTGTGCCAGTGACCTTGAAAATTAATATTGTTTGTTATTCCTGTAAACAAACTGAGTTTCCTTTCCTTATTATATTTTGTATGGTAATTTGGCATAAACACTCCTTTTCACATAATTTCCCCAGTTGACTTTTGTCTCCTTGGTAATTTCCGGCTTTAATAAAGAAAACCTAATTAAGAAGGAGCTGTTGATTGGTTTGCTAGTGTAATTAACACAGGTGATGCTAATGAGTTTCAATGAAACCAATAGTTTATAGGGAAAAATAAAGAGTTGTGCTGCATATGGTGTGAGTGATATCTGCACTTTGGGAAGATATTATTGTGATTTTCAAGCCTCATGTGAGTGGTTTGTAAACATGGGCGGGGGAGATAAAATGTTTTATAAGATTCATTAGTGGTGTTAGACCAAGTTGAATAAGCTTCATGGCTTGGGTATATTAAAAACCAGGTTTTTTTCTGACCCCATTAATAGCATGGAAAGTTTTATCTTCCCGTGGGAAGGAAGAAATGTTAACTTTCTCTGTTTTGTCTGTGGTAAATCTGCAGTATAACTGCTGCAGTGTGTGTTGGGTCCTGGCTTGGGGGGTGCTGAGCAGGTCCCCAGCCTCCTGAGAGCTGGGGGGTCTGAGGGGAACCCCACTGCCCCTCTTATCTCCCTACACAAAATAGAAAAGGCTGGGGATAAGGCTGTGCAAGGAGCCTTTTTCTGATTTCCTTGTTGTCACCTCAGGCAGTTTCTCTCAATTATTTTTTTTCCTCCTGACAATGAGGGCAGAATTTTGCCCCACATATTCAAGTCGATGCAGAATGTGACATCTTCGTTAGCGTGGGTAAGTGGGATATTCTGAATTTCAGCTAAAGATACAAACGGTGCAACATCATGCTGCTGCTGTTTTTGTGTGGCAGTTTCTTCAGGAGGAGACGTTTACTTTTGTAATAACATTGACAACATTTTTTACTTGGTCGATGTTTCCAGGAGGCATTTGTTGATCCCTAATTTACATAGTTTTTTGTTCTGCAAGGTGAAATAGAGTTATGTTTTATATTCCAAAGGTATGCTCTTTTGTTCATTCCTGCCCTGCCTTTACATCTCCCTTTTATTTGGCTTTCCTTTTTTTCCTCCCTCTTTTTCTTTTCATTTTCCTCTCATTTTTCACCATGATGTAGTTAATTCTTTTTTTCAGCTCATGCTACACTTTGTCTTGTCTATTGCTATGTGACAGAAAAGCCAGAGACATTCCATGTCTGGCAGTACACCTCCAGGGACATCTTTTGAACTCTCATAATTTGTATTTATTGCCACCCACTTTGTAAGTTCACAGTTTAATTTGCCAGCAGTGGCAGTGTTAGGCCGACACAGTAAAACAAGATAACGTTAAAATGTCAGAACGAGAGGGGGCATGAATGATGCATTACTCACTGCTAGAACTTGCACTTGTCATGCCTTTCCACCAAAGTGATGTTAACTACCTTTTGAGAGCCTTATCTGACTGGTATTACTCAGAAATAGGATCATTAGTTCACTGCTCTGATTAGAAGGTTGCTATGGTTGATTAACTCTTCTGGAACTGGGATCACGGTGGGAACATAACATGAATCACACTGGATTATGCATCTAGAACTAATTTTATAATTATTTTTTGCATTTTTATAGTTGTTTACATATGTATTTCCTTAATTCACTAGTGGGCTGACAGGAGTGAGAGCAGAGGGAAAAAATGGAGCACATTTTAATGGAAACATTCAAGGTAGATTTCAGTTGAGCTGTTTCTCCTTCAGCACAGTGTGCTAACGGTGACCTATTATGCAAATTGGAATAAAATCAGGAAAAACTGCAATTTGATGTGGTTTCTAGAGTTGCACAGATAGTGTTAGTTAAAGCCTCAGCAAAGAGTGACAGCCACAATCAGATCCTCGTGTCAGATGCAGAGAACACATTTGCTGCAGAAAAGCCAGGGTGAGCATAGGGGAATATCTGTAAGAGGAGTGTCACAGGAACCATCTGAGGTTTGAGGCTGCTCTTCCTAAGTGCTTCTGAAGTGCTGCCTTGTGAATGATTCCCCAAATTTGCAAAATGAGCGAAAAATTATTGCACTGAAGGAAACAAAAATTAAATAATAATTAAAAACGTTTTGCCACAGCAATATTCTCATAACCAATGCAGGAGTTTATTTCTAAATGTTCTTTTTGCTCTTTCACTGTAGGGATTCCTTGGCCATTATGACTCCTGATACCATAATGGACAACTAACATTAGTGTTATGCTAAAAAAGAGAATATCCTTGTGATGTGGACATTAGCAAAGGTGCATTAGTAAGAATAATGTCTCCTAGCCCAGCAAGTACCTGGTCACAAGACATCTCTTTATAATTTCAGTGCTTCCTTCTGTATGCAAAGAGTTCTCTGCATCAGCCTATCTTGAGCAGGCAATTTCAGATGGAGTTCAGGAAATACACCTGAACACCTGACTGAAATACCAAATCCTCTGCTGCCTTTATGCAAAGTGGCTCTGATCCAGTCGTCTCTGTAGTCAAGGAGATCTGGATCAGATCCTAAAAGATGAAGGGCCAAGAAGGATACAATTTAATTGAGTGAGTAGCATGACTGATTCCTACAGTTACATATCTGAGTAAAACAAGGAGGCTTTGGACAGCAATTAGCTGAAAAATGTGATTTGAAAATACAATCACACTGTTGACAGTGACTTTGGAGGTAGATTTTGGCTGCTGAGGAAGAGATTTTGCTTTAATGATAAGAAATAAAGATTCCTTTGTAGCAAAAACATGTTTTAATGAAGTTCGGACCTCTTGAGGAGGAATTTAGTTGCCTTCTGCCATAGACTGTGTGTGGGCACATTAGGGGTAAGTCCAAATTTTATATCCCTTACTCAGTTCATCCTCAGACAGTGATGAAAGAATTACTCAGACTTTGGTCGTGACTTCATGGGGACTATTTACCAGAGGACAGTGCTCAGAAACAGATCATGGTTGGCAGTTAACTTTTTCATAGACAAGAATCCACCACTGTCTTTTTCTTACTGGGTTTAAAATACAGCCTTGGCCTGAACTGGGAGTTCCTGGTTCTTTTTTGGCTGCATCAAAATCAATCACAGTGTAAATCAGTGTTGTGTGTCTGCAAAGGAGCTGCTGTTCTGCAGGGTTTTTCTTACTAACACAGGCTCAAGAGATGGAAAAGCAGATGAAACTTCTACCTGTTGCTAAGGAGAAAGCCACAATTAAGGGATGGTGCAGCCTATATTTTTAAGTGTTGTACTTAGAGCAGAGATGGAGGATGTCCCTGGCTTACAATTCTGGCACTACTAGTGTGAAGGTATTATTAGGAGCCTTTTCACTCCATTTGAGCAGGAGTATCTACACCAGCTTGCATGGAATTGAGCCCATATAATTCAGTTTGAAAGTATTTTTTGTCTTTATTCTTTTTTTTTTCCCCTATAAATACAATAGGTTCTATTTGGCTTTAAAAATATCCAGTCTGGCTTTTGCAAATGGTGAAGTCGGCATGATCTGAAAAGACCTCTATTATTATTAAAATTAAATGAATTTCTGAATGACAGTCTCACATTTTAGATGTGTTTTAAATAAGTGTTGAGAAAAGGCTGTAAGGGCAGAGCTGATCTGTTAGGCTGACAGGGCAGACATGAAACTTTTTCATCGTGACAGAAGGTTTTTCAGGGACCAGAAGATCTCTCTCCCCTTGCAAAACAATTATTGCACCTGAATTACCACACTGCTCTGCAGCTCCTCTCTCCCAGCTGCCTCTTGCTGCACTTTCTGCATCGCCCAAGAATTCTCATGTCTTGAGTCATATGGAAAATGAAAGAGAACAAAAAAGAAAGTATCACCAGTTTTTGCCTACCTTTTTTTGCTGTGAGCCAAGGCTTTTGCAGCACCATTAGGATGTAGATTATCATATTTAAAACCTGTGATGACACCATTGTACCCATCTGAATGATTAATCTGCTCATTAAAAGAGTGCCAATGGGCTAGTCTAATTGGAACATGGATCTTCTTAAAGGACGTTGCAGGGTCGGGAATAGGAAATATTACTCATAACATAAAGTAGGGATTAATTATGCTACTAAATACTACTGTGTGAAATTTACATATGGGTCTGGTCATTGGTGAGGGGTTAGGAAAAGTGTAAGCATCCCATTTTTATAGCCTTAAAAATGTAGGTGGTGCGTTCGTGGCAAATCTTAACCCCTTGTTATTTCAGAGGCAAGATGTGCTCGGATGCCATGGGAGGGGCAGGAACACAGCTCCAGATCAATTAATCACCACTGCTTGAACTGAAGCCTTTTCCCACGTGCAGGTTGCAGCAGCACCTGATGCAGGTGTAGCTAGATGGTTTCTGACTGTGGCTCCCTGTGAAATGCAGCCCTTCACCTGCTCTCTCTGGGGGCACAGTGCTCTCCACACAGAGCCCCTCTGGAATTGCATGAGCCATGTGAGTGCTCTGGCTCCAGTCTCTGCTTGGAAGTGGGACTAATAATTTAATGACAGGAAACGGGCATTGTTGTTGTTGTGGTCTGTGATGGTAAATTTTGCCTCTTTTCGAGTAGTTCTTGGCAACAGCTAGGCAGAATTGCTCAGTTGCGTGGATGGCTTTTCCTGAGTGTTTCTGTCTCCCCATGGTTGCTATTGGGAAGCTGCTTTAACTGGACTGGAAAAGGCAACTGTGGAGTTCTGCTTTTCCTGAACTATCCTAGGCCAATGTAACACCCTGTTGATGGTCAGCAATCTCTCACAGCAGTGGCAGCCTTCATGCTCTTTCTGAATTAGCAATGTCTTTATCCTAGTGTTGCACTGCCTAGGTGATTTTAATACCGGTCTGGGCAGAGATTTAGGAATCAATGGAGTTTGGATAGGCTGCAAACTGGGGAAAGAAAAAGAGTATCATGGATGAAACCCCTTTTATTTCAAGTCTACCTGAGATATTTTAATGGATTATGTCCCCATGGAAGTAATGACATGCTGTTTTCTTGAGATTTTACAGGAGAGATGAAACCAGTTCTCCAAAGAAGTCTGTATTTCAGCTGGGATTTTTTTCTACATCCCGTATCTCCTAAATCACTGTGCAATTCCCTATCCTAGATTTTCCTCTCTGGATACTAATCAACACTGTAGCCAGTCCTTTGAAATTTTTTCCAAGTTGTTATTTCTTAAATGTGACAGGATCATTTTCCCTTTAATATGTGAATATATGATAAGGACTTCATATGCATCTGAAAAAAGGAAGGTTTGTTTCCTTAATGAAAATGCCCTTGAATTGAAGTTAAGGAGCTAATTCTTCTGAACTTAGATCTGAGCCACATCATAACATCCTAAACATTGACAGAATTTTTGTATTTTCCATTAGTGAAAGCATGATAGAATTGTTTTTGCCCTTGCCAATTTTAATCATGATGCTCAACGTCCTGCAAGAGTTAAAGATCTAGAAAATCTTTGCTTCGAGAGGACATTTCAATGAAATTCAAAGGGCCTACTCAGTGTGTTGGGTGGGAGATCTGGATGTATGTAGTTAAATGTAAAATCACCTCCGTGTAATTCACCACCTCAATATCTGGCACTGGATAAACATCCAATATATATAAGACAATATTCTCAAGGATGAAGCCAGGATGACTTTCCCAGTTTTACAGCTGGAGGAAACGAAGTATGGCAGGGCAGGGCTCAAATCTCTTGTTACAGATGAGCCTGTGGCAGAGCTGTGGAAAGTGACTCTGGCTATCAAGCATCTGTGCATATTTGGTGAGCTGCCTTCTCTCTCTAGAGCCACACAAACATTTAAAGTGTTTTGTTGGATAGGGGCCTAGATGCTTTTAGAGTTTGTTTTGAAAGCTGTTGTTTATTTTAAAGCACTTTCCCCAGCTAATTTACAGGTCTCTTCTCAAGGTCTGCTATGGTGAGTCCTACCTTATGGAAAGGGCTTCTGTATTATTATGAGATGCTGGAGGACCTTTGGGATCCACTTTCTGATAAAAGCTCTTGAGGATGGAACAGAGGAATGGGCCACTTGTCAATCAGCACAGGGAGCCTATCCCCTAAAATGCTCCTTGCCCGTACCCAGATCCTCCAGGGGCTGGTTCTGCCCAAAGACACAGATCCTGAAGCAGGGATCCAGCCAGCTCACCAGATGGCCAGGAGTCACTGAGCATGTTTGTGGTGCAGAGCCTCCAAAGTCTCTGGCAGCCTTCCAGTGGAGATATATATATAGCAATTTACTTAGGGGATGGAGACGGGGGAATACCAAACTGCTTATTGGCCATCAGAGTGGGAGCTGTTAAAAAGTATTGGATCCATAATTGCATTTGGCCTCCCCAGTGGCCAAGGCTGAAATCCCTGTGGAAGCTGTTTTCAGTTTTTAATTTTTTTTTCTTCTATAGAAGAGCCATTAGACGAAAAATATGATAGTTTTCCTTTAAAAATAGAGTCTGCTGGGATGTTGTAAGTGATCATTGTCAGAGCAATCCTTGTATGCCAGGATTCTTCTGTAAGTAATGAGATCACTTGGATCAGCATGAGAAAATGGGATAATCCACTTCAATAGAAAGTGAAAGCTCTGATACAAAGCATGGGTGAGCTTGTGAAGCATGTCACTGTATGTTTAGCCTCTGTGCCTATAATAACCTTGTACTTGTTTCCTAATAGTTGTAAAGAATACAGTAATGCTGAAAACAAGTGTGGCTGACACATTTGTCAGTGTTTCAGTGAACCCTGATGCTATATGTCATTGATTTGTGGCTATAGACAAAGAAAGTTTTTTCTTTTTTTCTCTTATCTGCCTGCCTTTCTTTCTGATTTTTCTATATTATTTTTTTTTATTTTAATAATGATTGTGAGAGATAGAGGCTGCATTTATTGATGGCCCATGTTGTTGACAATGTTGTTTACTTATTTGGAATCACGCCGCCCCTCAAGCTGCTACGAGCTTATCAAATCACTTTAACTAACTCCCATGTTACCATCAACACTGGTCCAAATCTGTCACAACTGGCAACCTTCAGAGTTTGTTTGAAAAGATGGTTAACAGGTTTGAGTGTTGTCAGAGTTGCAAGGCATGAGCTAATAAGATCATTGCTCAGAGTGTATTGTTGGGGGATCGCATAGGGCACGGACTAAATTCTTGGAATGTTTTATTATCAATTATACTCCCATGTGCTTTTGGGTTTTCAGGAAAATGGGTTTCACAACTTTCTGAATGGAGAGATGTATATGTGGATAACAGAAATAACTCACACATTTTCCAGCATAAATGAAGATCTCTACTTTTTCAGCACTGTGAAGACAAAAGTCTCGCTGCAGAAAAGGATAAAGCTAGGGATAAAATAAGTTAGGCTAGGGTTAAATAAAAAATAGTGTATCCTTGTCAAGAACCCAATTTAAAGCAAAAAGTTTAACCTCCATACTGCACTGAACCGAGACAAAATAGCTTCCATGGCCTTTGTGTGACGTGGAAGGTGAACATAGAGCATCTTCTGTGATATTGCCCTCTTTGGCTTACAAAGTGTATTAAGTTACGTGAATGGGGAAAGTTTTGAAACAGGCCTTAGAGTTTGACATAATATCTCTCAGTTGGAACCGGTGCTTATTACAGTGAATACCTTTTTTTTCTCCTTTTTTTTTTTTTCATGTCCATAAAAGCGATTGGGTGACTGTTAGCGAAGCCGTGATATTGGCAGTCTGTGCCTTGACCTGGGATCTGATACTCTTCCCAGGGGTTCTAGCTTAGGAATACTTACAGCAGCAATGCTGCTAATCACAAACGAGGAGGCAAAACACCACTGCCTTTTGTCTCGATGTTAATCAAAAAGTAGTCTGGAGGGCTGCGTGGACTGCCTCGTCCCAGAATGGTGGGGAAGTCATCTGTCGTGGCATTAAAAATGTTGGCAACATGAAGGTGATCTGAACTCTGTGTGATGTAGCCATCATCCCGTAGCTGATCTCTGAATTTAAAGGTGTGGCAAAGCAATCGGCGCCACAAATTAGAGTCATCCCATTTGCATAGATTAACGAGGGAAGGTCGTAGCCTGGTGACAGGTCAGGAGTGCCCTTAGGGATTTGAAGAAAAACTTTGATTCTTCCTTTTTTTCCTTTCCATGAAGTAATCGTGCTGTTCTATTGTAAAAGGAGCTCTGTTACTTATAAAGGAAAGCTTGTCATTTAAATTCATCCAAGTTAGGACACCACTGAGCACTGTCAGATGTCAATCACAATACAGCAGGGAAATGTTTTTCAACAGATTTTTACCTTCATTTTTCCATAACACAGAGCGGTGGCATAAAGGGGGTCTCTGAATGTTCTTCTTAAGGTTAGATTTTATTTCTTTTCATCTGCAAAGGACTGTTTTTGAAGGTATGTAGTAAAGAATCATGGTCATTTCTGTGACAGGGAGGGAGGAGAGTGAGGTGAATGTTGTTTATAATATCTTTTCCATTTGGGAGATGTTAGTGGAAGGTTTTTTGTGTGTGCTGAAGCCGACATTCTTTCTCACTGGAATTGTTGATTGTGTCTCCTCGGCAGAAGTTGCTTTGAAATTTTTGGCTGGAGACTTGGGATCTGTTCTTTTCACCAAACCTCTTTCACCTCTGTGCTCCTGTCCTACATTTTTGTCCAAGCCTTGTGGAGATTGAATGTTCGCCCTACCTGACATCTGCTCAGGAATGAGATTTTGTACTCTGGCCAGTTCTGGCAGAAGCATCAATTTGATGCCCTTGTCATCAGTTTCATAGAGAAGCTGGGGACTGTGTGACTTTTAGCACTGAGCTCCAGTTCCCTGCTAAGCCTTACTGGTGGTGTGTGGGTCTGGCTGATTTGGGAGCAGAGAACTTAAGAGATGGGAACAGAGTGATTTCTTCTTTTTGCACTCTTCACTTTTGCATATCCTCAGTAAGTTTATTTCGGTCTGTCTTTTCTGCATATCTGTAATCACACAAAATCACAACAATACTTACCGAGGGAGATTTCTCCTTGGGCTGCCACATGCTCTAAAAATTGTTATCGTGGTTTGCCAAGCCTGCTGTTCCTTAAGATCCTGGTTTGTCTGATGACCACTGCGTAGGTCAGGGCTTTTTCTCTTGGAAGTGACATAAGACCACGCTGGCATCTGCCCCCAGGAATGAGAGAGGAGGACGGTGTCCATACGGCTCCCAGTCATGTTAAGCGAAGAACAGATGCTGGACTTGTGAGCAGCTTGGTGGCTGAAGACCAACTCCAGGGGAGCTCCTGGCAGCTCCTGGGGCCGGCAGTGCCAGTGGGCGTCACTGCTGTCAGTCAATGGCACTTTCTGCAGGGCTCCACCATTCACTGGTGGCACTTTCTGCTCCTAGAGTCCCTAGGAGAAACCCTTTCCTGGTTAGGAGTAAATAGAGATACACATAAACGTAACCTGCTTAAAATATTATCACAAGCATTTGTTTTTTAAAAAGTGTCATTTTTTTCTAACCCAGCTGATTCCTTCCAGATCCTGCCTGAGTCCTTTTTTGGTTTTTTTCTTTTTTTGGCCTCGAGTAAACCTATGTGTTTATTTAGATATGGGAGGATTTTAGGCTTGCAAGGCTTGGAATCAACCATGCATTGATCTAAACATTTACTGAGTAGAAGGCAGTTGGACACAGAATACCCTGAGAAAATGATGTTTAATCATGTGGAAAATTTTGCCATTTGCATCAGCACAATGATACATAGATAAGTGTGCTTTCAGTTCCTCAAACAAGCTCAGTGCTCTAACTAAATGCTTTATGAAGTTGAACATCATATTGTACACAACTTCACTGTAAAGCCATTACAAAAAAACCACTGTGAAAATCCCCTATTATGCAAAAAGGTGCATGCAGTATTTCCTGAGTAAAATGAGATACAGTAAGAGGTATAACTTTATGGATCTCTTTTTTTTTTTTATTTTTTTTTTTTTCTCCATTAGCTTTTTGTTTACAGAAATTAGGTGAAGTACCCAAGCATAAATCTGCTTGGAAATAAAACAGCATTTGGAATCAATATATCTAAGCAGGGATCTTAAGTTTAAACAGGTGAGTGGTCTACTATGTTCATGAGGTGTGTCTTAATAACTGTGTGTCCAGCATTACAATTCAAGCCCTGTTATGCAGACCAGTGCAATCCAAGCTCTTTTGCAACTTTTTACAGTGGACTGATAGCTATTAATGCATTTTATTTCAGGGACCAACTTCTAAAAGAAAAGTTTGTGAAAAGATGAAGAATCACATTTGCATGCTGCAATGGTAGCTTGGGAACACTGGGAAAAGATTTGTTTTTCCAGAGTATCTTTGTAGGGGCAAAATCAGCTCTATGGAGAAAACCTGCTTTGACACTGTCAGAGAAAAATGCTGTCTCTATTAAAATAGTAGTGTTGAATCAGTATTAGGAAGAGTAGTATTGAGTCATAAAAACTAATTATCACTGTTCAAAACATTCTGAAATACACTTAAGTGGTGGTTTGTTGCATAAACATACAATTAAAGAAGGAATTTGTGATGGATGCAGGGATCCGCGGCGCACAGACTCCCTGTTTACTGGTGCAGTTAACAGATGGGTAGGCCAACTGATTCACAGATGTGCAGCTTATAAATATAAACTAACGTCTTACTACTGATGTATATCTGCAAGTGGCAACAAATTACTTTCTCTTTAGCTCTTGGCTGTATAGTGGGGTAGATTTTAATAATAAAGTAACTGTCATTAGAGCCGGTGACAAATGATCAACAAAAGTACACTGCACTTGCTCAGATTTGGGGTTCACTGCTGCAAAGTGCTGGCAGGATTAGTTTTCAACATTTTTGGGGTTTATGTTTGTTTTGCCTTTTTTTTTTTTTTTCAGGAATTGTACAAGTCTTGTGCTCTAAAGCACATCGCAAATATTTTAACTCGTGTGTTCTGAGCAGTCCTAATAAGGACTACATCATTTTTTGTCCTTGGGTTCCTTTGAGGGGATGAAGGCAGAGGAACAGGAAGGGAAAGTGGAATCTTCCTGTGTTCCAAAATATAATTTTTCTTTTAGTTAATAATCCCCAATTCATCTCCAAACCAATGCACTGATGAAAATAGAGTTAAGGAAAGGGGGGAGTTGCATTCCATTGTTATATTTGCTCTTTAAATAATTTAGTTGCAAAAAAATCTGAAGGCTGTTTTAGCAGTAATTAATTATTCATTAATGACATGCTAATTGCGTGGTACCTTTGAATATTTAACAAAATGCAAAAACAAGCACTGTAGTTATGTTTTTAATGTAGGAAGAGAATTTTTTACTATATTACCTCTTTTGTGGAAAAAAATAGACCTCTTTTTCGATGGACTAGGGAAAGTCATAGTAGTGGCCTACTTTCTATTCACTATCTTCAGTCACTCTTTGTACAGTGGAATATAATGTCCTTATCTAGACTTAACAATTGACAGGGTGGCAATCCCTTGACTTTTGTCCAAATGATTTCTCAACAAAAATGGGTTAATTATCGCTCTCCGTAGCTTTTTGAATAACAAAAGGCCACGGTTCCTTTTCTTCTTTTCTTTCCTATTTACTG
Source organism: Erpornis zantholeuca (assembly GCA_013400515.1). Lineage (NCBI taxonomy): Eukaryota > Metazoa > Chordata > Aves > Passeriformes > Timaliidae > Erpornis > Erpornis zantholeuca. Next base: position 2,942,614 of record VZTN01037503.1, on the reverse strand, counting down.
TATGGAAGCCTTTGAAATGCGATAGTTTAATCGGTGACACCTTCTAACCGGGGATTTCTGAGTGCTGGAGCTCTCTGCAATGAGCTCATATTGCTGTGTGTGAACATTACCATGATTAGGAGATATGACCTTTATTATGCCAAAGCCACCCTGGACTTTAAGGATGAAAATAAAACCTCTCCAAACCACTCCATGCACTGAAGTAGGTTTGGATTGTTTCACCTCATAAAAGCCAAGCAGTGTGCTAACAATGCCCTTTTAATACACAGACTCACTGAGCTACACTCTCTTGACCAGCTTGTTAAAAATATTAATTGTTAGCTATACCTTGCAACAGTTCTCTGCCGAATGTGTTTAAGTGAGCCAGATCAGGACTTTTCAAGTCGTTCTCTCAGTTTGAAAACTAGCTTGGAGATTTTTGTGATTATGCAATAGACTTTAATAACCTGGCTGGATATTTCCCTTTGAGTGTTTTGTTTTGTTGTGGGTCCAAGGGTGAAAAATGTAAGGCAAATAATCAACAGAATTTAGAGTCACTATCCTTGATATTGCTCTACTCTGTAATTCCTCAGCGGGAAGATAAGTGACACAGCTACTACTCTAATTTGCATCCTATAGCCTAGATTTTGTTCTCCTTTCTAATTAGTTGGTAACTCCCATTAAGGTTAATAGTACTTACAAATATGCATCAGTGAGAGAATAGATCCCAGTAAATCTGAGCATTATTAGGGCAATACAAAATTAGCATGTAGTATACTTCAAGCTCATGCTGAATTTTATAGCTTGGCTAGCTATAAAGGAGTAGAAATGCATTCAGTGACAAGATGAGGGAAAAGCAGGAGTACTTAACTAGAAGAAATAGGAATGTTCATGCATCCCACATGTGATTGTCTTTGTAAGTACTCCTTCAATTGAAGTAATGTAATTGTTTCAGAACTGGCTCAGGTCTTTCTTCCTCTTTGTTCTGCTGCTTAGAGAATTCTTCTGGCATTCTTCTGTAGCAAAACTTGTAACTGCAGACAGGCTGGCCTTAGACTGTGTAAATCTGACTCTGAACTTGCTTTTTGTATTCTTGTTATGGAGAAGAGGCCAGGCAGAGTCTTCTCAGATGTTCTTTTTGCATTTGTGAGATTGAATCCAATGGCAGAGAAGTAATATAATTACTTGGATATACTTTATTCAGTCTTCTGGATAAAGCACTTGCCCTGTGCATGCCTAAAAGCATATGGATTTAAAAAGTCAGGAGATATACGGCAAAGAGATGGGGAAGAAAGTTTGGTTGTGTTTGGGAACTTTGACAGGTACCATGGGTACCACCTGCAGCATCTGCTCTCCAGTTGGGGTGATGTGATTCTGTGAAACATTAACCTGAGATCCAGACCTTGCAAGATGTCCTTGCACAGGTCTTGCTGCCTGGTGTGAAGGACTGGCCCCTTATTTCAGTGCAAAATAGAGGCATCAGACCCCAAAACACTGCTCATAACATAGAAGCAAGATACAGAGTTTTAATTTGAAAATAACTGAAAATGTACCTATCTGTGAAGTTCTTCATGCAAAAGCGTCAGAGGAAGTGCCATTCACTTGCCTGGGATCTGCTTGCTGCAAGACATGAAACATTCATGGAGTAACAAGTCCAGTCAGTCCTCTGGATTCTCCACCTGGGATGCAGTCTAGATCCACTCAAAGGGACAGTTGTGTTTTGGGGAGTAGTTTCCTGTTCTTTATTTTTAAATTAGAAATACCTAATTTTGGCTGCAGAAAACCAGCTCCTATGTCACATTTCTTCACCCTGTGGTTAGTGGTCAAAATGTTAGCATAATGTATATAAAACACATTGGAAATTTATGCAGATGAATTGGGGTCATGGTAGTGAGAGCATGGATGCATTATCCCAGGCAAAGTATTCCCAGTATGCCCTATTGTTATTATTTAGTATTTGACATCACCAAAGATACAATTTTTATGCTGTTTGGGCACTTCACAATGAAGATAAAAGATACGATCCCTGCTTGAGATGGAGGAGAACAAATTAATTTCAGACATGACAAAGTGAGGGGAAGGGTACACAAGGGGAGAGGAATAAGTGTTAGAGGTAGCCTGAAGCCTGTGCATGAGGGAATAGTGGGGTTTTTAACATGGAATATTATACAGGGCACAAGTGGGCATTGTGGGGAGGGCAGCAGTGTCTTCAGGGCCGGGGAAGGATGGCTCATGGTGCTGATATGCCAGGGCAGAAGGAGCAGAGGGGTGGACTAATGGCACATACTGGTCAGTGCCACTGGTGTGATGCATCACAAAGCCCCCCACAGACAAACCCAGGCTTGTGGGGAGCACCATTCCCTCAGTCCCTGCGCTCTCCCCGATGCTGGGTCAGGCCTTGTGCTCAAGGAGTGTCATTGTCACAGAGTTATTTTGGGCACAAATGGGAGTGGTGCCCCTCTCTGCCAGGAATGAGCCCCTCAAGGGGGTGAATTGCCCTCGTGTTGCTAGGTCAGCCCCACTCTGCTGCTCCCACCCGCTTCTGGTTTCTGAATGAATTACTCCCATGTGTAATTTACAATGATGTTCTGCTATGGAGCTACTCTGGCCACCCAACAGCACATTTCCACCTCTGGCTCAAATGTTTAAAGCCAAGGAGTGTTTTGGTGACACAGGAGCAAAGGAAAAGGGAACTTGGTCAACTTTACCTTGTAAGGACACTTGTTGCAAATGTGACTTTTAATACCGAATGGCAATTAAATGCCAGATTTGGCTTCCTGACTGCAATTAGTGTTTGGATTATAAATTCATATTTGAGGGACTCTTTGGCATTAAATATACTAAATTAAGTGAGGGGAAGGAGTAGAAAACGAGGGGGGAAAAGGTCCTGTTGAAACATAGTCAGACATGACATTTCCTTATGTCGATAACCATCAAGGGCTTTGCTTCTCCATCCATAAAGACAAGAATGCCACCTGTCAATCAAAGGGAGAGTCACAACAAAAGATCAAGAAAGAATGAAACAAAAAAAAGTCTTCTTCCTTTGGGAAAGCATTGGGTGCTTTTTTTTTTTGCTTCTGATAATATTTATAGTGTGAACACAAGGTATTATATAGGTGGTAGTTTATATTACAATGCTTCATTTCCTTTTAAAATTGTGTTCACCCAGAAGGAGAAATTATACAAATAAGGCATTTCAAGCTACTAAAGCATGACCTGTAATTGTAAGAATTATTTTAAAATGATAGGTTCTTTTGGTGCCCTCTGTCAGAGAGAGCACCTCTTGTCTGTCTTGAATGTTCAGTTTAAAATAAAATCTACTTTTTGTTAAACCACAAAGAAGTTGTTTGGTTGCAGTGTTACCAATCCTCATTTATAAAAGACATTTTCTATTCCTTATGGTTCAGAAAAAAAAAATTGGAAATTGTTATTTTATATTAGAAGAGTCTTCTGCAAGCTCTCCCTGCTTTGTAAAACCACCTTAACTATGGACTGTTTGCACAGTGCATTTGGAGTCTGAGGTGTGGGGATTAGTAACACAGCTGCATTAAGCAGATAATCAATAGAACCTATTAATACATTTTTTCTTTGTCTTACATATAGTAAGGTTAATATGAGTGGAAATTGTGGAGCATGGTTATGATATAAGTGCAATACAGATCGTGAAGTCTGAAAAAATTAATAAGAATAAAACATGTATACTGAATGCATAAAAACATGTGCTTCATATTTGAAAACTTTCCCATGTAGAGTATTTTGACTTTTTTGTGTTACCATCCTTTAATAATCAGATTAAATCCTATATTTCTGGTCTATGGAATAGACCAACATGGAAACAAAGTGCAAGAGAGGGATGAACAGCATCTTGTCTACGAAGATTCAGCTTTGCATGTCTGCCCAGTGCTGATAATGGCAAAATAATGTCCAACGATGTAACTTTTACAGTTCAGTAAAAACCTCCTGGTAGTTTGTGAATGCAAATGGCATCCTGTCTTTTGCAAGCTGAGAACACATGGCAGGAAGCTGAGAGAAAATAAATCATGAAAGTGAAGAACAGGAAATCAAGACACGAAGCAATTAAATGGGAGGCAGCCATGCACTTGTGTGGCCTGGGACTGGATTGTGACATTGCCTGGATGGGCAGGTCTGGGCAGCCAAAAAGACTCACTGGCCATGCCTGGTACCACAGTCTTTTGAAAGCTGTGTGGTTTTGAGCCTATCTCTGATACTGTAGGCTTCTGGGAGTGTGGTCATAAGTTTCAATAGGGATTGGGGAATTGTTGGTTCCAGATGTCCTTGGGAAGCTGAGCCCAAGGTTCAGTGAGGGTTCAGTAGTGCTGACTGAAAACCAAGAATTCCAGTCTGCAAAATATGTGAAACTTTCCCATTTAATTTTCTAGTCTTTGCAGTATCTAGGATTGAGGATTTGAGTCCAGGTTTTAAATATTTTGCACCAGATTCCTCAATCCAGTAGCTCTCTTAGACAGAGTCCTCTTTTTTGCTTTAAAGTTCAACTTTCTGTTGAAGGTGCACAAAAATTTTGTAGAAATATTTATAAGAAGGGACACCACAGAGAAACTTTCATTTGTCTGTATAAAATGTGCTGCTGAAAACCTATCACCACTGATCACTTGAGACTCTGTCCCTGACCTGCATTTTGAGTATCTGGAGCGTGTTGAATGAGTGCTGGCAGTCACCTGACTTCAGCAGAGTTGTGGCTCAACTGTGAGGCAATTTTGTGCTCTGCCTGGGTCTCTGTGTCCATAGCACAGATATTTTCTATGTGTATGTCAGAATAAAACCTCAACACTCATTCATTTCCTATGGGTGAGGGGAGAAGTGACAGCAGAATGCTTCTACAGGTCTTTATTCTTGAGGACTGGGGGGCAAGGAGAGTAGGCAGCATCTTCCCACAGCTGGGATGTGGGCAGTGGCCATCCTGAGAGCAAGGCTGCACAACCACTGAACTGCAGTCAGAGATGATAAAGGTAAACTTATTGCAGCCTTTCTCTGAGAACTTGTCTCTGCAGCTCCACCATTGCCTAAGAGTTCATGTATTGATTCCACAATTCTCATGAAACTGCAGATTTGTGGTTGCATTTTATTTTTTTAATGTAAAAGAACTCTACAAATTCAATTATTATCACCAGAAAATAAATGCATGCTTACGAATCTGTGGTTTATCTGGTACTTACTTTATCTATTTTTCTCTTGAATGTCACTGAAAATTTTTGTCACTTTTCTCTTATCTCCCTCTAATTTGCCAATATTTCTTGTCTAATCTTGCTGTCTGGAAAACACAGTGCTGTAGGTGCATCCCCACCAGTGCCATTTGATCATCACAAGCCACCTTTGTACATCTGGCTCCAACTCACTGATCATTTTGCAGCCATGTCACATGTTTAATTTGCTGTCCACTGGCTGTACACTGATCTTATGGCATCTCAGAAGTTCTCTGGAAGTCATCACATTGACAGTCATTCTGGGTAGGGATGTCTGGCTGCACACATGCATCAACTGCCCTTCAGAAATGTCATTATACCTCACATCTGGGATGTATTTACTGGCTGCTATCAAGTGCTGCCACAGAAAGTCTCTAGTTACTTCTATCCTGATCTGTGATTCTCTTTGTGGTACTTGCTTTTCTCCATCCACCTCAGTGCTGTCGTTTGGAATTGCTGCTAATGCAGATCAGGTACTTTTCAGGAGGGTGCAGCGATGGCTTGGTACGGAATGAGCGCTGAGAATTTGTATTGAGCCTCTTCCCATGGTTGTCATCACCTCTTGTGTTACAGCACATGATGTAAGGTTGCATTTGAGACAGCTACTGGTCGAATATAGGCTAAGGAAAGAACAGAACCAGAACTGGTGGTCTTTGTCTGATTTTTGCCACAGAGGTGGATCCACTCACATGAGCACAGTGATATGGTGGAAGTCAGCTACAAATGACTAAACTTCTGCCTTTGAAAATGTGGTTTGGACACCCCAGTGACGCTGCTTCAAGTGGTGCTTTCCTTCCTGTAGTGACTAAACAGAGCATCATTTTTCTCAGAGAATCTGAATGTGCCTGTAATCACATGGGAAAAAAAAACCCCATAGGACATTTTCTTGGTCCACATCTTGTGTTTGCATTCAGGCTGAAATTCTGCCTCCTCAATGACCCATGGTTACTCTGTGTGTGGGCGAGGAGCTAACCGTGGTGAAGGCACCTCTGTGCTGTACAGCTTCGCTTTCCTCCTTCCTCAGTAGAGCAGAGGCAGGGCTGGAGGGAACTTAGCCCTTCAGAGGCAGTGACACTCTCTTGAATGTTTGTGCATGTCGACTGTACCTTTACCTCCACCAGGTTTTGTGCCATGTGAGCGGGCTCCCTTCTCAGGTCTTTACCTGAGCCGTAAATGACTTTAATACAATAAACAAATTTACATCAGAGAGCTTTAAAAACACTTTAGTGACTTGGAGATGTCCTTGAAACGTATCTGTGAAGAACACTGTTCTTGTTGCTTCTCTCAGCCTTCTGAAGTGGAGCAACCGAGCACCCGTTAGGAGGAAGGGCATTGTTTGGACTGAGCAGGCACCAAAGGGTTTGCCTGAAATGTTCCATCTTGTCCTCCGTTCAAGAGTCTGGGTCTTTCCCCTTTGCAAATGTTTTCTAGTTGAAGGCTGGGCACATCAACCATGTCTATGGCAGGGAGGCCATATGTGTTTGTGGAGGTGGAGGAAAGTTGCTGAGAGCCATAATGCTGCTGATGGTCACTAAAGAGATTCTTTCTCAAAATCCTGGTTTGCCAGGAGAACTTCTTTTATAAAGTTTCTCTGGGCCTCAGTTTCTTACCAGTAAAAAGGGAGGAGTAGCTCTTCCTTACTTCTTCCAATCTATTAAAATTGTCGGGGCTTGTGTGAAAATTTTTAACATTTCAGGAAGAGGAGGTGAGTACATCCTCCAGCTTTCCAGAAAAATATGTCAGAACTCAGATATAAAGGTACTTGTTCCCCCGAGGATACCTTCAGTCTGTAGAGGACAGATAAAGATGGGATGTCCTCTCCCACTTGGAAGACTGACACCAGAATCAGCTGCTTAAGATGAGTGTAGGACAGCACAGCTCCAAACTTCAGTCACTGATAGGAGACAACATTTTGTGAAGCTGGTACAAACCTTCTGGAGATGCAAACTGTCAGCTTCTACACACAGCTCCTCCCCAGCCCTTTGTACTAGTTGGAATGAAGTTTTATGTCAATTTTTATATTTCTAGAAAAGCTAGGCTTTTGGATGAGATGATGCCTGTGATTTTAGACAAAATATAGATCCTCAAGCAGCTAATCTGCAGAAAGAAACTAATGCCTGCTTAAAAAAGCTACAATTTAGGCAACCCAACCTATTGACCTTCTAACTTTGGACTGCCAAGACTGCTTGCTCAGTACATCTGTTTTTCTATGGTTTTGCCTGTAATTATGTTGTCCTCTGCAGTTACGATAGTGGTTTATCCTGCTTTGGAAATGTTATGTTTTGAGGTTAACTTTCCCAGGGGGTATGTTTCTTTCTTTTTTCCCTTTCTTCTTTTTTGTCAAAGCAAACAAAACACAAAATCCCACTCGGGATACAGGAGTCAGGAAGAAACCTATTAGAAAGAGTTAAAGCACCTTGTGCTGTGGGGACACGTCTGTCAATGGGAAGTACTGTATAATGGGGTTACTTGAAAATGGCAAATAGTCCTGCATCTTATTGAATGAAAAAGGACAAATGTCACAGAGCTTGATGGAAAAATAAAGATAAGGTTAGGGGTCATGTGACCCAGACGTGTCCCCTGCTGTCCACATGAAGGGCAGCTTTCCCTGCATCTTGCTGTGATTCCTGCTTTTCACTCAGTGTGGACAAAATGATGATTTATGGCTCCTGCCGTGGGGATGGGTGGGTGAGCTTGCAGGCAATTTCTAATTCCCTGCTCCTGACTGTAAAGTGAAAATTCTTTTCATGTCTTATCCAGCCATCACAGCTTGTTTGTGGTGCCACTGTAACTATTATTTGTAAAAAAATCACTTTGGGAACTGTTTATTTCTCATTAAAGGTCCAGCTCTGCCCTATTGAAATTGATAGGAGTTTTGCCATTGACTTCAAGGAGGAAGGATGAGTCTCTCTTATCTCCAGTACATTCTGATGTGTCCCTGCAGCATTAGCGACTGCAAGGGGTGACAACCAGGGGAAGTGAGTGGCTTTGCAGTGTAAAATACAATTCATATTCCCAGGGTGAAGCATCTCTTTGCAATATCAATGTCAGGGAATGCTGTGTTCTTTGGGTTCTCCGGAGGGCTGGTCCGACAAATCCAAATGGCCCTGGCCACCTTTGTCATGGACCACAGGACAAGGTGAATTTGGTGGCTTTACATTGTTTGAGTTGAAAGGCATTCTCCCCCCAGCCAGATGGAAAGCCATGCAGGATGGGCCAGGTGTTTAAAACTAAGACCAAAGCTTTGAAAAGCAGCTCTAAATTTGAACTGTAAGTAAAGATTTCCAGTATTAAGCCTGCATATGCCATGTTGTATTTCACTTAGCAATTGAGCAGTATCCAAATGCTATTTATTGGAAACACTGGACTTTTGCCACTGAAAAATATTTGTGGTACTTTGACATTCTGAATAACTTGTAGTTTTTTTGGTTTTGCCTCATCTGACTTTTTAAAAAAATTGCTGGAAGGAAACTGAGTTTTTAAAAATTAATTCGATGTAAACCAAAACAAATTATTGCCTCCATTCTTCAGGGAAGAAAAGGGAGACTTTTCCCATAGAGCTTATTTCTCTAGTTTTTTAGTTTCATGTTATTCTAAATAAGGAAAACTTCAGAATCTCAGAACTGTAGTAGTTTAAAAAAATACAATGAAAATGTAAACTATATTTTTACTCTCCTTGGTGTTCACATGTACTTAGTTCCTTATTTTTTTTAGCATAAAAGGGCAGAAAAGCAACATTTTTACGTTCTTAATCATATGAGTGAAATTTTGGGGTTGAAGTGGGTAGCCAGGAAGTACTGTGGGCTGTAGTATGTTCTGAGTTAAGCTGAATGTCTGTGTCTTTAACCTACAGCAAGGTGTCAGGAGAGCTGAACCCCATTTAAGTCTGCTTATTGCTCCCTTAATATGTTCAGATTTGTATTTTGGAGTCAGCTTCTGTTTTGAATATAATTCTGCAAATTGAATTTAAGATTGGTATTACTTTTTTAAAATTCTGGAATCTATTTGTCAAGGAATCAAACAATTTGAGGATTGATCAGACCAGGTGCTACATTGATACAAACACTGTCTCTCCAACAAGGCCTTTCTTGTCCCAAACATTTAGGATCCTTTGTGAATTTTTTAGTGCCCGCTCACACCAAATCTATAGATATGAGTATATCTCTTCATCAGCTCTGCTTACAGGGTCTCTGCATTTTGTGTGTTTGTAGGAGCCATATCTTACTAAACATCTCTAAGGTTATTTTCCTGTGCAAATGTGGGGCCAAACAAAAGTTATTTCTATATCGCCAAATCCCCAGTGAGGGACAGAGCAGCAGGGACTCTCTGCTAAATGCTCATAACTACGCCTGATTCAGATTTGAAGAGTGTGTTTTCCATCTAGTTCAGGTAGTCTGAGATGACAACCTCTCCTTACAAAACATGCCTTGCCTTACTATATTTTCAGACTGTTAGGATTTCTTTGATTTTTAAAATCTTGATATTCTTCTTATCACTACTCTACAGCTCCTTTGCAAAGTGGAAATGGTTCATTCAAACTGTTTGATTAGGACTAGCAAAATAGGCTACAGCCAAGAGAGTTTTGAGATGCACTTGTGAATGGGTTGGCAGCTCTAAAAGCAGGGCTCCAATCATCACACCCAAACAGGTTGCTCACAGCTAGCTATTGCTAAACAAAAAGCCCCTTACAATTACAGCTCATGCTACATTTCCTTTTCAAGGGATAGTTTTAGATGCAAATTCATTTACAGAGGTAGATGAGATGAAATGTGCAACAGACACACCTGACTAACTCGCATTTTGTATCTCTAACACTCAAAAGTACAATGCTTATGGTAATGAATTTTATCTATTACAAGGGAAAACAATCACCTTTGATGACATTATAGAATAAACACATTTAACAGCATGCTGAATTGCTGAAGTATCATTTTCAACGACCTCATTAGTGTCACTTAATTAAAACTTCCTGCTCTTGACTTTGATGCTGGTGCAGGCAAAAACACAGAGGGAATTGAACAAACAACAAAAAAGGGAGGGGTATCTTCTAGTGATAAATAGCAGTAGTTGCTAATGAAACCAAATTATGTACCTTTTTCCTGCAACTCCGATAAAATAATATGAAACACACAGCAACTTTGCATCAAACAAATTAATCAGCTGTCAGCAGATTCGCCTGATAATAATCTCCTGCCCTTATTGATAATTTAAGGAAAAAAAAGTTGTTTTTTTCTGTACACAATCATTAGGTTGGTGATAATTAAAGCTTCAGCTTCAGAAATGCCATAATAACCGTTAATTAGCAGGATGCTATTTTCAACATAATTTGCTAATTAGGGAGGGAGCTTATATAGTGTATGTTCCTAATTATGAAAGGGTCTTGTGCTGTAGACTCATGTGACTTGAGTGTAAATGACACTATTATGGGGGTCCTGGGCAAATTTTAATTATTATTTTAAAGTATATTTTACTCAAAAATATTTAGCCAACACAGAAATATTAAGCATGCAGGATAACTGCTTTCCCTCCAAATCCTATTCCCTGCGCTGGCACATTTTGCCTATCAAATGTAAGATGCCAAATATTTTGTTGGATAAACTCCACTAATTTCAATAAAATTAAGCTGGCAGCAAATTTAGCTCAATATATTTCTTTCATGTGGTTAGAGGACAGAGGCCAAATATTGCACTGATTGCTGTGTTCTGATGTTCTAATTTCAGGGCAGAAATTGGGTACCTGCTGTTTGAGAAGGATAAATTTCTGTTTCTCTCTCAGACTCAGTTTTTAGTACATGACAAAAACAACACCCACCCTTTCTATCACCATTTAACTGAGGTGCTTGAGGGCCAGGTGCAAGTCTTTTTTTTTATTAAAAAGAAATAAAATACAATATATTTTATGAACCAGAATTTGGTTGAATACATTATTTAAAAAGACAGAACTGCTAGTATATGAAAAAGGGTGGTAAGGTACCAGACATATATAGCCTTAAAACTAAACCTATGTTTAGTTTTGGGACTTAGGCTCATAAATGTTTCAGATACACTTAATCTGTACCTGCAGTTCTAATATTATATATATATTTTTCCATATCTGTATACACACATATATACATAAACCATATATATATGCATTTCTGCTATAAGTACATGTATAATTTTTAATTTTTTGTTACACCAGTAGAAAAGCAAAATGCCACCATCACCCACTGATATATATTCTTACTTCCTAAATTGTAATAGTTGATTCCTTTGAACTGTTTTACCTTGTTTCGAGTAAAACTATATTTCTCTTTCCCTTTAAAAGAAATGAAAACTTAATTCAATAATAAATGAGCTCCAGCTCGGCATAAGAGTCACTTAACTTAAATCTTTTTGTAGAGGTTCCCACTTAAGCAGCTTGAAAGACAGTAAATCACGTTGGGGAACGGACATCCCAGCTTCATTGCCACGCTGTGGAGCGCTGAATTAATGGCCACCTCTTTAGAATGTATGGATGTGCCTCCCAGCTGCTGGGCCTGACAGTGTTATAGCTCAATTAATGTGATTTTGATGTAATTGCAGATAGGGAACATAGCGCCTAAAAATTATATTTTGCCATAAGAATTATATTTTATCATCCAGATGTGGGGATGAATATGTTAAGTAATGGGGTTTCTTTCTATTTTCTGGTAACTTATTTAACAGGGGATTATGTGGTTTATTTGCTGCCAGTGGCGAATAAAGGTCTTCATTGGAGGCAAAACATTGTTCTGGTCTGCTTGTGGCAAGTGTCACTGATTTTTGTGTTAGATTTTGTGCTTGTGAGATGCTGTATGAATGTCTCCTTGCTTTAGAACAAGTAGGTAGATGTGGAGGGTGGCTTTGTTCTGCATGCAAGGATTAATTACTGGGATTCTGCAGCGTTCACTTGTTGACCACAACTAGTCTTTGCTTCCCTTTGAACCACTAAAAAAGGAAGACAGGGAAGCACTTGAGATTATTTCTTAAAGCATGCGTGGCAAAGAAATGGAGGAGGAAGATGCAGAAAGGGTTACTGTGATGAGGTTATGTGGGACAAAGCTCTTTAGACTGTGAGCCCTGTGGGGCAGAGGTTATCTTTGCTGTGCCCAGACAGGAAGGTTACAGGAAGTTACAGGGATAAGTGATAGTTGATTCCTGGATCACTCTATTGCTTTGGAGGTAGAGAAAAGGTAAAGTGAATTTGCAATCACAGAAATCTGGTTTGGTTTTGTTTGGTTTTTTTTTTAGCATTTATTCATTAAAAAAACATTTAGCTATTAAAATAAAACAAACCAACACATAAACGCATTCATTTGCATTAAGGAGATAGAGCATACACAGAATAAACACAGGAATGGGTAAAAGCTAGACTGAATGACAGGCATTATAACAGATTTACAAAAGTAAATGATAATACAATTCAGGCTTTAGCCTTCAGGTGAGTTCTGAGCTGATCAGTAATGCTCCTGCTGGTTGGTTATGAAGGCTGCTCTAGATGCACATCACCCTCTCTGACCTCAGTAAAATAACTACAAAGATCTCCTTATCCTTTTATTACAAAGTGAAATAACACGGACTCAGACAGGTATGAAACCTAATGGAAGCTGACCTGTTGGGTGTTTCCTCCTTTTCCATGGTTCCTCTGCTATGTGGTTTATTTGCTGTAATTTCCGATGGTGTCATTAGCGTTGTACTTGAGGGCAGCCTTGGTACTTTGTGTCTCAGGCACCAGTCACACGTCAGCGCATGGGGATTTGCAGAACACCTACAATTTGTTGTCAGTAACTGTTGTGACTGTAAATCCCCGGGCTCTGATCAGTCACTCTGGTGCCTCAGCTCCTATAGGCGCCAGGACTTTGATTTCTTGTGATGTCTACAGCAAATACCTTGAAAGGGCTGGCTTCTTATCCACCTCAGCAAAGACAAATCCCCTGATGTACCCTTGAAACATGATTTTCAAGGTACTTAACCACCTAGTACTTTCAGAAGGTTTCATTTTAGATGGGTTCTCTGTTTAATACAAGTAGAGACTTAGAGTGTGTCTGATATTGCACTGAGCTTTCATGGGAGATGGACCAAGCCTTCACTGCTCTGTTTCTTGGTGTGCTGTTTTCGCATGCTGTAGGGGGAGTTAATAAAATGTACTTTTGAGGTGAAAGAATAAAGGATTTTTGGGGAGGGAAAAAAGCATATAAAAGGAACATGATTGTGAAACCTTAAAAGTTGGTGAGGAGTCAGATGGTAAATCCTAGATCCTCATTTCATGTGTGCACTCCTAAACCGACTGGATTGCAACTCGCCTGGGTCCTTTTACTTTCTGATTTGCCTACAATAAATTAACATGGAGAAAACCTCCCTGCTCACATCCCAACCCTTGGGCAGCTTTTAATGGATGGTTCCCAGTTTTCAATGCATTTATTAAGAGATTAAGAATAACGTGGCAATATTTTACTTCATTAACGCTGCCACCTCATGTTATCAGCCTTGGGCCTAACACCGCCAGGTACCCTGGGGCCTCACGGCTGGACGTGTGTGAGGAAGCCTGCGAGGGAGCCGGTGCCCACCCATCTTTGTGGTGTTTTCCTGCGGGGAAATTAGATTTTTAAAAAAATNGCCGGGGCGCCATGTTGTGGCGGCCCCTCAGCGCTGCGGGCCCGCTCCTGCCTGGGCTTGTGCCCATTCCCCCCCTGCCTTACGCAGTTTAATCCCCTGGAAGCGAACACAAACACCCAGCAGAGCCCAGAGCCCAAGGCAGGGCCGAGGGAAGCTGCCTGGCACAGGGTGCAGGCAAGGGCCGGCAGCCAGCGCACCCCGGCGTGCCGTCACCTGTTGTGGATGGATGCGCTCAAAAGTCAATTCATAAAATTCCTCACTTGGGCGAGCACAGATGATGAAGAGGGGGAGGTATCAGGTGTAAACCACAACAGTGGTGTGCTGCTGGCGTTGAGTTTCAGAACCTGGATGGGTCGTTCAGAAAAAAATAAATCAGGTTGCACAGCTGCTGTGAAATGTGTCAGGTTGTCCTTGGCTGGGCCATCCTGGCAAGTGGGGATGGGTAACCAGGTAGAATGTACCTGCCAAGGTGCTCTTGTCGCCTGAGCATCCCCAGCTGGCCCGATCCATGGTTTTTTGGCTATATTTTGATGGCTGAACACGTGGAGTTGCTGTGTTGGAGCCACAAGTTGGATCCGGCAGGAGCTCTTTCTCTGAGACTTTTCCTCGCTATTGCACTCTGACAACAGCAGAGAGATTTCATGTTATGTTAACGCTGTGGGTAAAGAAATTGATCCTGGTGGTGTTTAGTATTGTGAGCCGTGGCCATAAATCAAATCAGGGCCCACAGCTTCAGATGTGATACTCCAACAGACCAGGTTGTCCTTTTTCCTCCCTATGTTTTAAGTGTAAAAAAAAAAGGTGGTGCGAGAATATTTGTGATATTGCTTAGTTTAGCTTGGTTTAGCCCAAAGAGGAAAGCAGTGCATGAGGACTAAACTCTATTATTTAAGTTTAAAGACTTGTGCAGGAATTTCTGTGATAACAGCAGTAACAAAAATTGACTGTTTACTTGCCATTCCTCCTACCACAGACTTCAAAAAATTCTGAGTTTGCTCATATCCATTTGGATTTTCTTCAGCCAGTTCTTTGGAGTGAAAAAAATGGCATGACATGTTTTAACCTAAGGCTGTTTTGAGACAGTTGTAACTCACAGAAAATACAGTCTCGCATGAACACTTCTTAAGCCTAGATTACACACAGTGCTTCCAGTTGCACTGTGGGCTCTGCCAGATGAAATATTTAAACTGACAAAAGCCAGAAAATGGCCATTTCAAAAGTTTTCATTTCCGAGCTATTAGCAATTTGCATAGGATGACAGGAAAAAAAATGATACCTATCATGAAAACAAAACTAGGTTGTCTCCAGAGACTTTGATACATTTCACGATTTACTCAGCTGCAGGTTTTCTCTTTTTCTCCACCACTTTCCATAGGCACATGCCACCCAACTTCACATTTCTCAACCTTCTGCTCTGACTGGTTTTTGTACCTCATGTAATATATGTATGCAAATCATTTTAGAACTTTAGAAATTTTCATAGTTCCTTCAATCCCTTTCTGTTTCAAGAGCAATATTTTAGCCTGAGCCTTTTGTTAAGGGACACTGAAGTGCCTGTTGTTGTGTGATAATATTTGTCATTATTATACCTTCCTGTGTGGGATATATTTAGAAGGCCAAACTAGGGGCTCTGTATCAGTTTCCATAATGATTGAAGAGGTGATCCATTTTCTGTAAAAGTGGTTTGAAGTGTTTTTTTGACAGGGAACTGGATGAAAACTTGTTTTTTGGGGGAATTCCAGCAAAGAGTTGATTGTGACCTTTGATGCTCTGTAGTGTCAAGGACAGATGGGAAGATGGTATGAATCAATATATGTCAACCGCACAGATGGTACAGTCATGCCGTGTCCATATCCTGATCTCCTATCCCTTTGAAACAGAAATTAATAATCCCTTCATTATAGGCAATAGCTGCCAACCAGCTGAAAGATCAGACTGTGACTTGGGGTGAAATTCTCTGCAAGGTTTCTGTGCAGCAAGGAAGCTTGACTGACTGTTGATTTTTAAAAAGTGGCCTTGGCTTTGGTCTTGACCTATCTTTGGGCACAGGGGGACCCTAAATGTAGCAGGGGTGTGGGGTAGGCAGCTGTGAGGAATGTTGGGGAACAGCACCAACAACGGAGCACCAGTGCAGGGGGAGATTTGGAGCATGGAAGTATGTGGGGAAGAATGCGAGAGAAACCCTGCTTCTGCCCCTGGGGGGATCCTCAGGCCTGAGGAGAGTGGCTCTGCCCTGTGCAGGTGTACAAGACGGTAGTAGTGACACATCACTTTTGGAAATAAAATCCGGGAAACTTGGGACCTTTTTCTGATAACCTGATCCTCTCAGAAAGATGTTAGTAGTGCTGTGGCAATTTCACTGTGCTTTTAGAAAAGGCCCTGCTTTTGTAGACACGGGGTCACTAGAGAATTACAGTTAATTACTGCTTATGCCTGTCTGTTTTTAAAGCTTGTAATCCCCACAGCTATGGAGAAAACCAACCAACTGGCTTACCAAAAAAAAAAAATTAAGTAAATCAGAACTACTCTTTAGGCTCAGACAAGCAGGAGACAACTAAGTCCAGTTTCTGAAGTTTCCAATTGTCTTCTGACTTGAGTAAAGTCCAGCAATGGTGTTGGTTGGGGGTGTACTGGATGACAGTGTCTGGGATGCAGAACGCAAATGAAAGAGCTGAGGTGGCTCCTTCCACACTTGGAGAATTCCTGACGTGTAAGTTTTCTATGTTGCGCTGTCCAGAGAGTATTGGTTTGTCCTTGTCTTTGCTTTTAGCAGGAAACAAGGCCTGATAGTAAAGGCCACGGTTTGAAGGAGAATATGTAATATAATCAGCTACTGCAACCCACCAAAACGAGTATTGGCACGCCTGCACAGGCTTCACTGGTAATGATGAATTCAGTATTCACCACATGGACTAATTAATGCACTAGAACATCTCCCAGTGCAATTTGCAAGTCACAGATTGCATTAGGTGATACAAATGACTCATTTGTGAACCTGAAGGATGACCTTTGGCAGGACTAACTTCTGACCTCAGAAATATTAAAGAAGGGTTATTTCACCTTGCCATTGTCTCCAAATGCCAAAATAGCCCAATTAAAAACCTTGACATGGAACCATAGGAGCAGATGCGAGTCCTAAAGGGCATTAATTATTTTCAGTGTCAGCTGGTTGTATAACTGAGGCCAAATGAGAGTTTGGAAAGCTATTAAGCCCCTGTCTTACATGGATTGGGTCTAAGGTTTGAATTGAAAATAGTGTGTGGTTTGCATTTGGGCAAGAAACACTGAGTAGAAGGGCAGGTTGTCCCAGTGAGAGGTGTGAGCTGCCTTCCTATACAATAACAGTTAAATGATCTTTAAAAATGTATCTCTACAGTAGTAAGAATCCATCCCAGCTTCAATATTTATGAAATAATCATTAGTCACCATGCTGCGAGGTCGAAATCCTGTGCATATGTTCAGCATTGTTTCCTTGTGTGCTGTTCTCACCCTCCCTCCCTGGCCACTGATCTTGTTGTGTGTGCGCTTTTTTTCCAAATGCGGTGACAGATGAAGATATTGCACCAAAACTAAGTTCCCATATGGCTAATTTCTACATTTGTTTTAACAACACACGGATTTAAAACAAATGAAAACACAAAGACTTGAGTAATCTTGGCGTTCTTTCCAGTGCTCTGTAATTTCTTCCTCCAGGTGGGCTTTTATTGACACATACTGAAATGCCTTGATGTGTCTTAAAAAAGAAACTAGTCAGACCATAATTCACTCAAAGATTTTCATTTGTTTGAGGCAAAGCCTTCTATAACACTCACCCTCTTCCAGCCTTCCCTTCCTAACCTCAACAGTTTGAAAACAATTCATTTTCTTAGCTCAGCAAATTGAAAAAAAAAATAATTATATATTTAAGGAGAACAAATAAATAAGCTTGTTATTTACATCCATATCCAGAAGGGTTTATGCCACTAAAATCTGTATTGGAGTTATTTTTAAATTTATTTTTTATTTCCTCTTGCCATGCTTGTTTCAACATTAGTCACCAAGAAGAGCAAATGATAATGATTCTTGGATGCCACGATAATAGGAATAAGATAAGAATAGATAGGTTCTATTCAACTGAATGGTTACTGATATCGCCCAAGGGAAAGACTTCCAAATTTTGGTTATTTTCCCAACAGGTATTTTATCTCACCTGCTGGGGATTGCCCTTTGCCTTCATAGTTCTGAAGCTCTACCAGGGGAATATAATATTTGTGTTTCCCATTCACATAGCAGAGAATTAAATAGGAGCATTTTTCTGTCCAACGTCTCGGTGTGTCCTTCAGCTGCCTCTCCAGTGTTGTTGCTTGTTATTTAGTGGATGGTTCAGTCTTACCCCACTATAAAACTACAACTTGTGTTACTTGAAACTCTCCCATGTTGTGTGAATGAATGAAACAAGAGGTTTCACCAGGACTTTCAGCTGTGCTTTAACTGAAGTGTTTCTTCAATTAGATAATGACCTATCTCCTATGAAATCCTAAAGAATTCACTGTCATGATATGTAGAAACAGATACCACAAATTTAGAACAGGAGATTCTTCCCAGTTGTATTTTTCAGTCTACATTTACTTACCCTGGATGAACCTTTACATGTCCAGATGGATAATGCTAGTTGATCTCTCAGTTTTAGAATAGTAGATTTTTGGGGTAAGGAGAAGTACATTGTCATGGTTTATTCACAGGGCTGAACTTTGCTGTTTGCATTGTAGAGTTAATCTTTCTGTAGTCCTACAGTGAGTTAGAGGCATCTTCCTGCCACGCTTATCCTGCTCCCTAAACTGGGGTAATAATGCTCCTAAAATGGTCGCTGGATTCTTAAAGGATATCTCCTAAGAAAATTGGGGCAAATGTTTATGAAAGTTGAAAGATGGTGAGAAGGGGAATGACAAAATTACATGTAATTTCCACTTTCTATTAATGAACGAAGTCAGGATATAAACATAACCTTTCTTATGTTCATGTGTGAACATAAGATAATTTAGTGTTTTCTTAAGCAGGTCTTCTGTTGTTTTACTGCTTGCAGAAGATGCTTTTCTATACCCACAATGAAAGCAGCAAGAAAAAAAGTGCAGTAGTTGAAAAGGGCAGCGAAGGAAAAAGCAGAGATACAAAAAAAAGTATAGCTTTGTTAAAATGTTTGTTCCATGAGCAGTGAAACAAATGAAACTAAACCCTGTTTTTCCACAGATTTGTATTGTTTCCTGTGCTCCTTTATCACAATAACTCCATTCATCATGTCTGCTTGTCACTGTAATGTTCTTTGATCACTGACATAACCTTTACAGCCCTTACTCCAATATTCTCAGTACTTTCCTATGAACCTGAGTTCCGCTGCAAACATCCAGTGCTGTCCTGCCTTCCTTTAGAACTGTCTCTTAACAGCTCCCTTGCACTTGGGCTGCACAGGGATGCATTTGCTGCTTACCTGGCTGAGTTGTACCTGTCCTCCCTTTTGTGGCAAAACTTATTTTTCTCTCAAGGGATTTTCATGGAAATATCAAAACTTTACTTCCTGTGAGAATGGACAAAGGGTTAAAACTATTAGGGGGAGAGACTCATGAGCAGACAATGTGATCTCGCAGATCCTGGTTTCCTTAGGAAATGAGACTTAAAAAAAGGCCTGATTGCCTCAGGGGAAGAAGACCGGAAACTGCCCCACTGGCCAATTATGGCATTGTTTTCTTGTGTAATGTGGTTTATTTGCCATACTGATGAGCACTGTACCAAGATCTGAGCTCAGAAGTGTTTGAGTGTCTCTGATGCTGCTCACTGTTGCAGTAACTATGTTTTCTTGTGGAAACAAGCTAAAATGGCTTCATAGGAATATAGGGCAAGGCTAGTGAAGTGAACTAATTTCTGGCTTTGCAAATTCTAGTAATGTCTACCTATAACAACACACCTGTGGTTTGGAGTATTTCAGTTCCAAAAAGCCTTTTCCAGATGCTCGTACTTTTGATAAATGTTGCCTCCTGTGTTGAAATGTTCTGCATTAGGTAAGATGTGAACATTATCAGAGTGTTTGA
>VZTN01037503.1:2725236-2920236 GCA_013400515.1 Erpornis zantholeuca | reverse complement strand
CAGGGGATAGGAAGGCTGGGGCACAGGATACTCACATGGTTGACTTTCAGACTGGTAAACTCCTGCACCTAATGTGAAAACTGTGTTGTCATGCATCACATGATCCAGCTAGCAGTGGGTTAGTTAACATACCCAGAAATTATTGCCATGTTGCCTTAATGGTTTTAGTAAAACATCTGTCAACTCATTCATCCTTATAAAAAAACCCCAAACTAAAAAAATTTTCTTGGAAAAATACGTTACTCATTCAACTTGTTTTTAAGCAGGTTTCTTTAATTTTCTAGAGTGAAATGAAACTTTTTGCTGTTTCTATTTGCAAGTATTGTATTTTTGTTGGATTAATTTGCTCCAGGCTGTTTATGTATCATGTTAAATAATTTTTTAAACTGTCATATTGATTGAAAGTTACTCAGAATAGCAGTGTGCAAATTACAATTGTGTTTTTTGAGCAGGAAGTGAAATTCAAATGAAAGGAATGTGTACTGCAAATGTTAATTATCTTGTGTTGCCCTTCTTCTTCACTTCTAAGTGGAGTCAGGAAAAGCACCACGTAGCAGTGCTTCTTGAGCACTTCTAGAACAAAGTTTGAAACACATGCTTAAATACTTTGCTGCACTGGGATCATGGGCAGGAAATGAAAATAGTATTGAGAAACTATTAACTTTGATTTTCGACATGAACTCTGAAACTCACAAGGGGGTGTATTGTCTAAAGAGTTCTTTGTTAGTGGTGAGGTATCTGACAGAGGTGTTTTCAGGGGCAAGGGGGGTTCTGGATAAAGAGAGACATGGAAAAAACCTTTCAACCTCTTTGAGAGTTTTCAAGCTATGAGCGCCAGGTCCTTGACTCCTTGATTCTGGAGAATTTTGGCCATCCTGTGAAGTACTCTTGAGTATTGGCCAGTTGCCTTTTGTCAGACTTAGGTTTCTTTAAACAAATCTCAGATTTTTTTGCTGCTTCTTCTTGCCCTGAATTTTCTATAGCACAGGGAGGAAACATCTTCACCTTTGAGATGAGAATTTCTGGAAGAGGGAGTGCTCTGAAACAAAGTGTCTTGAACTCAGGGGTAGAGGTTATTCTTTATAATGTGTACATGGGCCAGTACTTCACCGTATGGGAAATCCATATGCCCCCTTCATTTTTCCTGATTTTTATGTAGCTGTTTTACACTCCTTGGTAGAGGCCACACCTTCCCTGGGTTCAGCTTACCCGTGTGTGGCAGCCTGGAAGGGACACAGTTTGTACCCAGGGCAACTTCACTGCAGGATCAGCAATTGCAGCATGTTGGTCCTGGTGAACTTAGACCTGGGCATGAGCTCTTTGTCTGTCCCAGAGCCTCTGATTGCAACACTGACAGTCTTGGCCTTATCCACAGTTCTCTAAGCCAAATGCTCCTTCTGATCACTTCATGTCAGGCCTGATTTGCCTTTTCTAA
Organism: Erpornis zantholeuca; assembly: GCA_013400515.1. Classification (NCBI taxonomy): domain Eukaryota; kingdom Metazoa; phylum Chordata; class Aves; order Passeriformes; family Timaliidae; genus Erpornis; species Erpornis zantholeuca. The sequence goes on along the minus strand of VZTN01037503.1, from coordinate 2,918,801 downwards.
ATGCACAAAGGACATGGCATCAGCATTGTGCAACTCTCATCTCTGCTCGAGTTTTGTGCTTGTTGGGTCTTTCTTGGGTTGAGTGCAATTTCCCAGCTGTATATGTGCGTGTAAAAATACCCAGGGGAAAAAAAAAATCTTTATTCTGGCATGACAAATTCCCATTGACAGAAAAAACTTAAAAATGTAGTAGACTTCTTCAAAGTTCTCAATTTATTTAATCTAAAAATCATTGACAAACCCTATCCCTGATTAGCATTTGTGAAACTTCAACTGAATTGTCATCGTTATTGACAGTTGACTGTTTTGCAAATAACAGATCCATTAAAAATATTCCCTTCCTTTCTGTTTGTATTCTGATTTCACTCTTTGATATTTGCTAATGTATTCACAATTATTAGGACTTAATTAAATTGAAAGTCTGCAGGCCTGGGAAGCACACAATCCTAGCATTTGTCCTCTGGCTGCCAGTTTTTTTCTCTGCGTGGATGAGACGTCTGTAAATTGTCCCTGGTCTTTACACTTTCCAGCCCAGAGGTGGATTTCCATATTCACTCAGGAATAATAAAAAATAAAAAATTGTATCTAAAGTGTGCAGTAACCTCAAGGCACTGTGGACTTCCTGTGTTATTTACGTGCATTCTTCTCTTCATCCCCTGCTTTTCTTCATGTATATGCTCTTTTTTGTTTGCATAGCATGTATATAAAAGTTGTTAAAGTAGCAGGAGGTAGGTATCCTGCTACAAGTGTAGCAAGAAGGATGGAATAAGTCAGGAAAATTTGGTGTTCGTGTTGTTTCATTTTCTCAGAAAGTAAACATTTGTATGTCGCAAAGCTCTGTGTTTAGGGGTCAAGCTTTTCATAATTTTTTTATAGTTACATAATTCATTTTAAAAGTCAGGAAAATATGTAAAATTTTATTGTAATGAAAAGGGTTTTTCCAATTAGCTGTATTTAGGCAACCACAATCTGCCCCCTAGAACTTCCAGGATTCACAGGCAATGCCACAAACTGGTTTAGACTTTTCATTAAAAGAGCAGATGTTTACTGAAAGAAATATGTAAACCTTTGCTGATGTATACCTCTTCCAGAAGCCAGGTTTTTAGCCTTGCAACCAAGATCACATCTTATTCTGTACACCTTATAGAGACCAGAAACACTCTTGATACTCCCCTTTTGATGTAGTAGACTCCTGCATTATGTATTTCCCCGTGTGAATCTCGTGAGCAGACCCTTCAGGGGAAGAGGGGCTGTGTCCATGCCTAGTGGTGCATATAAGTTGTGATATTAGGAGTGTGTCAGGAGAGGTGCCAATTATGATAGGGCTCACAACTGTTCTAGCATGTTGGAATTTGAGAAGAGCTCAGTAAGATACAGACACAATACTTGAAGTGAAAATCTCTGTTTGAGCCTCATTTTTTCATAAGAATTAGAGTTTCTCTGATTAGTGGCTGGAAAAAAAAACCTCGTGTGTGCTCAGCTTTTGATTTTCTATACATCATAAAAGGGGCATTAAATTAACAGGTCTTGAGAAAGCAAATTTGGATTCTCAGGTGAGGGATGGGACCTTGCTCACACTCATACACTTGTGCACATGGCATGTGAGAAGACCCACGACCATTTGTTCTAAGAAATATTTAAAGACATGGGAAAATTACCAGGTATTGCTGAGATTAGTCAGAAAGCACATATTAATACATTTTTTATTATGAAAAAGAAATCATACTTAAATAAAATATATGGTTTTGAAAAAATAATATCTGCCTCAGTGATTAAACATATATGTCTTTACTCCTCTGATTTCATCAAGGTAGTTGAAGCTCACATGACTTTTGAGGCTGGTGTTAGGAAGCAAAGACAACAAGTTTCTCATTCTGCCTTTGCCTTTCTTCCTATTTTCCTCGTGCCCCTTCTTCTTCCCTTCTCTTCCTCTTCTCATTTCTCCTCTATTTCATTTTCTTTTTATTTTAATATTTTATCTTTATATTTTTATTATTTCATTTTTCTTATTATTGCCAAATATGTTATATACAAAACACACATCTGAGCAAAATATATGTGTGGGTAATATTTTGAATCTTTAATGGCCCCAGTTTTGACATAGTAGATTCTGTGTTCCTAATTCAGACCTTCAATCTATATAGTCTAACCTATTACTGACATCAACATGTATGAAACTGAAAAAAGATTATGGAAATCACATATATGTGTATGTGCTTCCTTCAAATATTCTGCCAAACCAAAGCTCTGCCTGTGGGATTTGTGAGGAAAATCCTCGCTTACCTGTGTGGCAATCTGATTATTCCCTGAAGCTTAGGCTGTTTGTGCCTATTTTTAGCCTGAAGTATCACAACTGATTTTATGAGTCATTAAAATTAGCCAAACCTTTAAAAAATCTCGGGTTAGGGCTGTGTGCTGTTTCGTGAGCACACAGACATTTGTCGATGAAATGACTTTGCTGGTTCTGTCAAGTGTTGAAGATTTGGGTGAAGAAGACTCATGTGGTGTGAGGTTACTGGATGGGGTCTTAGGAGAGTCCCATGCTCAGGCATAGGTTTCTCAGGCATTTTTAGAGAAGCCATTTTACATCTCTCAGTTCTGTCTCCTAATGCCTCACGTATAGGTTGTCTCTCCATCCTCCACCCTGACTATCTCTGTTAAGTCCTTTTAGAAAAGAATTGTCTGTGTTTTTTCATGACACAGATTTTATTGTTGCTTACAGTGACTGTAGGTTCTCCTGTATCACCCTTAGCAGGATCAGCCCCACCTGAGGCACAACTCCTTGGCTGCTGCCTTGGTGCAGCAGAGCAGGTGACACATTAGAGGGCACAACTTTTTGGGTATGTTTAAATGTTCAGTGTCATGTATGACAAGAAGCATCATGTTTCACTCTGTCGTTTGCTTTGCTGCTACTGATGAGTTTTCTTTCCTAATGTGGCATAATATTAATGTTTCTGCCTGACAACTTCCAAGCCTGGGGGTCAGAGCTCATGTTTCAGCACACGAGACACCCAGCTATAAATCTTTTTAAATAATACAGAAGGCAAGATGGGGTCACTGCAGAAAAAGCCATCCAGTCTGAACGAAGTGGCATTGATGCATGGAAGAAGGTGTGTGGATTTGGTTGGCATTGCATAGGCACTCTTTGGAAGTTTTTCGTATGGAAAAAGGTTTTTCTGCTGAAACATTTCTGGTCTTAATTCTGGTCTGTTACAAAGTTTATTAAGTCAGCTTGGCTGTGCCTTTGTTTGGGTTTTTTTTGTGTGTGTCCAGAATACTGCAATCGTGGTATAGGATATCCATGCACGTATAATGGGCACTGTATGTAATTGCTGTGAGCTGATAGCAAGCAATTGATTACTGGCAGTTGTATTTAAATTCATGGAGTAACTGCATGTTGTGTTTCTAATAGGAAAATCTAAAGGGAAAAATCTGCATCCATTGCATCAGTAAATATGGCAGAGGCGAATCTTGTACAGTGTCTGAAGATGCAAAACTGTCACAGATTGGATCTTCTGTTTGTGCAGCAGTTTCAGGATTTGCACCATGGAATGACATTAGAGCTGTATTTTTCTTACTTCTCACTGCTTGTAGTTATGCTGCTTCTTATCTTTGCAAGATGGATCTGATATATACCTGCCCTTAATATCATCTGAGCAGCATGTAGTGGGTTTTGCTACTGTAGGTATTTGCTTATAAGATACACACAAGACTATGTGGACCAAGCAAGCAAGGCATAAAACCACCAAGGTGCTTTTAAATTTTTGTTTTTCAGACAGTGGCTTTATGATAGTATGTTCTCTAAGTTAAATGGAAATGATTAGTTCCTCTTGTAGTTGTAATAACAATAAAAATAACCATCTTTTCATGGCAAGATTGCCATTATTCATGGGACACGATATGTATGGAACATGGTGAAAAAACAGAGCCACATTCTTAAAGAGAAGTCACGGCATTGGATGCTGAGGGTGTCATGGAGGTTCTGTTTTTTGACCTCTCTTAAGGAAAACTGTAATACTTAGAAAACGAGTGAGTTATGGGGGTTTTCCAGACAAATGGCAGTTAAAACTTATAGGATGAAACTGCTGTTCCACTCCTATATGCACACACATCATTGAATTTAATGCCCCTCCTTTGTGTGTGCTTTTGTCCTCTGTAATTTTTTGCAAGTGACTGGGTACAGGAATCAATCTTTTAGGTTTAGCTGACAATGCTCCATGGGAACCACCCTGCAGTATCCATTGTTTTGTTGTCTAGATGACCATCAGCCAGCTTGTGCCTTTTCCTGATGGGTGTGACAAACACCAGGTAACTGCCACCTGTAAAAAGTCTTGATGAAGAGAAATGCCTTGACAGGAGGAAACAGCTTATGAGGCAGCATGGTGGTAAGAACATAGTGGCTTACAGGACAACACTTGTTTCAGAAAAGGGGAACTAGGATGGAGCACAAAGATAAATCTATTTAGACTGATAGTAGCTTTAGTTAATTGTTGCTCTAATTAGTTTTGGGTAGTGGGTAAGGAGAGGTGCTCTTCTGTCATCTTCAAATGTGGCTAAGGAAAGCGTGACATCCTAATTTTGGGACAAATCAAGTAAGGAAAAAGAGCTGTCAAGCTGAAATACAGGAGAGGATAATAGTAGACATCACTTGGTAATTCTTGCTTTATTGGTCTGGGATCCGAAAGCAGGACTGCTCAGGAAGGCACAAAAAGTAGGTGCTGTGCTTAAAAGGGAATCCAAACCATATTTTTGTTCAGAAACTCTGAAGCACTTAGATTGGTTTTAAGGTATCTTTTCCCATCATTTGCTGCCTCTTCTCTTTATTTTTCATGGGAGGTGACTGCCTCATCAGGAGCAGGCTTTGGTTGTTGGTAGTTTGGGTCTTGACCCTATGATCTATTCCTGTGTGGAATGCTGCATGTCCCAGCAGCATTCCAGGACAAAACAGATGGGGAATTCCATGTTGGTACATGGATGCAGTTTGGATAATGAGGGGATGCAGAGCTCTGGCCTTTGCTTTGGATTTTTGGTCTCTTTCTGGTTAATCTCTCACTTAGAATATAAACCATGATAGTTCTGCATGTAAAATTGTATTTGCATAATCCTTCTCATGGAAAACAACCCTTAAAACCTAGGTATTTATTATTATGATCAGCTCTTGGTCTAACGTATTTCTGAAGATGAAATGAAAAACTTTCATAAAAGCAGCTCCTTTCCCCCTTACCCCATTTGTTTAAATTAATTAACATTATGACAATGCTGTTTTCTGCCTACGCACTTAATAACCTCTGGAGAATAGATTAGTCTAATATTATTTGCTTACAAAGATCAGTTTTGATAGGATTTTAAGTGCAAACACTCTTGCTTGTAATCAACAATTCCTGCTACTCTGAATTTTTGCATCTTCAACTAAAACATCTATTACACAGGCCACCTGTGGTGATAAGTGAATCTTGTCTGTGAAATTATTTTAAACACTCTCAATTCACTAAAAATGTGTATTTATTCTCTGCATTTGTAAGCTGCACACATCATTCCTCCTTTCCCCCTACTTGGTTGCTCTGTAATATCAAATTACTCTTAAACCACTTGTGTATAAAATGTCTACTTTAGAAAAAGAGGTTCATAATTGGAAGTCGCCTTTTTGTATTTCCTCTTCTCCATCTCTGTTTTTCCCATTCCTGTACAGCACTTTTATGTATTTTATAGTGCAGGTGGTGGTAAACACCAGGCAGGTGTAGAGAGCTCCTAGGATATGCTGTAGGTGGGGCAGTGAAGATCTCACTTAGAGCTTGGTCGGAAATGAAGCATGAAAGAGCTTTTGGTGGGGGGAAGTGATGTTTAGAGATGTGGCTACTGAAAAGTAAAACACTGTAATCTTCAGTGACGTGGCAAATTTGGATGCCATGGGTATTAAACTGCATTTCTGCCGGGGTGGGAGGGGGTTTTTGGCAGGAGGTGCAGTCAGTGATGCTCCTGCATGTTGCTGTGTTGGGGAGTGTGGGGTGTGGCAAATCATCCTTCTGAAATGTGCAGGTTCTGTGCTCAGCCTGTGCCCTGCCCCTCTGGAGCCAGATCTTGTTGGCTGAGCTGGCAAAAAAAACCCTTTGCAGCAAGAGGTGTTGCCTGAGCTAAGAATTTCAGGTGGGAAAGCCTGACTGTTGTGGGAATGTAGAAGAGAAGTTAGCAGAGAGCTTCTATTTGCTTGTCTCTGAGGACTTGCCTCCCTGTTATCCCCAACTCCTGGAAAGGCTTGATCCAAACATCCCCTCTGGTCTTGCAGTCCTGTCTGTGTTCACGTGGTGGTGGTGGGTGCTGAGAGATGACAATTGCTGTGTGCAGGCAGCCCTCCAGAAGGCCAATGTGTGTGTGGTAGTGGCCTGTCCTATTCCAGTACCAAGTGAAAAAAATGGGTTTATAGTTGTTTAATAAAGCAGGAGACGAACGTTGCCTCTGTGCAGAGAGGCTGAATTACGTACTTCATGAACCAAATTAGTATCACAATGCTTTGCTTTGTTCAAGAGGTGATATGCATTTACGAGCCCATTTTTCAGCAAGATAAATATGACATACGCCAAGACTTCCCTGAAGTAAATAGTGTAAATAATAAAAGACTCTGCCAAGGAAAGCTGAGAAATGACTTAATCCTCACCCATTTATACTGTAATGCCAAAATGCCACTGACCAAATTGTAGAACAAACTGCCCATTTAATCAGCTCTCTCTAATGTTACAGAGCACGTTGTCTTCCTTTCTAACGATTCTCAGTATTCTTTCGTTTGGTTATTAAGTCTTTGAATTTAAGCGTTTATCCACACTGAACTATTTCATACCAATGGAGTACTGCTTTATTTCTAGGTGTTTTTTGACTATTAGCTTTCTTCGGGGGTTAAAAATGTGAATTATTTTACCCTTTAATTTATTAAAGGAGGTGTTTTACCTTAGATACTGTTTTCCCTTATTTTTATTTCTGCTTTGTTAAATCCTTTTCTTCTTTCTCTGGCACCCAGGGCCTGCCAGCCTGGACAGAAATGATTAAAAGACTGTGTAAACATGTAGGATGGGATTTTCAAAAGTGTTCAATATTGCCCTAGCTGGGGAGCATTGCCATTGAACAGTTGTGTGAATGCTGAGTGCTTTTGAAAATCCCACTCTTAAAGTATCAGTGTTTTAACAGAGAACCTCCTTTGACACGGTTGCTCATCACAGGGCACACTCTGCATGTGTGACATCTTTAGTTACTGACAGTCAAGCCTATAACAATGAGACGTGGTCTTTGTTGGAACCCCACTGTGGTTTGCTTTTAAAATAGTCTAATAAGGGGATTGGAAAGCTGAATGTGGGGAACTTTAGATGGCAATTTGGGATTTAATCGGGAGAAGGGTGATTGCCTTTGGTTTCCAGACACTAACTTTTGTGGCTTGAGTTAAGCCTTTAGAGGTTGAGGAAAGACAGCCAAGAGAAGGCAGCCAGCTCTTTTTAGGATTGGAGCGTGAGCTCTGACCAGAATAGGAATAATTTGCTTCCCAGGAAGAGTTGTAATTTAAACTATGTCCAGAAAATCAGAAATACCTCAGAAAACTCTTTGCTCATATGCAGTGGAAATGCTGTTATTGATAAGAACTGACCTGACTGAAGAGCTGGGGAATTAAATTTGTGATCATATCAAAGTGTTACTATAACCCATACTTGTCAACTAATCAATTACTTTCTTGAAAACATCTCAACATGCACTCACAGAGCTCTGGAGAGGCCCAGTGCGAGCTGACAAAGACAGCTCAGTTCACGGGGTGATTTAGTCACAATAGAACGGCCCCAATCTCTGTGTGTGCCAGTGAGGACCACACACAGGAGCAAGAAAAAGATGTGCTTGCTCCTAAATGTCTTGTGGTGTCAATGACCAGAAGTGATAGGGAGGTCAGGGGTGGTATAAATCTGTATAAGAACAGAAATGGGCTTAGTCATGGATCAGATCAAGAAGAAAACAAGCCTGTCCTTCAGTACCCATAAGTGTAAAAATACCCCAAACCTGAATTTGGGGATGGGTTATCTTAAATTGGTTCTGTTTTCTGGCCTTTGGAAAGGCAGGAAAGGCCATTTGCAATATTAGTGTGTGCTAAACTGAGGGCTCAATGCTGCTGTGAGGAGAATGGCGTTCTCAGCTCAGCATCTGATTGCTGAGATCTTCTCCTGTGAAGAGTGGTTTATTTATTTAAATTTTTTTCCTAAATTGAATTTTTTTTCTGCAGACTGAAGTAAATGGAAATGAGAACTTACCATATACAAGCAGAACAAGCAGTCTTAATAGATGCTTATGGTATGGAAATTTCCCTCTGAATCCTCTTATCTTCTGTTTGTAAACAGGGATGAACATGGTTCTGTGCAAACATTCACAGTAGGTGCCCTCTGACAACTTCACAATTTTCCTAACCTGATGAATAAATCACTGTTCCACCTGGTATAATTCAAGAATGTAAATTTTGTTTGTTATTGTAGATAACAGGCTTGTACTGGGGAAAACATGATTAAGTGCAGTCCTTTCCCTGGAAAGCTTTTACCTTAGTTCCACGTTCCTACATTTGGATCCTTATACTGATACAGAAGAATCCCACTTTGAATGCAGTATCACAGTGCCAGATCAGGGCCCAAGACCTGCAAGGCAAGGCCAGGTGTGGGGAAAAAAAAAAAAAAAGAAAAAAAGGGGAAATTCTCTCTTTGCCTCAGTTTTGTGTTCACACCTTTCCATAGAAATTTGGTCTGCAGTCTGGAGGATCCAGGAACTGTGGAGCAATGTGCTATTCCCCCTCTCCTACTTCAACCCTGCTTTGTGTCACAATAATATGGATGAGGGATGCTCCATGCTGTAATGTGTCTGGGAAAAGGGCAAAGTGCTTGTGTTTAATTTGTACCTTCAGTGTTCTGTCTAACAACACTATAACAATCAGTGCTGGTAGTTGCAATTGGATTTTCATCAGTGATGAAACATCTGTAGCACTGAGGGTGATAGGTTCTGTGTTGAGAAGGAGGAGAAATTCTATAAATGCTACCCAGGTGCAGGTGCTTTTACCTGCAGGGCAGGGATTAGAACCTCATGGTAAACAACAAATTTCCAGTGAATTTCGTATTGGTAGTATTTGCACAAAATATTTGTTGGATGTGGAGTACTCGTTTATGTTAAAAGAGTTCTGTGGTGCTGAGTGTCTGCTTGTGTTCCTGGCAGCAAACCCTGCTCAGTGCGTGGACAACCACATCCATAGATGTGACCTGAGGTCTCTGCAGAGGGGTGATTGTGGGGAGAGCTGTTCTAAACCAGAAAGCTGAGGTGCAGGATGTGTGCTTTGCCCACAGGAGCTTTGTCCTGTGAATACAGAAATTACCACGATTTCAGTGGCCTTGGATTTGCCTGAATTTCAGTGGAATCAGCTAGAACCCAGGGTATACATAGATTTTTCTGAGATCTTTCCTCAACAAACAGAGCTCTTTCATTTGATATAATGAAAAAGAATTTTTTTTTTACACACACAGATATAGAGACAAGCTCATTCATATGCAAATTTTTAGGAATACAGGCTAAGATAACTTTTCTGCATCATCTTTCCTCTTTCTTTCTCACTGTACCTTCTAGGGAATTTGTAGGACTGTTTCATTCCACCACAAACCCCAATAAATTAAACAAACCCCCCTGAAAAGACGGAGACAACATAAAACATCTGTACATTATTTTTCTGGAAATCCAAACGTGATCATCAACATAAAATGTTAATAAGTTTCATAGCCACATTTTGGTCATTTTCCTAATTCTACATCCAGATATCCTTGAGACTATTTATAATGAACATCTTTTTGTGGTTTTTGTTGTTTTTTGGGTTTTTTTTTGTAGTGACACATGCCTCCAATCACAGGAGATGTGTTAGCAGAACTCTGAAGGACACACAATGTCTGTAACATTTCTCAGATAATATTGTCATATCCTTGGAGCAGCAGGCCCATTTTGAAACAGTAATTTGGTCCCTAAAGAGCTCTTTAGCCTCTGCCTTGCCTGCCCACCCTGGCCAAGCTGTCGAAGAGAGCAGCCCAAGATAGATGGTCTGGATTTGTGTAGAGTAATTTAAAGCATCCTGCTTTTTTTTTTGCTTCGTTTTTTTTCTTGGTGGAGAATTTACTTGGGAATATACTTTATCTGCAGTATTGCTTGCTTATACAGGCATACACAGCTCCTGAATTTTTTTGTTTTGTCTTACTCTTACTAAAACCTTTATTAGAATGCAGATGAACCCTGACCTCAGCTGAGGATTAAGTGAACAGATTCTTTAAGTAATAAATCTAAAGGCATATTACAAGCAAGAAAAAGGGATTTCCCTTGTGTTTTTGGATTTATAAGTGCCAGAGGCTAAACAACTTACAAGGGCTCTAAGATTGCTCCTTTTTTCTAACCTGGGACATGTTCTAATATTGTGACATAGCGAAGAATTAAGCTGGCTTACTAAGTAGAAAACATGTAGAGTAATTGAAAATGCATCATACAGACAGGAATGCTCAATGCAACAATGTCCTGTTATAAAGATTACACTGATTTATAGGGGATGTCTTAACTCCTAATCCCAGGGACACAAGATCACATCGACCATGTATTCTTTCATAAGCAGCAAAATAAAAAAGGTGGTTAATAATATATATGCTAGAGATGGAAAATGAGGGAGAGGGGGTTGGGGCAGTGTTGACTTTTACATTAGAAGAATTTAACAGTGCCAATATTTTCATTTGGTTTTTGTGTTTGTCTCATTAGGGAAGTGCAGCTATTTTGTGTTTTGTAGCTGAGAGAAGAAACCAAATGGAGCAAGAATGAATTAGGGCTAAATATTGTTTGGTATAAGCTGTTCTGAAGAGCTCAGAGAGGAAATGGCTGGGAGTGGGGGAGGGAGGAAAGGTCACATGGACCATGGATGTAAAGCAGGGTGTGGAAACAGCTGGAGCCGAATCACCGTGTCTTGAAATTAAAAGAGAAGATGGTGAAAACAGTTATTTTCTTTTGACCGTCCAGAGGGGAAGACTTCAGGGAGAACAATGGTGCTGCTTTGCAGAGCTAACGTCACTCATGGTGACCTCACCCCACACAAGTTCAAGGACCTCTTCTCCCCCATTAACCGTGTGCAAAATAATCACACGCACTCTTTCCTGATCTGTTCATTCTCTCCCGGCTGTTGGTTCCTGCTCTGATCAGTCTTTTGTCTTCTTGTTCGGTAACACCTCGCCGAAGGTCTGCTGGAGACTGGAAGAGCTGTTTCTCCTTGGAGTCATCCTCTTTCCTTCCTGCTTCTAATTCTCCACTGTAGTTTGGGTTGCTTCATTAAGTTCATGTTGTCAGCTGCTTCAGCTTTGCCAAGAGAACACAAATCTATTATTTCCGTCTTACCTCCTCCTCTAGGTTGAAATTTTCTGCCTCCCGTGTCCCTTGGGACTGCGTTTCCCAGGTTGCAGAATATCCTCCTTTCACATTTTCCTCAGTCACTGGTTCCAGTAATAGGGGAGTGGTTCTCAAATTGGTAGGGACAACTCTTCTGTCACTAAGTGAGCAGAAAGGGGTGCAAAGCTTTTTGGTGGAGTTTTCCAGGTGTTTGAAACAAAAGTTTGTGGAAGTTTGTCCTACTTAGCTCAACAGTTAATCTCTAAAGATGGCATCGTGATTGGCAGCGCTGTTTGTTTTGCTGCTTTTCATTGGAAAAGAAACCTCAGATTTCAATTTACACAACTTCAAGCCATCTCCTCTGCTTTCCTACTTGTGGCCAGCTTTGCTGCTTCTCCTGGTACAAATACTTTCTTCCTGTGCCAAAACCCCTGGCCTGTGAGGAATGGAGAATTTATGGACAGCATGAAATACATGTGGCAAATTTCAGTGGCAAAGCAAGTGACAGAAAACCTTTTGTGTTACAAGTGTTAAAATCCTTGCTATGGTTTCAGTTTTATCTGAGATTTTTGGGGGTGGTATTTTTGGTGGTGCACAGATTCCCCTGCCACCTTCTGACTTTGTTACATCACACTAAAGCCTGGTGTGAGAGAAAATTAGAGAGATTAATTTCTGAGTGTTGACATTATGCAAAGAATTTATTTTGGAGTGCAGGATACTTGGATAGTTGTGTTGTCTTACTAGAGAGGTCATAATGCTACATTGAACTTTTATACATTTGGGGGAAAAATTACTGTATTTGAAGATGCATAATAGGGAGACACTTGAGTAACAAGAATTCTTAACACTTTAGTTTAATGCCTGCAAAAATGTATGGCCCATTCAGGGCGGGTCCTGTGGGTTTTGTCCCCATCTTGTGGCTGTCCAGATGTGGCATTTGTAAATCTTAATCTTTTGAGTCAAGCTGGGCAAGGTCTGCTGACAGCCAAAGAGGAATTGTTTGTGCATGCTCCTGTTTAATCGATACACGAAGCATAAAAAAGGCAATAGAAATAAACAAGAGAATTAAAAGTCTAGTAAGGAAACCCAAAGACTGCAAAGTGGCAGCTGAGACTGCAGAATGAACTAGGGGGAAGTTTTGAAATTGTATAAGCATGACTGGTAAAGGAACTTTCTGTGTAGAAAATCCCCCATAGCTCCCACAGTCAGAAATATTTCACATCCAAAAGAAGACACTTTTAAGGGGGAAGCAGGATCCTCTGATAGATGACAAGGAATTTCTTAACAGAAGACCAAGAGATTGCTATAAAGTATTCAAAGGTTTCTTTGCCCGTTGCAGTTGACAAAAGAAAATCCTGGAGAGATGCCATTGACTGATATGGTTCTACTATACATACAGTAACAACAATGGGAAGGACTCTTACAAGTCATGGAAAGAGTAGGTGAGGCTTTGGACAAGTCAAATGGTGTCCCTGAAGTCTGAAGGGTAGAAAATGCTGTGAAGTTGCTCCTTTATCACAATCCAGGAAGAGGAGCTCCAGGTGACTGCACCCTGCAATCTCTGAAATCAGCAGGGAAATCCTCACTGTGGTCTTTGTGGGGAAAAAAATGAAAACTGAGCTGGAATTTGGAGAAAGGCAATGGACACATTAGGGGACAGCTATAAATCTCACTGCAAGGCTCTGGAGCAGGCCAAAGAGCTGTAGCTCAGAGCCAGGCCCTGGATGCTGTTCCCCATTTGCTCCAGGTGAGATGGTATCAGTTCAAAAAGCACAGGGAAATAAAGGAGCACCACTGCCTGTATTACAGGAGGGAAATGGAAAGTAACCAAGATGTGTAAATCCCTTGCTCGATAAACTCTGGGGACCATGAAACTACATTTTGCAAAAACTTGTCCTCTGTGGACCTTCCCTTCACTCAACATTTTCTCTTAATTTTCTCTTAATTAATTTTATAATGGCCATAATGAAGTTTTAGAAATATTGTATTTGGTTGGGTTTGTTGTTCTGGTGGTTTTTTTTTGGTTTGGTGTTTTTTTTTTTTTTTTTTTTTTTTTAAATTTCTAGCAATTAGAATCAGTTTTGAGGGAAGGGACCACATTGTAAGAAAATATTTTTTTCTCCCGATTCTCAGAAAATGAAATCTTACAGAAACAAATAAAATAAATAAATAATACTAAGAGTTGTGTGAAGAAAACATTTACCAGTGTGATTCTTCCAGCTTCTGCTTTTTCACTTCCAAGCATCTTAATCAGAAGAACACAAACAAGTGAAGGAAGTTGTATCTTTGGGGGTTGGGGATGGGTTAAGAGGTGGGAAAGAGGAATAGTCAGTACTGTGGAATGATATATGAGAAGAGATTGTAGAGACTAGAAATCTTTAGGATGAAAGATGAGTGAAAGAAGATAAAATCAAGACTATGAAATTATCAAAGGGAATATGCAATGAATATTCACAATTCCCAATACAAGGAGTAAAAATGTCCCTGTTAAATGGTCAGATAGCAGGTTTAACACAAACAAAGGAAGTACTTTTTCACACAATGCATAATTAAATTGTGGAACCCATTGCAACAGGATGTTGTGGAGGTCAGAACTGTAAATGAGTTCAAAGAGAGACAAGTTCGAGGAGGATAGAGCTGACAAAGCCTGTTAAATATGAGGGCTCAGATACAATCTCTGGGCTCGGAGAGCCCTGAAACTTTCATTACTGGAAGCTGGGGGAATACAGTTGGATACACTTTCCATGTTCCTCTTTTCTCCTTTCACACAGCTTGTATTGGCCACTGCTGAGACTTGGCTCAGTGTCTGCCTTTATGGAAGACATTATAGGTATTATACTTTGGAAGCCACTCCATTTGCCTTAGGAATGAGTTTGTTCCAGGTCTGAAATCTTTTTTGTCTCCTTGGGGCTTTGTTTCTGTCAGGTTGGGAGTGGTGCTCCAACACTACTTCCCTCCAGAATAATGAGATTGAATAAGAAATGAGAAGATTTTTAAATATGGCAGTACTGGTTTCTCTGTATTTGGAGTCTTGTATTGTGAGTAAAGAGTTCACTTTGTAGTTTATGAATTTTCCTATATGAAAACCAGAAATCAACCTACACTAAAAACTAGCGTGATAAAATCCTCATAAAAATCAGAATTAAATGAGCCATTATTGTGAGAATTTCAGTAATGCTAGTCAGGATTAGAAGTAATACTTTGGATGGGTGTTGGAGACAAATGGGGAGCCAGGGCAGGCTCAAATAACTCTTCCTAAGTCAGCTTATGAAAACTGTTCAGTATCAGTGAACTGTTCCCATAAGGAAATAGGTCCCAAAATGCACAGTGTGCCAGCTGGGATTGAATGGTGATACACAAACAGATATATGGATAGGCATGTCGTTGTTAGTTAATTGTGAAGTAGCTTTACCAAAAGCCAGGACCCTAAATAACATTTTCTATTCAGAGTAGAAACCAATCCCTGTTCTCAGACATCCTCACTGTACATAAGTAGGCAAAGACAGGCAACAGCAGGGAAGGGAGAACAGGGAGGCACAACAGGATAAAGTGATTAGCCCAAACTCACACAAAAGATCAATGGCAAAGCCAAAAAACAAGCCTGGGGTTTCTGGGGCAGAGCTGACGGGATCATATGCTGCACAAATCCATTACAGAAAGATGTAGTAGCTTTGTGGTCTGAGCTGTAAGTTCAATGTTCATCCACTCCAAAAAAAAAAAAAAAATGTATGGAGGGTTGAGTGTATTTTAAGAGTTGTTCCTTTATCCTCACAGCAACTGGAAAGGATGGCAGCCTGCCCTGAAATAGTAACTATCAATATATGATGCCTTTTGCAGCTTTCCTTCCTGATCAAATAAATAATTTGTAAGGTTTTGATGACAAAAGGATGTATCCTCTGCTCAGCTATCACCTGCCAGCACTACTCTGTGCAATCTGATTTAGAGATTTAAGCATAGAAATCGTCCTTTCTGCTGTTTCCCCTGGAAACAGGGAGCCCAGCAGAGAGGTTAATCATTTGGGTTTGCAATTCAGAGTCGGCAAAATCCAAAATAATTCCCCATCTTCTGAGTTGTAGAAGATGCTGCTAGACTTCAAACTTTCAAAGGCAGTGGTGTTGCTCACTCCCTGATACCGTTTAAAAATAAGTAATTTAGACAATGGTATACACCCAGAAGGGTTTACATGAGAGTGAAGCTCCCTTTGCTTTGCTGTGGTACAGTCATGCATGGGAGAGAGCAGAAATAACTCACAGCTTCCCCTTGGGTTTGTGGAATATTCCGCGTAGTAATAGCTGTGTGAGCTTCCCAGTATAGGGAATATATCCCAGTAAAATTACTTCATAGTGGGTAGAGGTCGAGCTGGGAACTGAGGCATCGTTGGAGCTCTGGAGGAGAGGAGCCCTGGCCAGCCCAGGGCCCCTGTTCTGGGGGCTGCTGCCAGCCCTTTGTTTGTGGGGTGGGTTCTGTTTGCAGGCACACGGGAAACCTGGACTGTGCAGTGGCACTCTGTGCCCACCCCACTCGGCAGTGATCTCATCACAGAGGGTCTGCTGTGTGCCAGGGTGGGGAGAGGGAGAGAAAGAGAGCAAGGGAGGGAGATTGGGAGCTGGGGAGGAAACTGTGGAGAGTGGCAGAGGAGAAAATTCATTGGTTTCACAGAGTTAACCTCACAAGGTGCTGGGGTATCTTCTCTCCATATGAGCTACAGCTGAAGCTCAGACTACAGAGGGTGGTTTGCATGTTCTTCGTTGAGAATAATCACCTCCACCCTGCACACCGTGCAGAGTGTGTCCTTGCAGCCTAAGGCTAGGAAATATTCTGTATCTCTCCACTTTTCTACCAGCCTATTGCAACATCTGCTGTACGAGATGTGCAAGGGCATGTACTGGCAGTGTCCAGGCATGGGGATAAGTCACAGGTTTAGTTCAACTTCTCTGTGCCTCGGCTGTGTGGGATTATGTAAAGCCAATCACGGTACTGGTGTGGCATGTGGCATTTCCTGCTTGAAAAAGCTCTTGAAAAATCTTTAAAACAATGATAAAACCAGAGGGTTAAGAGGAAAAAAAAAAAAAGCCTTTCTCTGATGTCTTGACCATTGGGGTCAAAACCCAGTAGACTAAACTGGAGACATTAGAATTTCCATTATTAGGCATCTGAGGGAGCCATGACTATAAGCACATTTTCCTGGGCTTTCAGTAGTGTTCAAATATATTGTAATGTTTCCTGCAGGAAAATAGGGGTAATTGCTGTCACTGTACTCTGGGGGCTAACATTCTCAAAAGATATAACTAGTCACTGCAGAGGGGTTGTACCTGAAATGAATTTGACCCATAATATATTGCAAAAATACTGTGTGCATCTTGGGATCTCAGCACTCTGCATGCTTTGGAGGTGGGTCAATTAAAAGGCTATAATTTAGGGTCTTCATGAAAGTCTTTGGGAATAGGGAAGCCTGAATTCCGTAATGAAAATCCATACGGTTATTTTCACTGTATTGGTGCATTTGTGTCTCTAGTCTGTGTAGAGATAAAAACATATTATCTGATTTGTGTGAGATGCCTAAAAGTTAGATAAAAATATGCACATAAACAGTGTGTGCACAGACATGTACACGCATGGAGAACATCTGTGTGCACGCGTGCCCACACCCCCTGCCCCCCACACCTCTGTGTTAATGAGCTTTTCCTCTGGAGAGGACAAGTCGAAAGGAGCCAGTCCTTCCAGCCAAAAAAATCAATTGCTTCTTCATGAATTATTGAGATGTTTGCCATCAGTTTCTTTACAAAAAAAAAAAAAAAAAAAAAAATCCAGTCATTGTTCGACGTTTCCTCCCCCAGCACACCCTTTGCTTTTATTTGTGATGCCATGATATGAAGACACAAATTCTCAGATATTAGAAGTTTTCATTCTTTTAATGATGTAAATTTTGCAGTATGTGGGTATCTTTTTCTTCTCTCCAGTTCTAGCTGAATTTTTGCACACAGACACTTCTCACATACAGTATCTGCCATCCTTCTCCCAGCACTTAGCTAAGGAAGGGACCCTGCAATTAAAAAAAAAAAAATCATTTCAGAAATACTAATATTTCCTCTCTGCCAAGTGCAGTATTGATGTACTGGAGCTCAGACACTGAATCAGGGCTCTTACATGGGACTGAGACACCACTAAACGAAGACTTTTGCCTCCTGTGTAAATAGAGATTAATGATGTTAAGTGAAAGCCAAGCCTGGTGAAATGTTACCTTCCTTATGGTGCTTTGTATTTCCCTTATTTTTGATAGATTAACCAATCTGGCAATAAAGTCCTTGCACAGTAGGTTAATAATGTCATAGCTGTACTTCCAAATAGTAATGTTTGTACTGTCTCTTTGCAAACAATAATCCTTTGAAGCCTGATGAATCTATTTTCAACCAACTTGTCTGATCACTGGTACACAGAGCTTCCCCTTTGAAAATACAACTTAGAAGATATTTAAAACCCAGGAGACAATAGGCTAAGGAAGAGGGACAGTGGTTCGAAAGGCAGAAATTGGGCAAACTCCTCTTTTGCACTTCACTTTCTTCTCTGTGTCTCCTTTAGTAGTTTTTGTAAGCATTTTAAGATTTCCTTGCTTCTTTTTCTTAGCCACAGACTACTGCCCCATGTGTTTGCTGCAACATTCACTTATCACTTACAAAAGTAGCTTTTCCCCTCAATCACTTGTGAAGAGAACTGGAACTCAGGGGCTGAGTGTAATCAGAAACTTTCCTTGCTAAATCAGGTCTGAGATTGAGCTGTCTTTGGAGAGCGACTTTCTCATGGTGACACTGGTTTTGTTCTTGTGCTCTGGGAGGAGCTCTTACGTATGTTTATGTGGAGTTTATCATATTTATGTATCAACCAATGATTGATTGATACACAGTGAACTAATTACCATAGGAGTTTTTGTTGCAGCTTTACAGTACACCTCAAATGTGGGCACATCTGAATATACTGGCTTTGTATACTTGCTCATAGGGAGGTTTAGGAGGTAAAAAGAAACTGCAGAGGCTGTGAGAACAAGCAAGTTAATCGAGTAAAATGGGAAGTGAGCTGTGCAGGCTGCAGCAAATCATCTGCCCAGAGAGTACTTGTCACTGTTCATATTCAGCAAGGAGCTCTTGGCACTTCCCTCAGCGAACAGAGGTGTCACAGCAGTCTTCAAAATTCCTGTCACCTGACCTTGCAGAGGTCTAACCCTCCTCACTGCACCGAAACACAGACCTGTGCTGCACAGTGGCCACATGGCCACTTCCCATTTAAGAGAGAAACTCTGATAGCAGGGAGGGGGTGGTAGGAAAGAAACAGGGCAGTGGTGTGGCAGGGTAGAGCAGTCCTTTCTTAAACATCCTCCTAGGCCTGTGTATCTCCTGCTGACAGACCTTTCCCCCATCCTCTCTGCTATCTCCTGAAAGATCAGCTTCCTAAGGACTGGCATGAGTAAAGGTGGTGTTCACCACACAAGGAGCAGAAACTGCACCCTGCGTTTTAGGTGATCTTTGGCCAAATTCAGCACAGAGCACTCACTGCTCACCTCAGCAGGCCACAGGGCTCTAAAGGGGGTCTGTTCACAAACAGAAAGACCAACTTGATTGAAGCAAGTAATTCAGTTGTCTTCAGTGCTCATGAGTGCATCAGGATATGAGCAGCAGTAGATTTGGTGCTGTAAGGAGCATAATGGACTGGCAGCAACTGGGAAAGGAAAGGAATCCTGAAAACCAAAGTCTCCCATCAAATGGTTAGCAAAGAGCCAATTGTTCTATTTACAAGAGCTCTCCTGCCTGGAGGAGAGGCAAAAAAAAAAAAAAAAAAAGTATCAAGACAAGCATTTCCTCCCTGTAATGATAAGGAGCTGTTGCCTGCAGCATTCAGACTACACGGTTTCACAGATGTTTTAAAAAAACCCCAGCCAACAGTCTCGCTCTACCTTAACTAGAGCAGCAGCACAATTGTCTGTCAGTCTTTGTACAAAGCAGAGTGGAAATATTGCCCTCCTGTTTCTTTAAGTCCCAGGGACTTAGTAAAATTAACACTAAATGTTTTAAAAGAAGCCCTATCAAAAATCACTGATGATTTCAAGTTATTATTGAGCATGGGTGTCTGAGTAGCTTGGGGCAGTGCACATAAACTTGACAAACAGGGTACTTTAGTGCTGCCTGCCCAGATCCACATAATAGGGCAATGAAGCTTTTATTCATTCAAAGAAAGGTTGAGTTTGATTGGCAGGTCAGCCTGCCTGAACACCACAGTCTCTTTTCCCTAACACTTCACTGCTATCAATTACAGTTTTGAATGTGAATTGTTTCTAATGTAAAATAATGCCAACCTCTGCCTCTAACCTCAGGCCAGAAGGCTCTCCTGTGTTTTTTTTTTTATTCATATTCACTGACTGCCTGAGGAGTCTGTTTCTGCTTTGTATTTTCTCAGTCTCTCACCAAAGTGCTGCCATCAGAAGCCAGATTCATGCACAGCACATTATTTTCATTGTATTAATGATATAATTGGTGAGCAAAATTAAATAGAGTGATTAGTACCCCCTTCCTCCTTTGGTTCCACAGTAGTAATGTTTGCTTTTTTAAACATGCAGGTTCAGAGACATAATTCATAATAAAGTTATAATCCATTACAAGCAAGCATGACTCTGAAATTGCTTGATTTTTATCTGGCAGTTGACTTAAATCTGTTTGCAAAACTTGCTGGATTGAAGCAAATGCAGATCTTATTTAAATCAGGTGATTTGGTTCAGCTGCCATCTGTTGGCCAGTTCATTATTATGATTCTGTGGTTACAGTAGTTACCTGTCTTCATTTATTTCAGTAAAACAGAAATTACATTTAGTAAATAGTGGGGTGTTATGTAATGTCTCTTTACCCCAGGGAACTGGGTTTATGTGTATGCATGTGTAACTTTAACACAAAATCTCCTTTCTGTGCTGCATGACCATTTATGCTGCAAGATGCATTTCCTGTTCTTTGTGACAGACCTCAAAAATGAGATCCCCTTCTGACTTCCCAAAATGCCATGTGTGTTGTGCTGTGGAAGGTTAGAAAGGCCCTACAGGATGGCATTTTTAATGGGCTCCCAGAGTGGGATATGTGGGCTTAGGACCCTCTGAAGGGTGGAGTCTTTTGTAGGGACTTGTTTTGTAGATTAGATACTGTTGTTCTTTTTTTCTCCTCCTTCATATGATTCACGTTCCCTTACTGAGGACTCAACTGTGTCTGCTAATCCAGTTTAACAAAAGCTTCTATTCCAACTGAATTTCCATTTCACTGTTGTTTACCTGATTTTCATCAGGATTTTCCCTCTCTCCTGTTCGTGGCTTGTCTCTCCTGCTCCATTATGGAACCCATGTAGCACTGTGTGCACTCTGCCTCCAGTGACATCACTTCAGGCTTTCTCCCATCACATCCATTATTATCTTGATGGGGATATACAGGAAAGACCTACCTTTGCTCTTTCATCTCTCTTGAGACAGCCACTCTGCAGAGTAACCTAGAAACAAGCCATTCTTTTTGGATGTAATTACTTACAGTTTCAGGATGAAGCAGTGGTTGGGATAACATATTTTTTTATCAAATACATCCTTACATGGTCTTAGCATATATTTAATTTTATGGTGTGATATTTTACTCACAGTTTGTGGTGGAAAAAGATCTCTTACTTTAGAAAAATAGATGGATAAAAATGTTATATGATACTTTGTATGACATAGCTGGAGACACCTCTTGCTCCTGGAGGTTTTTTGATTTCCATGTGGGCTCTTTCCTGCTATCTGAGATTTCTCCATTAGGTCCAAGGATAGGGTGGGCTGAGAATTTGAAACAGGAAAACCTGAAGTCTGGTTTTTTTCATGTTATCAAGTTTCATTTGACCATGGTATGTATCACAGTGTCCAGGAGAATGTCTGAGGAAATTAGAGATTTCTCTCCATATTGTGTATTTCTGTCATGCCTTACATTGTGTGATTCCAGGAACAATTTCTAGTTTTTCATAGTGTGTTGTTCTTTTATTTTGATTTCAGATGAGAATAAATGTCCAAATTTCAGATTTGTAATTCAGACAAAAATTCCAAATTTTGACCAGTTTGACATTCAGCAAAACTCAGAATAGGCCTGTTAGCCTATTCTTGGTCAATTGGCAGTTTTTATAGCCACTTTGCCTTTTGGGCAGTGGAAGTAAAGTGGTACATGGTCTGATTTCTCTTTTACACCAATTTTAGAGCAGAGTAACTCCACACTTTGCATAGGGAATTCCTGATTTGCAAGCTCAGGCTAACAGACCACTTTCACAGCAAACACATTATGTATTTTTGGTGCAAATAAATGTGTGCTCCTCAGTAACTGCCTTGTGAGGCTCAGACCTTTGGAGTCTGAGTGCAGAGTGTGTGGAAAGGAAGCTATGAGAGATGCCACCTACTCCAGCTCGTCCTCCACTTTCCAAACAAACATGGCACAAACACATTGTAAATAAAGATGACTTCAGACACAGCTCTTTTCATGGGTGAATGAGTTACACTGGGCGTTTTACTGGCAAGCAAAATGTTCCCTGGATTCCACGTTTGAATACTTGATCTGTTAGCATTGCTGGATTCTTTCGTTCCTGTGTATTGATTTAAAGTCTCTACTGCAAACAAGCCCTCAGCTTGCTGGAAGGCAGCGTTTGGGGGAGATGCTGCTGCCCAGCAGCAGAGCCTGGGTTTGCTGCAGTCGGGGTTGTGTTCTCCATGGCTCCAGGACACTGTTTGTGTTCTCCATGGCTCCAGGACAATGTTTGTGTTCTCCATGGCTCCAGGACCCTGTTTGTGTTCTCCATGGCTCCAGGACACCATTTGTGTTCTCCATGGCTCCAGGACACTGTCTGTGTTCTCCATGGCTCCAGGACACTGTTTGTGTTCTCCATGGCTCCAGGACACTGTGTTCTCCATGGCTCCAGAACACCATTTGTGTTCTCCATGGCTCCAGGACACTCTTTCTGTTCTCCATGGCTCCAGGACACTGTTTGTGTTCTCCATGGCTTCAGGACACTGTTTGTGTTCTCCATGGCTCCAGGACACTGTTTGTGTTCTCCATGGCTCCAGGACACCGTTTGAGGACCCTCTCACTGTGCCAGCAGTCCCCAGAAACCTTCATTTCTGGCAGTTTGGCAGTGCCTGTGCTCTCGGGGCTGCAGTGACTCATTGGCATTACCCAGCCTGATGAGGAGGATCGTGTTCACCTTCACTGGAGTATGAAGTGGTTCAGGCTGTAATTCAAGAAAGCAATTGAGCATTTAATGTAAATCCATCATTGTTCTGTACATGCTGAGGCATGTGTTAAACTTTGACTTTAATGAGACTTGACCCAGTGTTTGAAGGCCTATATGTACTTAAGATCAGCTGATATCATGAACACTGTTTAGCTGGACTTCATGCACAATATGGATGTTGTGGTTTAATATCAGATGAAACAAGTCCTAATAAGAAAGTTTTTTGGCAGATCAGTCTTTTGACTTTTTTTTCACAAAGTCTGTTGCAATTCATAATGCATCCTTTTTTCTTTCTTTTTTTTTTGAAAGAACACATGAAGAATTGAATAATGTAGCTTATAATTTTATGAGGCACAAAAATTTTTGAACAGTCAGCAGAATCCTTCCTCAGTTGTTTGGAAGCTTAAGGGGTTTAGAAAGTTCTTCCTTAGAGATAAATAAGCTGTCAATTCATGATGAAGAAAATCAAACTTGTGCTGTTGATTTTGGCTGTGGTATTTGCAAAAGTATGAGAGAAATTTTTGCAGTCGTAGAGCACTCCATGTGTTAGCATTTAGCTTTCCAATGCCACATTGTGCCTCTGATAGCATTTCTAAAAGATAAACAGAAATGTCAAAATAATGAAAATAAAAGATTAACCATTCCGATTTTTGAGTTAGAAATCAAATCTGTATTGCAAATTAATAGAAAGCCAGATCAAGTTTCAAAAGCTGCTTATTGCACCATTGCCTGGCTTTTTTTTCCTCCCTTCTTCTGAAGGCCTTTTTCAGACTTCACCAGATTTAGATTGTGAAATGTCTAAACAGAGGTTCTAAACAGAAACCTAGGAGGTATAGAAAGTATGCCAAGAGCAAATTAGTTTACTTAGTTCATGACTTTAATACACCCTTGCAATTAGCAGAGTATTTCCTTTGGACTGTGGTCTCAAGGTATGTGTTTCTGTTCATGATATATTTTTTTTATTTGCTGCCTTTAAATGAGAAAAACCAAACTCTACAGCTCTGCCTTGCTGGGTCTATGTGTACCAGGAGTTTGATCATGTTTGAGTCACAGTTTAACTCACAATTCAGCATCTCCAAATGAGCAGGTGAGAGAAAAATGTCTGAGTTAGGACCTGGTTGCAAACAAAGCAGAATTAGGGTATAAGAGCCTCTTGCCAAACCTCTCCTTGATACAAGAGTTTCTCATGGGCATATGCACTGAGGGATGTGTTATTTTCCATGTGTTGTCTTCTGCTGGAGAAAATACACCTTTTTGGCTGAGTAAAATATTAAACTCCTGGTTATAAATGTTGCTGAAGGCACCAGTCCCTTTTTGGGGCTGCATCTTCCCCTACAGATATCCTAAACCATTCCAGCTCCTGGATTCTCTGTCTCTCTTCAATCTCCCCACTTCCATAACTAAATTCACTTTAGTGCCAAACTGCCAAACCTTCTAGAAACAGCTTCAGTTCTACCTGAATCTTCCTGGGCTGCCAGCATGGTCATCTCTTCCCTCCCTGGAAAACAACTGCAACCCAGCTCGGAGCTGCCAAATTGGCACCCACAATTGCAGTGTCTTGACCCAGCGTGACACAAACCCCTCTCCCTCAGATACTGATCCTGCCCACAAACCCCCCACAATGGCAGCTTGACCCTGGCTGACACAATTGCCCCTTGTGTTTGCCAAACCCACAAAATTACAGGGGTCGTGCAGGAAAAGGCTGTGAGGTGGGTGAGTTCGTGCTCTCTGTGCTGTCTGTGACACTGTGACCCCATTCATGGGCACATCCTTGCAGGAGGACCCGGCAGCCTGTCTGCAAGGCATTGCTTTAAATTGTACCCTTAAAAGAGCCTTTTTTAGATGCAAATGAAAGACCCAATGAGAGCTTAAAAAATAAAAAAAAAAAAAGCACAAAAATGTATTAAGATCACTAAGAAACATCTGATGCTGTCTCCTTAGTCCTATAATTTTTCTGTGTTCAGTCTTAATCTTTCTCATGCATGCACGTAGACTGCCATGCACCCAAACCCAGTCTCATCATTTATATTTGTATATGGGAAATCTTCAGACTATCAAAGATGTGTTTATATTTGGCATGGAAGAGCTATCTGAGGGTCACTCAGGTTTCAGCCCAGTTTCTTTTAATAGCTGGTGGTGTTTTAACTTTGTATTCCAGTTCTACCAGTGGGAGAATGGAAGAAATTATACATCCTCATTTCAAGGAGGTGATCTGTGGACTAATCAGACAGTATTTATAACACATATGTTCCAAAATGTAGATTTGTATAAATAAAAGTATGTATATTTATGTATACTATATTTACACATAGTATAAACATACCTAGAGCATGTATGTGTGCACATCCATGTGTCTATGTACATGATAGACATCTAAAAGATGATTTTATTAGTTTTTTGCTAGTGTGTTATTAATTTACTCATGTGCTGCTGAGTGCCCTGTCTTGGGAGCAGGGTTTGGGGATCTCTGCTCCCAGATGTGTTTCTCTGCAGGCCCCCTGGCTGTGTGCTGGGGCAGGAGTGCAGCAGTGCCCTGCTCCTTACAGGGAGGTTTTCTCTGGGCTTGCTAATACAGGGAAATTTACTGGCATAATTATACCCGTATAATTATGCTGGAGTAGTTATACTGCTGTAACTCCCCAGTGAATGCTCTTCTGCTGCAATAATCGTGCCCATATGGGGAGTTACACCAGTATATCTCTACTGGAAAATATTTCCATGCTTCTTTAGGGGCAGATTTTGCAGACCAAGGTGCTGCACAGCCCCTGCAGGCCCTCATTTTGTACCTCGTGGTTGGCTTTTGGCAGCCACGTTTTATGCATAGGAAAAAGTTGTTTAGAATTCCTACCAGAATCTTTGAAAGGAAACAAACATTTTCTTTCAGCACTATAACATTTTTTTCTTCTACAGTCCCTTTGTTTATTTTTTTAATATCTCTTAATATCTAAAAATACAGATGTAACTTCTGACTTTTGGGTTCAGGAATTTTCTTTTTAGATGTACTGAGGATCAGATATAAGACATGTCTGGAAGCAATACTTGGCCAACAGCTAAGTGTGTGTGTATGTGTGTGTGTTCATCTATCCATGATTCATTCTGAGGGCTGTTTTAGCCTTCATAAAATATTCATGCTGGTTGTGCATGGTTCTATAATTGCCATCTCAGGCCCTGAATTATTTATAGGTTGTACTGTTCACATAGTCTCATTTACTGATAGAACAGATAACACTATACAAGAGGATCCCAAACACTCTAATGCCTGTTACTTTGCATTAAGTAGTGGAATTATATTACTGTAGGTGTAAAATGCTGGCCTTTTTCTCCTCTCGCTTTAATATATCATTTTTGTATTTATAGTATGCTAATTGTTGAGATGCTGTTAAGCCTCATAATTCCTGCCGAGTTTTGCAGAAATCAAGATGTGGTTGAGATGATTTAGCTCTTGATCCCAAAATGATTGTTCTAAATCTACCCCCCTCCCTTCCCCCGGTGTTAACACCCAGGGTAATTTATTGAAGTGATGTATGAGTACACATGCATACCTGAGCTCCTTTGTTTTACACTATTGATCAGTTTGTGTATCTTAACTGCTACAAACATTCAAGAAGTCCAGCTAATGCAGGCATTCACCAAGTGTATTTTCAAGTTCATTGTACTCAATTAAGTGCTGACTATGAATTCATCATGAAAAGTGATCTTATTTCCATCAAATTTCCTATTCATCTCTTCTGTGATTAATTCTGTCAGTTTTTCTGACCTACTTTTGACTTTATTTTTTTTACTGAATATGTGGAATTGCATCAGTTTAGCTTGGACATACAATGCACTTGGAGTTTTCTTTCCCTGCTCAGTTTTTGGCTTATTTGCTTTCTGAGCCAGGGGCTCATTCTAGTCGGAAAATGCAGCTGAGATCAGTTTTATTTTAATTTTTTAAAATTGTTCTGCTTTTCTAATTGAAATAAATTATTCTTGGAGTAGAAATTCAGTCACTAGCAGAGCCATGCACTGGCATATTTCCCCTTCTTTTACCAAAAACTCTTTCATGTTTTTGTGAAGTCACTTATTTTTCCTCCCCTCAGAAAGGAGAACATTGGCATTTCCTTAACTGGCTTGATGACTGTAGGAACTAAGTACATAAAGAAGATAAATTGTGTCCTTGCTATAGTGAGGAAGCGCAGTAGGAGCACGTGGGAAGGGAAGGCTGCTGAGGTTTGTGGTGGCACGGGAATAGCCCAGGATCACATGGAACATGCCCAGCCAGGGTCTCTCTGGAGCTGCTGGGGGGTGGGAAGGAGAGCTGCTTAAAGCCCTTCATTTCAGTGCAGCTCATCCTGTTGCTCACACTGGGGTTGGGAAGGATGTTCTTCCAGCTGGGTTTCTGTGTCCCTCAGGGAGCCATTCCCAATCTCCAGCACCAACCTCTGCACCAGGTGACAGCCTGGGGATGCTCCTGTCCTCCTGGGCCACTGCTGCGTTCCCAGCAGGGATCAAAGAGATCCTCACCCTGGAATTCAGCCTCGATTCTTCCTCTGGTGCCAGAGGATTGAGTCTGGTGTTGGTGGTGCTTTGCTCCCTTGTCTCTCCAGAGCTCTGAGGGGTCCCTGATGTTTTGGGAGGGAGGAGCCACATAAATATGGTGCAAGAAGGAAGAGGTGGTTGGTGGCTTAGCAGTGATTCAGGTGCAGAATTAACTGCTCAGGGGAAGTCTGGGGACAGAAGAGGTGAAGGTGGAAATTTTACCTCTGTCAAAGCAAAATGTGGGTGAAGGCAGCTCTAGAATGAAGCCAGAAAAAAAAAGAGAGCAAAAAGAAATGTTTCAGCAAAACAAACCATTTTGGTGAACAATAAATTCTTGAGAAAATATGTCTCTGCCTGAGCCCTTATTTTTCTTTATAATAAATCATTATAAAATAAACCTTGTGACATTCACCGTTCTGTAAAATGGGCTGAATTGAAAAGAGCTGTGTTCTTTTCTGTATGATTTCATGAGCCCTGAGGGTCCCTCAGAGAAGGAAACAATGTTATTGTCATGCAGATTTCTCTCCTTTTCTTCAAGATTTCAGATTTCCATGAATGCATTGCAACAGGGTAGTTCTACTTCTTCCCATGTTTTTAAAGCTTTTCTCCAGCAGTGCCTGTGTGGTGGCCTTTTTGCAATCTCCACCTTTCTTGTGGAGTTTTAGAAGTTCTTAGAGCTAAGTGTGGCTGCTTTGGCATGCAGACAGTACCAAGCTTTTATGTTGGCACTCGGCTTACTTTTTGCTTTTTTTGCCCATTTAGAGCTTAATGTGTATGTAAGGAAAAAAAAAACCACCCAAATTATCAAGATTGTTCTTATCTATTGTATGTATGGTAGTACCTGGAGTCCTCTGGTAGGTCAGATTTCTATACAAATCATATCATGCTGCCCCACAAAATTTTTGACTGAAAGGACTAAAGATGGTAAATGAATGACAGGGAGGAGAATGGGATTAAAAAAACCCAAGTGCTGGGGGTGCTGTACAGCTGACATTATTCAATTATGGTGATGCTGTTTATTTGAGCTGCACTGCTATAATAATTTGGTTTTGGTCACGAATAGTGGTCTCAACTTCTGCTTGCATAGGTGCTGTTGTGAAGTTGTGTGAAGGGACTGTTTGCACCATATAATTTCTGTTTTAGGTGCTAGAAATACAATATTGCTTTTAGAGAAAATAACACACGTTTTATTAGGCAATCACTAAATAAATTTTCTGTAGTGAAACTGTTAAAATGTGGTCTTGGGTTTTCAGGGTCTTTGTGACCTTTAGCATTTTGCAAACGATGAGCTGTGGGGATGCCCAAGGCGTCACTGGGCCTTAACTGGTGAACTGGCCTTTGCTGTCATGGCTGACCTCAGACTATACACCCAAATAGTTTCCTTCAACAAGAAATAGTGTGTAGAGTGCAGGAACAGTGATGCTCAAGCCTTTCTGCAGAATTTTACCATCTCTACTAGTGCCAAAAAAATCCCACACACGACCTAGAAAAACAAATCGATAAGTGTGGTTCTTTCACTGATACAGCCTATACAGAATAATTTTGTTAGAGATATTTAAAGTCTATGAAATCCTACATCTTTTCCCCTTTATATATCAGAAGTCTTTAAAAATATCTAAGATTTTTTTTTATGCCAACAATACATGAGAGAATCCTAGATGTGTGTGACACCTTTTAGAAAGTGTCTTTGTCTTTATCTATCCGAACAGTACCTGTGTGCTAGAGAAGTGTCATGATCCCTATTTTAAAGATGGGAAGACAGAGAGATTTAAAGGTAGATTTTTAAAGGTGTTTTGACTTCTAAAGATGCAGTAAAATGTGCAGTAGGACTTTTAAGAGGGCTTAATTGCATCTTTAGCAGCCTGAAAGCGACTCAGTGGCTTCCAAAATATACCAAGCACAGAAAGGAATGTAGGTCTGCTCTAGTACTGTAACCATTGGGTGGCCCTTCCAGGGTGGATTGATTTTGGAAAATAAGTGTGGCTTTCTGCTGCACTGCTCTTCAGGATTGCTGCCTCAGTAGGACATGGAAGCATTGAGTCATGGCTGCCAAGGTTAAGAGAAGAGCTTTCATTTATGAATTTTCTCAAGATGATGTTTTGTCACACTAGAGGTTTTTCTCTAAGAATTTTTATCATGCTGGAAAACCTTCAGACATGATCCTTTCCCACAAATCTTCCTTTTTTACCGACTGTTATTTCCCAACAGAGGCAAAAAAAGCATCCAGAGAATTCAGTCAGATCAGTGTCTCCCAGGCTGGCTGTGGGCTCATCACCAATGCATTACTGTGTGTATTCCAGGATGTTTGGTTTCATAAGGAATGTGTTGCTGTAATGGGATACAACATTGTAAAAGAGATCATAAGGGCAAAACTGGCATTACTATCAGGAAAGCTTTGTTACAAAACCAAAACAGGGTCCTGGTTTGTGCTTTGGTAAGAGTCAGCTTTCCAAGGGGTGAGGAGCTCAACTCTCAGAGGTCCTTTCTTTATCTCTCTTCTTCCTCTGCTGCTGACAAACCTGTTGAGCTCCATAAAAGTTAGTTCCAGTGACAGCTTCCCTCCTGGCCACAGTGTGCATTTGCAACATGCAGTTTTATTACTGCACATAGTATTTAATGCAGTCATATGTAGATCCAGATGTCTTTCATCAACCCTGAACCTGCCACAGCTGTAACCAAAGTAACCAAAAAGACACTGGCATTTTCCTTGTTGCTTTCCAATGCTTACAGTTTTTGGAGAAAATTGGAAGAATGGTTTTAAACAGTTCATGTCTATCACATGTACATTTTTCGTGTACTCTGTTTCTTTAAGTTATGCTTTATTCATATTGTTCAAAAAAAATCAGTTTTGTTCAAGAAGTAGTAAAGAAAGTATTGGTGCTGTGCCAGTCATCTGCAGTTTAGCATCACATTCTGCAATACAACTCTGTGGTGTTTCATTTCTGTTTCAAGCTGTGGTTGGCTGTGGAAGCACTAAGAATGGAAATATTACAGGTGTTCAGACTAACTGTAAATCAAACCCAAGATTTGGCCCCACCTGTATGTTGTGTTGTTAGAGACAATAGTATCTATAAACTTGGTTGGCTTAAAGTGGTGCGAGTGAAATCGTAACATGATACACACAGGAGATGTGTTTTTGATAAACTTGCTGAAGAGCTGTTTATACATCCCTGTAAAACTGTGTGGTAACTTGTGTTCATCTCTATATGTGCCTGACTAGTTACGATGTGTGTGTTGATAAAATTTAATGACTGGACCGAAGAATATTGAATACATTGAAATGTATGAAATACACTCGGAACAGGTACCTAAATTCTGTATGTTCTATGCCATTCCCACACCCAGCGTGGGTGTGCACACGCATGACCACGTGTAGCTGCCGTCCCCAGCGTGCAGTTTATAGTTTGGAGAGAAATCATCCTCCATCATTCGTCACTGCTGAGCTGCAGCAGACCAGGCCAGCACATCATTTGTTAACAGCGACAAAGCCGCGCTCATAAACGCCGACATGTTACATTAATTTATAGGCACTGAGTGACTTATTAAATGTGACGTGTGAAATATAACAGGGCCCGGTATGGATGATTAGGTTTTGGGCTTTGAATTGTTGACAAGGCAGGGGTAATGAATTGCGGGACACAAGCTAGTGTGTTTCCCCCTCATTAGTCAGTATTAGCTGCATTAATAGTAATAATTGGATATATTCATCATTTAAAATGTTTTAATAAATGTTTGGACAGCACCTGATCTAGGCTGTCAAATATTAGACTGGAAGGTTTGTGATGGGAGAAAAATTATGCCGTTCCTTCTGCAGAGATTTATACAGCCTAAGGGGTGCCATTTGCCAATGTCCTTTAAGAGGTAACGGGTGGGACAGAGTTTGGGAACAGACAGTGCAACAAGAGAGAAACCAGCCTCTCTTGCTTTTCAGGAAGACATTTTCAGTTTATTCTAAAGACGTCTTGGTCCCAAGCTCAGGTCTCCAAGATGGGGTCTGAACTGGTTATTTCTGGTCAGATGCCAACCTCAGAGTAGAACTTCACAAAAGGTGTGCGTGTTCCCATCTGAATTTGTTTCACTCTTTCACTGCTGCAGACTGAATGTTGCTTGGGGCTCAGGAACTTTCCAATTTGGGGTTTTGGCTTGGAGTCGTCATTACCTTGAGCTATTAACATATTTAAAATGCCAGAAAATTTTCTGCCTGGACACCCTGAAAGCATAATTCTCTGTGGGATAAAGGCAGGGCATTGATGTGGGTGTTCTGCCTGCTCCACTTCCATTCTTGGTTTCTGTATCTCAGATGCATTATTACCTACAATTTGATACAAAGATTCATCTGCTAAAATGAAAAAAATTACACTTTTTTTTTCTTCATTATTTTGTGATCTTTAGAAGTGGAATTTAAAAAATAACCTAAAACTGTTACCAAGGAATACAGACTGTATCTGTCTCTTGCTTAAAAAGTGACATGTAGGTGAACATTACAACATGCCATCGAAATGACTGGATGGAGATCAAGAAGACCATGTCCAGTTGCAAAAAAATGATTAAAAAAAAAAAATCTCAATTTAAAACTTGTGAAATATCACTTTGCTGTAACCCGTTACATAATGAAACCCATTTTTTAAAAGCAACCTTCAGGATATACAAAAGCAACAGCACATGGAGTTATTGGCACTGCATCACTAGACTGACAGTTTTTTATTTTCAAAGAAGAGTCCTCTAAGGAAAAGGCTCACTAGTGTGGGGAAGCAGCGTTTGGTGGCTCAGTGGGAGGTTCGCTTCCCTTTCAGATGCTGCTGAGGAGGTGTCACACTGGGGAGTGCCGCGTTGCTGGAGGTGCTGTCTTTCAGGAGAGACACAAAGTCAAGTGTCTGACCACCTGTAGTCATAACAAGTCCCAAGATGCTTTCTGCAAGGATGAAAGTGTTCTCCTCAGTGTCCTTGCTAGTTCCAGGTAGCTGCTTCTACTGAGCGTCGGGAATCTTTAAGATGAAGGGATCTTCACGCTTTCTTAAACACAGTGAGACAAACCTGCCTCTTTATATCCATGAACTTTGCGTGAAAAGTTGGTGGAGGCCTCAGAAGGTGCCTAGGCTAAAGCTGGCTGTAGACAGGCAATGCTGCAGCTCCAGGGTGGCAGAAAGGCTTCACTGCAGGGGCAGGAGCAGTGCAGTCATTTTGTGCTTGTTGCAGTTATTCTGGGCAGTGAAAGGAGTCTTTGCAGGTAGAAACTTGGTCATTCAGTTGTAGTCAGAATGATCCTTGCTTCCCAAATTGGAGCAATGCTATTTCATTAAATAGACTCAAAGTCACATGCAATTTGTATGTGATACTGTACATTTAACTGTATTTTGAATCAAGCCCTGAGCATTATATTGTCAGGGTTGTCTGTTGGTGATATTGTTGACAAGTTGGTGCGAGGGTATTTTAGTCTGTTGTCTAACACATGTCAGCTGATAAGTTTGTCATTGGCACTGCACAGTATTTCTCCAAACTTGCTCTTAATTTTTATTTGGAGATAAGCAGAGATGTAAAACTTAGAATCACAGAACCATTAAAGTTGGAAAAGACCTCCAAGATCCTCAAGTCCAACCTTTGACTGAACACCACCACGTCAGTCAAACCACTGAATGCCACATCCAGTCATTCCTTGGACACCTCCAGGGATGGCAACTCCACCACATCCCTGGGCAGTCCTTTCCAAATCTTTGCCACCCTTGCAGTGAAGAAGTTCTTCCTGACGTCCAGCACAATTGTTCTCAAAAGAAGTACAAGAAAACATAAAACAGAGCTAAAGAGTTGCTAAGAGTTGTTCAGATGCAAGTATTTCCTAGTCCATTGAATTGTAACTTTCATTGGTAAGATGTAGATGAACAACTTTTGTCTTTCTGCCCTGGCTGCTTGGCAAGGTTTCTTAACTGTTCATTGTGAAGCTTCTTTCCATCGCTGATGCTGTCCTTTGCAGTGACACAGAAAAGTCATAATTCTGAAGTACTTATATAGTACTTCGTAGACCCTCCTGTTCTGTGTTTTGTGGGTGTAAATCCTGCTGATCACAGGATTTCTGCCCTGCTTTCACACAGAAGGGCATCAGACATCCAGAAATACAGGTGAGATCCCAAGTCATGACCCATGGAAGTTGTAGCTGTTCCCTGCTCCCCTCTGTCAGGTATTTAATGCTGTGCCTCTGCCCTTACATTGCTTTTGGTCTGTTGAACTGTCTCAAAAGGTGCTGTTTCTTGTAGTTCCAGCCAACAAAGTACACAGTGCTATGAGCAGGATTTATCTTATAAATTTCTTATAAATGCTGACTCATGTCTTTGCCTCGCTCCAGTTCTAACTTGTCACCAGCATCCTGATGTGAATTCCACTTCAATTTTGGGGTTTTGTCCTTCAGCTTGGGTACCCTCCCTTGGATGGTGGGCTTCAGGGGCAGGAGGAAATATTCT
This sequence comes from Erpornis zantholeuca, assembly GCA_013400515.1. Lineage (NCBI taxonomy): Eukaryota > Metazoa > Chordata > Aves > Passeriformes > Timaliidae > Erpornis > Erpornis zantholeuca. The sequence continues at coordinate 2,885,163 of VZTN01037503.1, read as the reverse complement.
TGTTAGCTGGATCACCTTTCCTGACTGGTGCAAGAGATAAATGTGCAGCTACACTGCCTTTCCCACATCTCTCTGACAAAGAAGAGGACATCAGCAAAAGTTTTTTTCCTACATATTCAAGGGTCATTGCTTTAAGAAAAGCTCTGAAGCACTTAATCCAGAACTTGTGATATAAGCAGATATGATTGGATTCTACATGTCTGCTGCAGAGGTCATTATTTCTGAGGTTAATTAAGCTCTTTCAATGTCATGTTAAAGGTAGCAGACATAGGCAATATTTATTGATGACATCTCCAGCATTACATATTTGGTCATCCTCTTTGCCAGCACACTAGAAACTCTTTTGCCCTTCCTTCTTTCAGTCTTTTCTGTCTTGTGGCAAATCCCAATGGATTTTACAGTGTCTGGGTTGCTTGCCCACACACATACACAAATCTGCAGCATTTTATACTCTGAGGCAGTTCATGATCCCCTTCAAGTACCCCTGGCATGTCTTCTTTTGTTGAACCACTGCACACACAGCTCAAAGTGCCTCCGCCTTTCCACAGAACAGGCTCTTGCTTCCTTCCAGCTCTCAAAATAGCCACTACACTCCGGATCCTGTGCTCACTGCCAGAGCTCCCTGCTGCAAAGGAAACGAGGGCTTTATTCTCTTAAATATCATCAAACAATGGGAACCCCTGGATGGAATGTCCAGCTTGTGGACAGGAGCTGAAGGCAGCACTTGACTTTCTTCCACAACATTTTTGCACTTGATCTTGTCTTGTGTAAATACAAATGTACATTTGCATATTTATTTTTTTTTTCTGGACAGCTAATTCTTATCCTAAGACCTGGATAATTCTACACTCACCCCTACTAGTTTGTTTAAAAGATTCCTTCTAATAGTTGGGGTTTTTTCTTTACTGAAGAAAAGCATAAAAGTGTAAAATCACATCTCCCAGCAGCATCTCTGTCAGACTGTCCTTCGTCAGTGGCTGACTGTGGGTTCCCAGATCAGTTTAGTTTTTAATTTATTAAAAGTTATCTTTTAATAACTTAAAATTATTAAGTTATTGTGATTTTTTCCTCCCCCACACAAGGTCCTTCACTGCTGGTACTTTACTTGAAGCAAACATTTAATTTGTTCTTTGAAGCACAAGTTCTCTTAGGAGGGGATGCAATCAATCCTCTCCATATTACACTTCCCAAATCCTTCTCTGTAATTACTGAGGTGGGTCAGGTGTGGTGAGTTCCACTCAGGACTGTGTGAACATTTTTAAGTTGTCCATCGCTGTTGCAGTTTTCTGGAGGATTTAGTGGTGCAGAAGCTGAGGCTGGGGTGTCATCCCAGCAGTAAATCCCTCAGTCTTGTGATGCAGATCTTGCTGGCAGTGATCCTGAGGCACTGCTGGAGCAGCTGCAGCCAAGAACCCCTGAGTTTGCCCAGAATCAGCATCTCATGGGCACACAGCACTGCGAGAAGTTTGTCTTGCATTTCTCTGGAAACTCCTTGGATTGTGTATTTTTAATGTTTTTGAATTTGAATTTACTCAATAACCACTAGATCTCTTACGTTCTTCTGACTTGTTTTTGGTGTATACCATGGGTTATTGTAAATAAGAGATCTAACAGCATCTTGGTTGTTTCTCTCTCTTCAGGCCATCAGTCCTACACATAAATCTGGTTAAAAATTATTTCCATGTCAGTCTAAGCAGACCACCTGCCCTTTTTTTTTTTTTTAAACATAAATCATCTTGCACTTAAAAAAAAAACACCTTGAGAACAAAGTGCAGCAGGTTCTGAGCCAGGTCTCAGGAGGTTTCACCACTGTAAGATCATGTCTACACCTGGCGTAAATGTTAGAGGATGCATCTGTTCAGATGGAGTTGGAGTAGCACTTCATCTTCTGCTTGTGCAGAAGTTTTTCTCAGCTCTTTAGAGGCTCAAACCTGTCCTTTAAATGGCCTCAGCCTCTGGGTTTTGCAGATTTGGGTGGCAAATGGCAGATGGCACCGGTGTGTCAAAGTTATTGAAAGGTATTCTTGGGGTCAGGTTATTAATTATTGTGTGTGCAGGCAGATTGCACACGATTTTATGAGCAGGTGATTTACATGTGCCTGGTCCAGGGAAAGGTGGGAAATTTGTTTCCCACACATGAAATATTTACCACGCGAATCTTTATAACTTTCTCAGTAAGCTGGCGAAAGGAATATGTCATCAGCACCCCCAGCTCAAGGTGACATGTTTTAGGGCTCTCTGTTTGGTGTGAGAAAAGCAGCTTCAGAGGGCTGGGTTAGCCCTGCTCTCCAGCATCCCCTGACTTTGATACCACTGCTGCTTTTTGGTGCCCATGCTAGAGTTACAGGACTTTACCTTGAGCAAGCAGGGAGCCAAATGCTGATATCGTGTTGCAATAACAGCACTGCTGTTATCTGTCAGCACTTACACTGAACAGAGGCTCTTTTAGCTAAAGTATGACTCTGGCAGGGCTGCTAATTCACTGGCATTGTGTGAGCTGTGACAGACCACAGGGCTGGTTTGTAGTTTTTCCCAGTGACTGAAGGCTAACGTCTTCAGTAAAAATTAAAAATAGTTAACCCACTTTTATGGCCTAGTATTTGAGGGGTGAAATGAGAGTGAAATGGGGAAAGACTGAAGGGAAAAGTGGTTAAACTGAACCAAATTGATTGAATTTTATTATTACCATTTTACTATTTATAATGGTTGTCACCAACCAAACATACCCTGCATGTCCCCTGTACACAGATGGCATAAACTCCTTCCAACTTTTTTTGTTGTGTTTGTGATAGGAAGGTAAATGCTGTTCAAGTGTAATAAAAATTTTAGATACTGAAGCTGGGCACAAGTAAGGAGATATAGGAAAATTCAGATTTTAAGGAAAAAAAATATTAAAAAGTCAGACCTGGGGGCAAAATTAAATTACAGAAAACTGAGCATTCAAACCTGCCTCTGGACTATTCTTAATTCTGTTTTGTGATGTTGTTTTTCAGTGGTGTTATCTCCTTCTTTTCTTATTAAAAGTCTGGGAAAAGAAACCAAAACAGTCTCTCTGGGATTTTAACTCACTCATGGCAGAAAATGCCAAACACACTTTCCCAAACTACTCTAAATTTTTGTGATGCATTATAACTCAGTATCAGGGAGCTAGAGAAGTCCAGAAGACGCAAGATGAAAAATTGATATGCTGTGCTTCGCTGTGCAGAACACACAGACCTGAGGAAAAGTGACTGGGAGCACTTGCTGAAGCGAGCAATGAGTAATTTAAGGCTGGTTTGGGCAGTCCTGCCTTCTGATTTGGTGATTATGTGGGTAACTCCTCAGCTATTTGCTGTTCTGAGCTGAATATTTACTGTATTGATAACAGCAAACCCTGGCGGTGCTGGAGCTCCAGCAGCCACAACAAGTTCACAAAAATGACATTATTATTACTATTATTGTTATTATAATGTTTCTGTTATTATGGCACTGCCTGAAGAATTTCAGTCAACAGGCTCTGACTGCTTGAGGTTTATTCTCTGCATCACATTCCTATTCTTGAACCTTTCCTGCAGTTCAGGAGGAAGATGTATATTTTCTAGCAAAGTAAATAATTTTCCATGCTTTTAGTTTTGGTGTTTGTTTGTTTTGTAAACTAGTGAATTGCTTAGCATCCCATAAATGCAAAATGCATGTCTGATTTGGCTTCCATTTTAAATCAGTAAGAACATTGAATCTGAGAGAACAGATTCGGTATTTTTGTTTTTTCTTAATTAGGATGTTTGACATCTCAAGAGGTTATGTTTAGAAGAGAGTTTGATGGCTGTATCTGGTGTTTAATTTCTCTTCTGCAGAATAAATTTCCTGTTTTCAAATGCCACAAAAGGTAGCTACTGCTGTTTATTGACTAAAGAGCCAAGTAAAATCCAGCTGTGAACATGTGGGTAATAGGAGGTTTTCCCCATGCCTATATTTGAATTCCATGCTTAGCTTCATGTTGGTAAATATCAGTGTAAGTCTCAATTATTCTTCTGTGAATTAGGTACCTGACATAATCAGGGAGTTGTGTGTGAAAAGGTCTGCAGGGGGAAAAAAAAAAAAACTAACCAAAAAACCAATTTTCAAGTAAAGTTTTAAAATGTTGGGAAATTAAAGAAATTATTGTTCAAGAATACATAAAAAGCTTTATTTTAGACTAAATTTATCAAAGTTTGGAATTTTCTATTTTAAAATAGGAATTTTGATAGGAAGAGTCAACTTGAAAAGGGAAAACCATTAACTTTGTCTGTCTGAAGTTTCTAAAGGGACATTTCGTAAATCATGGAATCACAGAATCATATGAAGATTTAGGTTGGAAGGGATCTTAAAGTTCATCTTATTCCACCCCCTGCCATGGGCAGGGACACCTTTCACTATCCCAGGTTGCTCCAAGCTTTGTTCACCCTGGCCCTGGACACTTCCAGGGATTGTGCAGCCTCAGCTTCTCTGGACAATCTGTGCCAGGGCCTCACCACCCTCACAGGGAACAACTTTTTTCTACTATCTAATCTAAACCTACTTTCTCTACCTTTTGATTATTTACTTTTCCGAATGAAATCGCATTTTCTGTATCTTTTTATTTCAGTGGCAAATTACTAAGTAGATCTTGTTAGCAGGAATCGCAGGAGAAGTTACAGATCAGGAACGAGAGAAGTGTGTGGAAAGTGCAGAGAAAACCCTGCAGAAGCAAGGAAAGAAGTGGCAGGGAGTGCAGTGTCAGCCTTGGTGGCCTCTGGGCTCACCCCTGTACTGGCTTTGGTACCTCTTGATATGCCAAGTTTTCACCAGAGGTAAAAAACACTCATCAGAGGTTGTTGGAGACAACTGTTCTTGTAGCATCTCCAGGCTGACAGCAGAGCTGGGCCTGCGACGTGCTCAAGTATGTGAGTAGTACCTTTGTCTCCATCAGTACTGCTTGTGTATTTAAATTTATGCACATATTTAGTACTCTGCTGAATCGGTGTGCCATACAGAATGGGCATGCAATCCTTTTATCTGATGGAAAGTTGCTAATTATTGCCCTGGTCCGTGTATTTTGGTTTTACTAATTTTACAAGCCCACAAAATCTTACTGCTGTGTTTCATCCAGGAGTCTGAAGTTGCCCTTTTTCTATCAAATGTGTTTATACCACAGAAAAGGTGTGTTTTGTCAGGTTTTTTTGCCCTAGCCAGGTCTGAGCTGTATAACCAGCACTCACTCTCTGGATAGCCACTGGTCTGGCTGACCTTGGCACCATGACAGCTGTCATATTTTCACATGGAGGAACTGTTCTTAAACAACTTCTCCAATGTATCAGGAACAAACAAGCTTTTCTTCAGCATCAGGAATGCAGCAGGTCTTCTTTCCAACTATTTTTTTCTCCTTCCACAGACATATTTATTGTGGCAATAGCAAGAAAATCCTACTGCTAAGCCTTCATGTTTGAGTTCCTTTAAATTTCCTTCAGGGGAGTGACAGAAGAGCCAACGTCGACTGTGTCAGAGCTTGCTTTCTTTAATTTAACTCTTCAGTTATTTTTAATAAACATGAGTATTAATTTGTAGTGGCAAGAAAAGCAGGGAGGCAAAATCCTCTTACATCTTCATTACTCGGATTTCCATTTCTGCCGTGTGTTTAATTTCAGTTCCTGTGGTAGTGGCAAAGAGCAGGATGCTGCTGATGGGGGGTGTTGCACAAACCAAAGGATTTGGTGTGTGATGGACAAGAAGGCCAGCAGGGAGTGGCAGGGAGCATTTTAAATGAGTGGAGTGACCTCCAGCTGTTTGTGTGCTCACCAGATCCATCAGGGGAGCAAGGGGAGTTAGAGGACGGGAGGGGCAGGAGGATGGAGGTGGTTTCTGGAGGTGGAAGTAGCAGTAGGAACCAGGCCTGAGGTAGAGTATCTCCCTAGCAGAGAGCAGAGGATAATGGTGAGAGCACAGTCCTACTGGCACTAACATCTTTTCGGAAATGCAGCAGTTTTGTTAGAAAAAGAATCTGACAACATCTCCAAAAAAGGAATTTCTATTGAATTGTGAGAAGAAGAGAGGACATTCCCAGAACAACCAATAATGTATTTTTTAGGGCTTTTGCCTGGCAGACAGAAGTTCACCTTAGTTTGGGGCCTGATTCAGCTCAGGGGTTTGTATTTAAGCAGAGAGTGTATTTCTACATTGGACCTTGCAGTTACTCAGGATTTGTCATAGTACATGCATGGCATGGATTAGCTGCTGAGCAGCCTCACTCCTTCAGCAGTTTTTGCAGCCTGCCCTGAGCTGCATCTTAGGACACCTAAGTATAATCTAAAATTAACTGGTTTTCCCCAAAACTTCCCTTCCTTACACTCCAGTGTCTGTGGTATGATGGGTGATGCATGGAGTTCTCTGCTTTTATACTAATGCGAGTCAGTAAATCCAAGTGCTTTCTAAATAGTTTGTGTTTCTGGGCCTGAACTGACTCACATGGACTGGGATTGTGTTCCTCTGCTCCATGTGCACAAATGTTCTTCTCACAGGGATGGTAGTAGTCAGGAAGGGAGTCAGAAAACATGTTTTGTTTGATTCATGCCAAAAAACCCCAAATCCTTCAATGGTAGTAATAATTGATGACTGAGTCCTGTGTGGCAGAAGAGTGGGTGTTCAGCAGTCACATAAGTTTGGAGAGTTGAAGATTTTATTTACACTCATGTGTTTTGCACTTTTTTTTCAAATCTTGGAAATGAATTTCAGACCCCAGTAGTGAGTATTAATGCAGTATGTCCTCTGTGGTTAGGATTAATGGTACACAGTCCTGCCAAATGCAGGGAAAGATAGAACTGACAAAAAAACCAACCCACTGTGAAGAAGTTCGATGCAAACAAATGGGGATGGAGGTTTGTGCTTACAAAGAGCTCAGCTCTGTTGGCACTTCTCCTGGACCAGTCCTGTCAATCCAAATCTGAAATATTTGCAGAGTGAAGTGTTGCTAATGAGCAATGCTGGCAGGACCAGGCTTGAGGTGATGAAGGCACCTGAACAAGTGGTTTAAAGCAGGAACCAAGAGCCTGGGCTGAGCCCCATGAATCAAACTGCTCTGCTCTATCCTACCCTTGTCTTAACCTCTTCTCATCCTCCTTCCTGCCAAGGTGGAGGGTTCCATCAGCCAGGGTGTGTGGTGCCAGCCCAGGAGCCGCTCAGCTCTTGCCTAGATGAGTGTGGGATGCTTTGTGTGGCTGGGGGGACTCCAGCCCTGGTGTGTTCCAAAACAAAGTGCAGCCCTATAGTTTGTTTTGTCTTTCAGTGGAATTAAAATACAGCACTTGGCAGGATGTGTTCTGTAAATTGGTGACTTTTTTTGCTTAAAATGCAGTGAGTGAACTTGGCTGTGTAAGCTTCGCGTTCCTCTGAAAATGCTGTTATTTTTGCAAGTTAATTTTTTTCTGGAGTTGGTTTAATTCAAAGGAAGTTTTGTTTGCTTGCTTGCTTGCCTGAGGTGTTTTGGTAGGTTTAAACAGATGAGCTTCATTTCTTCTGCAGTTTATTTTGGTGAAACTTCTCTAGCACAGTGCAAATGGAGTTAGACTGCAAAACTTTGAGTTAGAGTTTTGCAGACCCCAAAAGCCAACTCTTGTATTTCAGAGTGATTTTCCAAGCCTTTGAGTTGACATGAGCTCAGGCTTTGTAAGGGGAAGGAAGGCTCAGTGTTTCTCCAGGGAACTTCACAAAGTCTTCCTCCATCTTTTTGGGAGGCTCTTGAATCAGCCCACCACCCTCATTGCCCATCGCTTGTGTACTATGCAAAGCCAAAACAGGAATTTTTTGGCTGTTTTTAACTATTCCATGTCCCAGCTCCCTTCAGGGCTGGGGTGTTGGTCTGGGGCTGTGGCAGGCAGGGTGGGCAGCTGTTGGACTCGGCCCTTGGTGAAGCTGCCAAAATCCCGCAGTAAGCCCAGGGCAGCGCCAGCTCTTCCCCAAAGGCTGAGTGGCTCTGAGAGGTTTTGCCGCATAAGGGCCTGTTTGAGGCTGTAGGCACCAGCTGACAGGGATGTCTTTGCCTCCCAACAGATGGCCAGGCTTTTTATTTCAGCGAGCAATCTCGTGTGGAGGGGTGGTCTCTGAATCCTGCCAGCCTTTCACGAGACAGGGCCAGCTTAGGGCAAGAGGGATCTGATGTCTGTGCCCTTCATAGCTCGTGAGCTAAATGACGAGCTGTTGACAGGAGAGCCATCATCTGAAGTGTAAGATCCTGAACTCTCCCCACTTTTCCTTTTTCTTTGGTGGAATTAATGCCCTATTTGCTTGTCTCTCAAAATCCATTCTGGCACGAGTACAAACCCTCGCCTGGTGGCAAGCAGTTGTCTGGATCCGAGGTGCCAAGATTTGTGCTGACAGCTCCTTCTACACAATCTGAGTCAGGCTGTCACAGCTGGCCATTAGTGGCTTAAAAAGACACACATGTACAACAAATAGCAGCACCTTTCCATTATTGACTATCAGAACCTGCTTGATTGAGAAATGCAATAGCTTGCACTGCTCTTTACTTTAAACAAACACTGTCTCCAAACCTCTGTTCTAGTGCAGTGGCTGTTTATTTTATGTTGATTGCTTGCTCTTATTTAGAAGCTCAAGTCTAGAAGAGACTTCCTGGGCCAGGAGATCTAGTCCTCGATAATCCCAAGCATCACATTGATAATCCTCCTCATTACACTGCATTTCTTTAATGAAAATTGCCCCTCATAGTTTCAATTTGTCTTTGCAGCCATTTGCCTTGTCTGATTTTCTTGACGTGGAGGAACAAGCAGCAAAACTTGCCTTGTTGAGGGGCAGCATCACAACGAGAGCAGGGCAAAGAATGCTGCTCATCAAAAAGGGATTTTCTGAAGCTGTTTACCCTGCAGTGTTGCCTTTCTTGGTGACAGTCTGTGCAAATTCTGCTGACCTAGCGTTCAGTTTGGGTGCTAAAAGAGGGCTGCTTGCAAAAGTTAGCATTCAGATTTAAAGTAAAACAGGATCAAACTGTTCCCCACCCCACTCCTGTATATGGGAACAGGGCAGAAGAACTTCTGCTTAGTCACTGATGGTTACTGCATGTGTAATGCTGCCCTGTCTGGTTACACTGGGCTTTAAACTTGCTGTAGGATTAAACTTTGCACGGCTGAGCTTTAGTAGACCTTAGTCTGTAGTTTATTTTGGACAAAAGGCTGATAAACTTTGGCTTTCAGGGAGGAAGCCTGGAATCTGAGACCCACTATTATTCATTGACTTGTCTTTATGAGTTTACAGTCCACTGATGCATAACACTGAAGGAAATATTTTCAGTGAAATGTTTGCTTTTTTCTTTGGCTTTGTAAAAGGCAATGTCTTTTCTTAGAGATATATGTCAGAGTCATATAGCTACTTCAGTGACCTGTGTATGGTCAGGAAATAGGCTGCATCAAAAATATTTCATTTTTCCATGAAGTCATTCTTTTGACCAAGATTTCCCCCCTTCTCCTCTCAGGGATTTGGGCTCCACTAACCACTATTTGAGCATTAATTTTATGCACAAACTGGGTTTAATCCTGTGAGGGAGATTTCAACTGTATGGAACATTTTCCGTATTTTTGTATTAAATCAAAACTTGCAGGTGACAGTGAACTTGTAAAACAAAACCCCATTTATGCACAAGGGAATTTTCACGTTTGGCATTTTCCTGTCCCTTTTTTGCTGTGCTGGAAGATGTGTCTCTTCCTCATTGCTCTGGATGGTGCAGCAAGCGTGGCGTGACAGAGGGACTGACTCTGCAAACTTTAATGGCTCTGACACAACAGATCTATGAAATTAGTGTTAAAATTTTCAGGATGTGCTCGCCTTCTTTGCTAGATTGCAAGCTCCTATGCCTATGCCTGCAAGTTTGCAAGGCCTATGCAAGCTCCACTCTCTCTTTGGATTGGGAGGGGTTGATTTGTCTGAGTTGGAAATGCTGATGTAGATAAGTCTTTGTTGGACCAAATGTGCAGATGTCATATTTATACATACTACACATTATTTGTAAGATATTAATGTCTGTTTCTCTTTCTCCACAGGTTCTTCTTGAAATTTTTCCTCAAATGTAACCAAAATTGCCTAAAAAATGCAGGAAACCCTCGAGACATGCGTCGATTCCAGGTCAGTCGGACACGCTTCCTCCTTTAAAACTCAGCAGCTGTTAGGGACAGAAGTACTTTGACCCAATCTAACCTAGTAATTCACTGGAAGATGCTAAAAACATAAGGTCACAAAATATTGCCTGAGGGCTTCTTGTCACAGCAGAATTGGCAGGAAGTAGTTGGGTTTTCTTGCTCTGGAAGAGAGCACTCTTGAAGATAATGTCATCTCCACCGGAAGGGAAAGCATGAAAAGGAAAAATCAGAATGACCTCACTGTTGTTTTCAGTTACGGGGCTCCCCTGCTCTCAGATATTCCTCTCTGCGTGGGGAACTGTTTATTTTCATGCAGACACAGCATGAAAATAAACAAGGTGAGCACCTTGTTCATTGGCTGGGGCAGAGGAAGATGTAAGAGCAATTAATAAAATCAGGCTCATCACTACAGTTGTTACTTCTGAGCAGTGGTAAAGACATAAATGTTCATCGATGGGGTGAAGATACCATGGGTGTATCTGTCTTGGGATGTTTTGGCTGATATTTCCCCATTGTTGCAGCTTGTGGCACAAGTATCAACACAGCTTCAGATGGCCAAGGACATTTTTTTTATGCTCCACATGAGTGATTTTGGGATGAAGAACATCACTGTCCCTTGGGAAGGTGGTCTGTACATGCACTTCCCCAGTGCAGGCAGCAGAGTGGAATGGTGGCAATGCTGAGAAGTAGCTGCTCCAAACCCTTTTATTGAAGACACGGTCCATTGGCTGTGACAATAATGCTTTACCTGAGTATGTGCTGAATAAAAATATGGGGTAGAGAGTCAAAGAACCTTCTCTTTTGGTGGGAGGACTGAATATAACCCAGGGAGGAAACATGGAGAATCTGTCAGTGGGGCTTTGCCTCAGGGTTCTGAGGAAGAAACAAGAGATCTGTCCTGTAGACCACATGGGTCTCTGGAGAAAGACAACTCCAAATATATCTGCTTTCTCTAGTTACTTAGGAACTTGTTTGCTTCTTTTCCAGCAATGTTGCACTTCAATAAAAGTGTTGAATGTTATGTAAGTGACAATATTATTTATATGTAGGATGTCTTTTGTTGAACTACTTAATTGCAGCAATGCTGGAAGGCAGAAAGGTGCTATTTGCCTCTGAGCAGAGAAGTGCAGAAGCAAGGAGATGTGGCCACAGGGATTAAATTAATCAGTGTAAAAGCCAACATTAGCAAGGCAGAGCCCTCAGCTTCTCACCCCACACTCCTCCCTCTGTCACGTTTCTCCTGTGATTCGAGAGGGCATGATCACGGGAAGAGAAGGTGGGAAAAGGACTCTCACCAGCACAGGGATTTAGTCCGAGCAGTCACCCTGGGGACTGTCAGAGCTTGCTTCACAACATGTTCACTCTGCTGGGGCTGTGCTCACCCAGGCTCGAGGCTGATTTTCATATGGAAATGCCCGTGCATGTTCCCTCAGAACAGCAATCAGGAGCTGTGTCGGCGGGGAGGTAGGACATAGGAAAGGTTGTTGATCTCTTGACTTGTAAAGACATTCTGTCATACAAACCCAGCTTCACAGCAGTTGAGCTTTCCGTGTGTAAACAGAGACTGCTTAATTACACAGGTCATGTCAATTAGCGTGACCTCAGCATTTTCAAGAAATTAATCACTTTCAGCCGAGTAAACCACTCCTACTCTCATACAGGGTGGCATTGAAGCTCACAGCATTCTCTTCAGTGCCCAGGCTTATTGTTTTACAATAGCTGCTTTTGTTTCTTCCCTTTTCTTTGTGTAAATTTTGAACTTGTTGGTCTTTTAGCAGTAGAGTTCTTAAAATAAAACAGCTGGGCTCTACAGAGTCCAAGCTTCATTTATCATTTCTTAGGGTGAAAAGGACCAAGTGTACATGTAGTATCTCAACTCTATGGGTCTCCTGGGTGTTTGAGGCAGTGTTGTGTAGGAACCAAGTGAAATCTGTGCCCCTGTGTTTACTATCAGCTGCCTTTGAATTGTTGCCAGTGACTTACAAGGTCTCCAATGGTGATGTCAAAGTTCTGGTTAAAAACCATAAGAATAAGGTATTTCCAGATACTTTTATATGGTACCATGCTCAGTTTACACAACACAGATGAAGACATTCCCTTCCTTCATTCCCCTACTTGTGCTGGCCTTTGAAGCTGCCAAGAGATATGTCCAACTTTTGGTCTGTCATTCATCAGTCCCCAAAAGCTGCTGGAAGTTCTTAGAACACAGATTGGGTTTTGATGGGAGAATCAGTGAATGGTCAAGGACATGAGTCTTGCTCTATCTAAGGACAAGCCCTGTGGAAAATTTCCTTTCTTAGTAGATTTTAGAGTTGGTGTGGGGTTTTTTTGCCCTGCAGCAGGGAATTGTCTGATTATCATCTGATACAAGAGATGTTAAGAAAGTACAGGGAGGAGGCTGTGTGTGTGTTCATTCAGGCAACCTGCATGTGAAACTTCATTCAGGCTCACAATCAAAAATTAATTAAGAAGTTTTATCCTGAACTTTGCTTGCCAGTGTAGGGGTGTGATAAGTCTAACATAAAAGCTGTTGTGGGCCTGGAAGGAAATAAATTTATCTGCATGTCTGAGATGTCCAAGCATGTGACAACTGGAGCAGTGTGGAGTGCCAGCAGAGTGTGTGTGCTGGAGCAGTGCTGGCCCTGCCTGTGTTGGTTGTGTCTCTATTAGCACAAGGAGACAGTCAGGGAGGAGATATCAAGTACTGGACAGCACTTCAGCTCTGCTTCACACTCCCTGCTTGTCCTTGAGAAAATCATTTCATCTCAATGTTTCCTCACCCCAGTTGCACAAAACATTTGATGCTGTTGTGTATTTTGCCCAACATTGCCTTTTTATTCCAGAAACCCCACAGAGCAGATGCTCAGTCTGGTTTTGAATTCTTCATCACAATAAGTCATCATTCTGGATGGGATGGGCTGTAGTGCTCCAATTAGTGGTAATAATAATACTACTACTACTAAGTAGATGGTGTCATGAGTGAACTCTGCCCTGATTTGATTTTTCAGAACTGAAAACTCATTCATACAACCTAAACAGTTTTGTATGTTATTGTAATTAACGAAACCCAGGTGCCCTAGCTGTCTTGTTGTTCTCATTTTAGCACAACTGCTTGTAAACTGGCACATGTCAAGTTTTAATTTAGAGGAAACTTTTCAGGCTGTGTCACTGAATAAAACCCCAAACATTCACTTATTATGAAAACCTTGAAAGTCACTTAGAGATTGCCATGCTGTTTGATTCTGTTACCACAGCCTCTCCTGCAGCAGAGGCTGCTCGTTTGCCTCCATGGGATGCTGCCACTCATGTTTGAATTGAAGCCACTTGTGTCTTACTGCAAATTTGCATAAGAGACAGAGATGATGCTTCATGAATCCCAGATAATGGAATTTGGACATGCAAGGCTCCATCCCCAGAGAAGGGAAAAGCAAAAAAAAAAAAAAAAAAAGACTGAAAAATAGCAGTGAGAGCTGTGGCCCAATTCAACAAGGTAATTAAGTGCCCGGCCTGTCCTTGAGCACGTGAGCGAAATTACTAAATGTATTGCACTTATGTGCTCTTAGTTAGGCACCTTTTGAAGTGTCTTGTTAAATGGAGAGTGATTTTTAGTTACTAGAATAAAGAAGTCAACACATTGTAGGAAGAGGTCACCAAGTGGTGATGAAAATAAAGATGTGCTGGAGCCATTTATAGCTTTCAGAAGAGTGGCAAGCACTGGAGTTACATATTTAACACTTAGGACACACTTCAAACCTGGAAATCATCCTAACCAGATTTTTTCTGCCTTTGCCACTGGGTGTTGGGGACATTGCAAAAATATCACATCCCTCACCATACACTGGAGAAAATTGAAAGCACAAGAAACATGCTATGTCTTAATCAGTGAGCAAAGCTTAATGGGCTGTGGTTAAAAATGAGGAGTTGTGCAATGCTTAATTTTGATATATTAGGTGAGGTACTATACCAAATAAACAGGCCGACTGCTAAACGTGGATAAATAGCTTGATCTCCAGGCTCCTGGTTTCTGAATATTAAAAAAAAAAAAAAAAAATCTGAGCTCCAAAGTATTCACAAACTGAACTATTTAATGGCAGGCAGAATAATCCACAGAGCTGGGATACGTTACTGCATTCGATAGTGCCAACTTCATTGAAGAAAGTTGTAAACCCATGTGTTTCTTTCATACCTCTGTCTCCCCTGGTGTTGATACAGGATTTAAATTCAAAATCTATGAAGGGCTAAAGCCAAAGCTCAAAATCATTTTCCGTGTTTGCCTGTCTCAAATTAAAACTGTGTTTTGTTGACAAAATTTGGAAAGGTTTGAGATTTGGCAGACCTGGTTGTCCCTGTGCTTACATTAATGTGTCAGCACCTCATTAATCATTTATTAAACTGTAGTGTGCCTTTCCCTCTTGCTACAGTCTGTGTTTTAGAATGCCTTGGTGCCCATTCCACATATACTCTGGCTCTCCCCTCCCCCTAATTTTATGATTTCTCCACAAATTGGTTTTAGCATGTGCTTTAACTTGAACATATCCCAGTCGTTTCAAAATAAAAATGAGGAGAGTGTAGTATTTTTTTAGATTAAAAAATATGAGTAGAACTTGTAAGTATGTAAGTGCTCTGTAGCAATCCAAGTAGGTAACTGTGGCACACAATATTTGAGGTGCATTTTTTCACTGTTAATAATTAGAGGCATTAATAATTCCTTAGTGCAGTGCATGTTCAGTGTTCCTCTATTAATGAGAATTTTCATTTAAAGAATAGAGCAGTAAGGGCATGTTGCTTCTTACAGGTGCACTATGAATAATCATTTTTTTTTTCAAACAGACACATAAGGGTTTTTTTTTTCTGCATTTCCTGAGACTGGAAACAGTTTCTCTTGGGGATTCCATTTATAGTTTCTGCTGCTAACGACTCCAAGAACCACACCACTGAGGTCTCTTCATAGTAAATCAAACTGTTCAGGAAGGAGGTAGGAAGACATTGTTAAGTAATTCAAAATACTGTTGCATCAACAGTTTGGAAAACATGAGGAGGGGGAAATTAAATGTAGATTTACTCACATAAAACCTCACCAGGATTGTTTCCTCAAGTTCTTATCTAGAAAGTTGCATGTATAGCAACAGCTACTTAGGTACAGGATTTCCACAGGTTTGAGAACTTCCTTACTGTTCCTACCCTTGACTCATTATTTTTCCTGAATCCCATTTCTGAAAATGTTCAAAAGTTTTGGTTTCAGTGCAAGATTGATCAGCTTCAGTGGGAAATCTGTGTGTACCTATAGGGTTTTGGAATTGGGGAAAATATTTTATCTTGTAGCCATTGTTATTAATTGTAATTTTGTTAATTTTCATATTCATCTAATCAGACCCACAGAAGAAGATAAGGAGCTGGCATAAATCATGGAGCTGTGACAGGCAATGCCAAGGGTTTGGCTCAAAATCCCACTTGCAAAGAATTTACAATGGTTGCAAGTGCACAAATAAGATTGCAAACCCCAAGCCACTTACTATACGATCATATTTTATTGAAAATATCATCAACTTTATTCTATCCCTCAGGAATTCAATGGATAAATTACTTTTGAAATCCCTTTTGGAATTTTATATATAGGGCTTGGTTTTTTTTTCTCCTTAGTTTGATTTCAGAAAAACTTATCGTTAGTATTCGGTGCTTTCTTTTTCCCAAATATCTGTCTGTAGGAGCTCTTGAATCATTTATTCTGTATTTTAATATCTTTCATTTAAAACATGCACAAAAATCTATTGCTTGGAATGCCATTCTGAGGCATGGGGTTAGGATCTTTTAGATGTAAAATATTCTCTTTTGCATTCCTCTTTTTCGAGACAAAGGCTTCAGGATTGGCTCTGGGCAGTTAAGTGGCTTTGCTTACTTTTTGAGTATTTTAATTGGGAGCCAGAAATAGGTAGAAAACTTTTCCTTTCACTTTTTTTTTTGTTTCAGTTCCAATTCAAGTGATGAAATTGAATAGTTGTAAGCGATCCTTTAAGTGTCCCCATTTGACCAACTTTGAGAGGCAGCAGCTTCCTGAGAGAGTTGAAGCAATGTTTGCCAATCCTTGTAAAGCATTTCACCTCTTCAGAGGCTAAAGCCTCTCAAAACCAAGAACAATTAAAGCGAGAGCCTTTCAGAGCGACTGGGGAATTCAGCAAAATAAATCAGAAATCCTCTGCCGTGGCTCTGGAGGCTTGCCTCATTATAAGAGCAGATCTATTAGCCCCCTTGCCATTGTCTTTCATTTCTCAAGTGAGGTGATTCTAATTAAATTAATCTGCATGTCAATCTATCGGTGATCAATCAAAAGGGCTGAGGTCCCCCTTTGCGGCACTGTGCTTGCGGCTGACAGGGGCTGATAATGGAGGAAGAAATAAACTGTCGAGCAAAGTTAATTAGTCAACATAATAGGTGGATTAAACAGGAGCTGCTGATTGCTGTTTCACATGTCGAAGCATGAGGTGGGAGCTGAAACTGCAATTAACAGACAATTATTATATTTGGTTGTAAGAGGTCGCATGAATAAACATATCTCTGTGGGTTTCAGTCTTTAATCCCTTTCCCTGTTTAATGTAAGGAGAAGTGTAGGTCATTTCTTCTTATTGTTTTAGTCAAAGTTCTCGAAGGCGACGCGTGCTCCTGGCAAACCAGCAGCCAACTCAAGGCCAAATCTTTGGCTGGGGTAGAACCCTGGGAATGCCATACTTTTGTTGAGAAAAGGCTGTGGGAGGAGTGGCTGAAAGAAAGCCAGGGAGGCTGTGAGACTGCCTGGTCTGAATTGGGTAGGAGGAGATGTGGTATGATGAGCTCGCAGCTCTGCAAGGGACTTGTTTCTCTGTGATATTTCGTGGCTTATGTGCCCTCTGCCTGGACAGGGATGTCCTTTAGGAGCCTCAGGATTGAGGAGTCCCTCTGGACACCGTGGAGCAGCTGGGTCTTCTACTCTGGAGCCATCATTTACCTCTTTGTCCCTGCTGGGCTGGCTTCTCTCCCATCCTGGGTAGCTCTGGGGAGCAGAAGTGTCGGATCCTGCCTCCAGTGCAGTCCTGCTGTGTCTCCCTCACTTCGCCTCAAACCAAATCCCAGGTGTTGACATTGAGATAAGTTGAGAAATACAAATAATTCTAACACTGGATGAATAGGGTTGTGTTCTCCAGATCAAGACCCCACTGTCAAGCGTGTGTGTGTACACAAACATGCGTATACGTACTCCTTAAGATGGAACTCGGGAGAAATTTGGGCAAGTCCAACAACCTGCAGTGACTGTGCTGAGGGGAGAGCAGCAGGGAAGGGTGGGGGTGAGGCAGGCAACAACTCTTGTTACAACTTCACAAAATACACTTTTGTTTTCTTTTATTCTGAATCGATTCTCATTTGCAATGTCAACATCTCTATCTACTTCGGCGTGGAAACTGAAGGATAATTTAGGGCGAAACACAGCTGCCCTTGTATATAGGGGAAAAAATACTTAATAAAGATCCTCTTGTTAAAATGATGGTTAACAGTGTGCTGTCTGCCACGCAGCTACAAACTCTGCAATTTGACTTAAAACTGCATCAAAAGCTTTCGATGCCAAAGACCCACTCATCAATAGCGTCTCTTGTTAGATTTGTACAGCATAAGCACCAGTTATTATGCGAAATAGCTTCGCAATTTTCTACAGCTCCCAGCTGTTATTTATTTAACTGAGTTTATTACACTCCGGGCTTTTTAAAAAGCACACGGATATACCCAAATTTTCCTCCATTTTGCCCTTGTGCTTGCAGGTCGTGGTGTCTACAACAGTCAACGTTGATGGCCATGTGTTGGCAGTGTCGGACAATATGTTTGTGCACAACAATTCCAAGCACGGGCGGAGAGCTCGAAGACTCGATCCCTCGGAAGGTACGCCTTCTTATCTGGAACATGGTAGGCAAATCATTTTCATTGGTTGGCATTGCTACTTTAAATGTGGATTTGTTTGGGTTGTGTCTCTGGCTGCTGGTTTCAAAATTGTCCTGCAAGCATTTATACCTCTGGCATTTGAAAGGGACTGGTGTCCAGACCAAAGGGAGAATTTTCCAACTAGGCCAGCTCTAAATGTAGTGAAATGACAAACAAGTAAACAAACATGGGTGCAGAGGTTGTCCTGTGTCTCAGTGAAGTGTGGTGATTTATTTTGTTTTTCGTGTTGGTTGCATCTATTCAGCACCCAAAATTGGAGTCTGATCCTTTTTCTGGACTGCCCTGATTTTTGGCTGTGCATCTAAAGGATGTTGCATATTTTCTGAAGTGCTCAGCACCCAAATTTCGGATTACATTTCTTCTATCTGTAGGGTGCTGAGCTCTCTAGGAGATTCATCTGTTCCTTTGAGTTGCCCTAAATGAAAGCAGAGCCCTTTTGGAAATCCATCTGCTTATTCAAGCCGTGGATGAATGTTCTTTTCTGGCTCCAGCTGTGCCATCTGAGGAGGTTGCTTTTCCCACAGCTGTTTGTCTCCCCTCCCTGCTCCAGGCTATTCCTCACCATGGACATGCCAGCTAGGATGGTTGTGTGCTTGCTCCCTGGTCTCCTCCAGGCCAATGAAGTTCATTTGAATAAAACCATTTAAATAATCACTCTTTGACAATCCAGCTTGTTGCTGAAATGATTGAAGGAGAAATGGTGCAAGGCAATTTGGCTTTTCTGAAACGACAGTAAACTCCTGCAAGGGTGGGATGGGGGCACGTGGCTGGAAGCAGCCTGGGGACAGTAATCTCTTCTGTAAGGTCAGCTGGTCCTGGAAGGGAACATCTGCTGGTGGCTGTAGGTGCTTGAAATGGGAGTTGTTGAGTGCAAATGTACTTTGAAAAATCTGGGTTTGATTAATGTTTTGTTTTGCTCTTTGTCCTCAAAGTTGATGACTACTGCTGAAAAACAAAACAAAAACAGAGGGCATTTCACTCCCCTCTCCCTGTTCCAGCTTGGTAGAATAGCTCTTTGTCTTCAAAGCTGTTTGTAATCCTAAATTCAATAGGTGCTTGCTCCCTCTAAGAGATGTGTACCCTCAGCTCCTATTGAAGTAGCTGAGTGTAGAAGGCACCAGTCCTTTATGCTGGTTTGTTTCACAAATATTTGCCAAGGATCTGATGAATAATTAAATAGATTTTTCCAAAGAGTTTGAAGAAACCAGATAAAATTTTCTCAGGGAAAGCAAACGCCACTCAGAAAAATGTTAACTAGATATGTTAAAAGAAATTATTAATGCTGAGAAATGGGAAAATGTGTGGGTTTCTACTGCTCAGTGGATTCCTGTGGAAATAGTTTTCTATTCTGTTTATGCTCTCAGGCATCAGTCCTGCAAGCACTTATGCATATATTTAAGATTATGCTCACATATGGTCCTGTTGGGATCAATGAGGCTTCTTGTGTCAGAGAAGCTGAGGGTATTGATAAGTGTTTGCAGAATCGGGTTTGTAGTTCACACTTACTAACCTAAAATTCTTAGCTCAGCAGCGTTTCTCATTATATAAACATAACTTACATCTGTATTTATTTAGCTCTAACTTTTTATGTAGGCTATGAGCCATTTTCAGCCATAATTCATGTTATAGAATATTTTTTTCATCCTGCCAACAACCTAATTTAATAAACAAACCACTGTCATAATTTTTACTGAAATTTATAAGGAATGTATGAACTCTGTCTTTATTAATTAGCAGAAAGCATTACAAAAGGAAACTTCTTTCTTTTCAGCTTTGTAATCTTTCCATTAAGTCTAGTCTTAAAAAAACACTCCTATTATTTTTCTTATATTCCTACTAATGTAGTTGCCATATTTTTTTTTTTCTCTTTTCCCCCTTACAGTCTTAGTGCATGCTTTTGGTCCAGGCAGTACTTAATTTCTCTTACATAAATGCCCTTATTCTCATGCATGGTGGTGTCTCATTTTACCACAGCTGTCATTCCCACTCCTACAACCTGAGGGATTCTGTTGGGAAAAAAGCAACAAAAAAAAGATAACTCTCTGCTTACGTAGCTGCACACACCTGAGTTACTGTGCTGATATTAAAAGTCAACATCTGCAAAATATCTCCATGTGTACATTTTGTGGGAAAGGTGATTTTTCTCATCTACTTTCTGAGGCACCTCTCAAGCAACCTCATAAAGCAACTGCTAGTAAATTCTTCCTTTTGAATAGCAACCTTCACACTACAAAATTGCTCTCTTCCCAAAGGCTTGGTGAAGCCTTTCTTTTTAACCTAAATCCTTCAATCCTGCTCTCCAGGAATTCTCTGCACATGTGAGTCCAAGAAACAGGAAAAAAAAATTAAAAATCCATTAACTATTGTTGTGATGTTATTAGGTATCTAAAGTACTTATCTAAATAAATAAAAAGAAAGGAAAAGGCTTAATGCTATTGAATTTTGGACAAGACCCATTGGAACAGATGACATTTTCCTCCACTGAAATTAATTTTTGCTTTCAGTTCGAGTCACAAAATGTATTATTTTTCTTCAGCTTTTGGAATTTTTATTTTGGATAATATGAGAGGCAGTTTGTTTGCCTCTCCTCTTCCCAGCTTTTTTGCCTCCCTCAGGGGAAGGGCAGATTGACCTGAGCAGTATGCATAAGCAGGGAGATGGGAAGTGAACATAGTCATGGTTAGTCTCTGGTTCATTGCTCTGCTGAGCAACTGCCCATCATAGGTTTTAAAAATCTTGGCTCTATCTGTAATATACTCTTGACCAAATGTATTCCTGTGGACTTTTCCAGATGTTTAACTTCTTAACACAAATATCTGATGGCAATAGTAGATGAATACCTGACTGTGAGGGCTGGGGAAAGGGGAAAAAGGATGTAGCAAGGTGTGCTGGTTGTTGAGTTTACTTACAATATCCAGCTTATTTTTCCTTACAAGCTCATGTTTGCTGCTCTGAAACATGGAGTTGCAGTTTATGGGACACCTAAAAGACACTTTGGTGTGCCAAAAAGCTGTAAAGAAAGCTGCACCTCCTGAGTCTCTCAGGAGCCTGGTGTCTCCACATTTGGGTTTCACCATCTCATTAGCAGGTAGCCTGGATTATTTTTGGGACATCCAACACACCTCTATTTATATCTTGCTTGTCAGACTTTTCACTCACTAAAGTGAAAGTTCCTTTTTGTGGCTCCTTTCTCTGACTATAACCAGGACCCCAGATCATGGTTTCCTATCCACATGCTGCCCCCTTTGAAACCAGTGGGTTAAGCAACTCATCTTTCAAATAAATATATCTATCTTTTAAAAGTAATAGCTGGAAGAGGCCAATTATTATTTCATCCATTTCTGTGTGGTATAAATAGGGTAAGCCACAGCAATCTGTGGTTTTCAATAATTGTTGCTTTTTCATTCACGAATAGTTGGATCCTCACTGGTTTTATATTTATGGTAAACCAGAAAGCTGGTGTGGTTGACCTTTCCAAATTTTATATATATAGCAAGATGTATAGTCAAGAGCCAACAGGCCCCAACCAGTAGGATATATTTCAGCTTGTAGTTCATCCCAGGGTGTCAATTTTAAAAGCAAAATCTTTCCAATGAAATTTAAGTGATGAACTTATGGAAGGGGAGAGTTCTGGCAGGACTTGCAACAACTCTTTTCGAGTTTACCAGCAATAAATCCACTGCTGCAAAGTTCCCAGTTAAAACTCTCATATCATTGAAAAGTAAAAATTATTTTTCCTCCCTAAACCTTTTGAATGTCTTTACAAGAATGTAAAGCCAATTGCAGCATCAGTTTCTCTATTATTTTTCCTCACTGGCAGAATGCAATGCCCTCGAAAAATGATAGTCCCTGAGACCCTGTCAGTTTGCATGCTCTAACACTTTATTATCTAATGATCTAATATGCAACAAGGCAAAGAGGGGGTGCTTATCACGCTGACAGGATGCCTAAGAGAAGTGACTAAATTACTTTATGTACCATTAGCACTAGCTGCCACGGTGAACTCACTGCGAGCATTTATGCAAATATTCCTGAATACATTCAAGTGGCCTTGTCAGGAAGATGACTGACAAGCAGCTTAAATGCTTGGGTTTTTAAAGGGACAGTTTTATTTCTTTTTTCTTTTCCTTCCTCCTCCATAGGAGAGCACAGAAGAATTAGGTGATGGTGAGGTTTGCTGACGATTTGGTTCTGAGTCAGCTCAACAGCAGCAGCAGATGAAAGACGCAGGGTAGAGACAGACACAAATGAGAAGAAGTGATGTCAGGGTTTGCAGGTGGATGTGGAGATAACCATGATTTCCAAAGCAATGCCCTGCTGTTATTTTAAGATGAAATATACAGAAATCTGTGTGTGTACATATCTAAAACAGGTCATTATGTAGCAAAACCATTATTAGTGATTGCCTTAAACTGGAAAGGATGGTGGATGGCTGGATTATTTGATCACTCTATTGTGGTACCTGAGACAGCCAAGCTGTTACAATGTTCATTTAGCTCATGACAGCAATGGGTGACTCCAACTGTTTGTCTGCAGGTGCAAAACCTCCTACAGGAAATAAAAAAGTAGTAGTGGCTGTGCCTCAGCTGGACATGACAGGTGGATGCTCTTGTCAGCAGTGGGGCATTTAAAGAGCTTTTCTTGCCAATCCTGCCCATCCTGGGCCATCTCAGAGCTCTCGGTTACTGCACAATCACAGATTTTCCACTGAGTCGTCAGATTTGAAAGGAAAAACAATTCCTAGGCTGTGCCTTAATGAAGTAGGCATTTTCTGATTAGGTTGTTAGAAGAGGGAAATTTTTCCCCCACGTTGTAAACTATTTTGAGAGCATAATATTTAAAACAAAGCTTTGAGGCTGTCTGCCCTTAGGTCTCATTTCTAGTCTGACTCTAACAGAGTTGTTGAGCACAAGCACTGAATACCATGAGTTTAGTTTCATGTGGTGGGTGATTCTTGAAAGATACTCAGAAATCTGACTTAGTGACCTTTTTCTTGTGCCGTGTGTGGCTTTGGCACAACTTTAACCACTAAATGTTGGGCAGTGTGTAGAGTTGTGGAGAGGATACCCCTATCAGCTCCCTTTTAACAGTTTTAACACTGAATTCCTTGGTGGTTCCTATCTCTATGCTAGCTGATGAAATTGTCACTCCAAGACAGAATACTGACTGAAGAGAAAATTTTAGCAAGTTGAAACAGGTTAATCTTCTAAACTTTTTACATTTTACCCTTAGTTGGTATAGGTTCAGGTTGTTCATCAAAGTTAGGTACTGCATTAAAACACTGGCCAGGTTTAAACAAAGAAACATTAAAGTTTGAGTTGTTTCATCCATGGGTGGAAGCACCTGTTATAGCTTAGTGCTGAGCTTAAGAATATTTTTGTGATTATATGAAAAATATAAACACACAAGCTTTTTCTGCATCATATCATTCCATATAGAGAAATGCAGTGGGCTTGATTTATTATTTAGAAGGGAAATATTGAAAAAAAAATTAGGATTCTACCACTCTACTTGAGGGGATCTTGTATGTTTTTCTGAGTTATGTCTGCTTTCTAATTTATTTTCTATGAGGGAAGAATACCTTGGGTTGTTGGACATCTCTATGCATACACAGGGGAAAAAAATGTGACTTTCAGAACATTGCACAACATGGATAGTAATAACAGTAAGTGAGCCTTGATATACTGAAGGATTGCAAAACTTCAAGCTGGAAATAATTTTCTTTATTTTTGCCAAGTTGTCTTTTTCATATCGGTTCCTTCATAAATGCAGTGACTCATAAATTCAGGCAATTTTTAACATAATGGCTTGTTATGTGTTCTTGGAGCTTGACCTCACTGAGTGTATAATATTAAACTTTTCGCTACCCTGTGGACTTGTTCTGTTTCACAAAATGAGGGAATGCTTGGAGCTGGAAGAGACCTCTGGAGATCACCCAGTCCAACCCCCTGCTAAACCAGGCCAGCCTGGAGCAGGTTGCACATGATCCCATCCAGTCAGGTTTTGAATATCTCCAGAGAAGGAGACTCCACAACCTCTCTGGACAGCCTGTTCCCGTGCTCTGTCACCCTCAAAACAAACTTTTCTCTCATAATCAGATGGAACTTCTAAAACAAGTGAGAACACCAGGACTGGATTAGTTCAGAATGTGAACTTGGATGGAGTTAGAGCACCTGTCCTTCTGAAGAGACAAAACATGGCCAGAGAGTTAAGATGCTTTACTTGAGAGAATTGGTAGATAAAGGCTCATGATGATCTCAGCAAAACTTTAACTCTGGGAAGCACTGAAGGAAGTTTCCAGTGCTGTGGCAGGTTCTCTGTGGGTTGCAAATGTTGAGTAAAGATGTGATATTTTCCCCAGAAATGTCTGGCAGGTCAGGGAGAGGCTGAGGGTTGAGTAATTCCTTACATGGGAATTGCTGGATGAGGTTCTTTGATGGGTGCTGTGCAGGATGTCAGGCTGGGTGACCAAAATGGTCTTTTCAGGAGTGAAATCTTGGCATCCATCAGATCAGCAAAACATGGCAGAGCTAGGACTTGTACAGCTCCAATTTAGGTAACCAAAGCTGAGTTAACTGAGCTGTGCACCACTGAATTTGCTGATATCTTTTTTTCCAATCTTCACCAGAGCAGAGTCGCTGTTTGCAGGCCCAGATCCCTTATTCTTCCTTGGATATTACTGAGAGTTGCACAAGAACTGGGTGGGTGGGTAGGTGGAGCTGCCCTTCTCACAGCCAGTCACGCCAAACGAAAAGCAGAAAATCTTTTGTTTCTCTTTGTCTGGGTCATAAATCATCCATTATGGAGGGGTACTCAAAAGCTTGGAATATCTGGCTGCAGCAATTCCGATCTTTCAAAATTTATTTTTAGTCTAAGGCTAAATGAAAACAAGATTTAAATAATGAAGATGGGTTTTTAATGGTTGGTTTAGGCGAGGAGATTGCAGAATTTCAGTCCTGCCATTAGAATGTAGCTATTGCATGGAGTTGGAGGGTTGAGTTTGTGGGATTTTTTCATTATTTAGACATTATTGTGTAACACATATGTGCTAACACTGCTGCAGGAAGCTTAGGAGATACCATTTGAGGTATTCTACTCATTGATAAAGGATTTCTGTTACATAATGTTAATGGAAATGCCTCCTAAAAAGGCAAGTTTGGGTACCTTTGGGTATCCTAGAAAGTATTCCTGCTTGACAGTCACTTATCAGGGCTCTAGGGTCATGCTTAATTGAGAAAGGAAAACTGGGAGTGGGAGACACATTGATTTTAAAAAGGTAAGATGTTTTAGCTTCTACCCATGAGCAGCTGCCCTTTAGTTTTTCAAATTAATTAATAAATAAAATACTCCTAAACAGCCCTTCCCCCAGAATATCTAAGCAATGTCAAGCTGTGATATGTTGTTACCCTCTATTGTTGTGAGGATGTCATGAATTCATGGAAAAACAGCACCTGGATGAAGATAGAGAGCATTTTGTGAATTTCCCTGAGGAACTTTCAGAACTGTGCTCCCAAAATTGCAGAAAGAAGAAAACAAGGAGAAAACTGCCATTGAATTTTGATACAGAGTTGCACAGAATAAACTTTGTTACAGCAGACAAATAAAGGAGGATAGTTCAGATGGAAATTCTCCAACCACCATAAGAGTTGACTCTTATTTGGAGAGCTTGACCAACCATTTGCTGAAGGTCTGAGATTTCTCTCCAGACCTCAGAGGAGCTGAAATACAATCACTCAGGTAGAAAAAGCTTAGCTCCCCTGTTTGACAGAAACTTCACAGGTACCAGGAGAACATTCAGCAGCACTCAAATAGGAAATGAATATTCAGAGATAATGAGTATTGATTACATTTCAATTTGTTTTTTTATGTCACAAATACAATGGCATTGTAGGGGAGAAGAAAGACTTTAGGATTGGAGAAATGTTTGAGAGATACTGCACTATGGCTGTGAAGTTTTGCCAGGCATTGATTTTCCAACTTTCCAAAATGGGCACACCAGGACATGAAAATATGTTGTGTTATTGTATCATGTTTAATATTATTTTTGAATAAATTCCCCTGATTTAGCTTTTTCGTTATAGGGTACCTTTACCGGTGTTATGTTGGGAAAATATATTTTTTTCACTCCATTCCCCTGCTGGTTTGGGCAGAGTATGAAGGAAAATAATTTTGTGAATTGTGGTTTGGAAGTTGAAGGTCAAGATTTTTTGAGAATTCATCTGGATGTTATAAAATGTCATGATTATCAAAGAATGGTGTTCACAGCTGTTTGCATGTATTTGGACACTTCCAAATGTTTCATGTTGAGCACCCCAGTACTAAAGTATCCTAAAAAACTCAGTGGTTATGAAAGGTCTTTTCTCCCATGAAACTTATGTCCAAAGCTGTGAATCATCTCAGTGATAGTCTCAGGAATAAAGTTTTGTTTAGGTGAAAATTTTCCACAAAACTGTCATTTAGAATATTAAGTTTAGAAAACTTCACAAATAATGAACTCATCTTGTCACTGAACTGAGAGAGGATTGGTGTGAGCATTCAAGTCTCTGTCTGCCAAGTGTTTCCCAAAAAAATGAGTATTTGACAAAGCTCCTCCACATCCAAGGAAATGAGTTAATAGCATAAACCAGGATACTGATGCAGAAAATGGAGCCCACTGGGGTGGGATGTTTGGAGTGGTTATTTTAATCTGGTTTGCTATTTGAAAGTTATGAATGTTTAGTTGTAAAGAATAAAAATAAGCTACTAATAATTAATATTGGAATGAAGAAAGGCTTTGTGTTTGGCCCAAATCCAGAGCACAGGATTTTTGGGACTGTATGGCATTGCAAAAAATGTGCTTTCATTAAAGCCAGTAGTACAACTTCATAAAATGGTTTTTAAAATCTTAGCCCAAACTGTTTGCTGAGCATAACCAGAAAGCTTTGTGTGTCACAATTAGTCCTTTCTGTTTTCCACCTTCATTCCATGAATTTATAGTTCTCTTTGTGACAAAACAAATCCTTAGTGTGAAAGTGACTGTAATATAAGCAGTGCTGGTTTATGACCTCACCAAGCAAAACGAAAGGGCTTAGGAAGTTTATTAAAAAGATCAAGAATAAAGTTTTCTGAAAAACTTGTCTGAAATTCAGGAGCTTAAACTTAAATCTCAAAAGTAATTCAAACGTTAGATGTGCAAGATACAATGGGCACAGTGAAATGCTTAACTAGAGACTGCCCTTCATGATGTGGATGTTTAGGATTTTCTGAACTTCTGATCCATTCTTTGTGAGGCAAGTGGTCACCCAAGGGTGTAGGTATCCCAAAGCAATCTTTTTGGAAATTCTTGGACCTAAAGCCAAAATCTCAAAGCACCAAGGTGTCTAAAAATGCAAGTAGGTGTTTAGTGGGATTCTTAAAACTCTACAGAATTTCTATGCCTGTCTGCCAGGTGCTTTGAAAATTCCATTAGTTGTTCTCTGGAGCCAATGGATAGGTGCTTCCAAAAATCTGGTCCCAAGTGCTGCAGGAACCTGTGTGCAGTTTGCTGTAACTACTGTTGAAGTGCCTGTTAGCACTGGGAGCGTAAGGCAGTTCAAAATTAATTATATTTGGTTAATACCATATCATTATGGTTTTGTAGCAGCTTTCTCAGAGGTTCTGTATCTATCCCATGAAAAAGCAAAGTGCTTTTCCCACAGAGGTCCCTTCTGTGTTGTGAAATGGCAGCAGAGTGCTGGATCTCTCCCCTGCTGCTGGAGGCTGCATAGACAGCTCGTGTTGCTGTTCCCTGAAAATCCAGGCTTGCATATGGAATTCATAGGTTTGGTGTTACCTGATCCCTGCCCAGAGGGAAGGCCAGCACTCGGAGCAAATTCTGCCCGACCACAGCACTGCTCATCCTTCCAGCTGCAGCTTTAGTTCATGGGTTGGCTTTGAGGTCACAGCACTTTCCTGCTGGACATTCAGGTGAGAGCATTGCTCAACTCCATGGGCTCTGTGAGGAGAAGAAGAGGGGGGAAAGAAATATTTCTGACCATGTTTGGCTCTCTGAGACGCTGAAAGGTAAAGCTACTGCGATTAGGGACCTTTTGGGGGAAATTACTCTTTTCCTGGGATTGCGACCCTGAAGGTGATGGTGAGTGCTGCCTCCTCCTTCAGCCCTGAGCCAGAGCAGAGGTGCCTGCAGGAAAGCCCAGAGTCAGGTGCCTGCTCAGTATCAGCTGCCAAGTATTTTTTATGAGGTTGCTTCTGGCTGCTCCCTACCTATGATATCGTCTTGCTGAGATCCCTTGGTACTTTCCTGAGCCAGCACGGAACTCCCTGGGTCTCCAGACTTCCATAGGTGTCTTCCCATTTCTGCTTATTGTATAGCAGAAAGAGTATCCTAATTTAGGCAGGCTGACTCACCCAGCCAGAGCTGGGGTCTGACGTTTGACAGGCTGCAATGCCTGAGGTAGGTGGTCTGAATGCGGCCCTAAATAAATAAATAAAAACCTAGCATGACTTTATCAGAGACATTGAAAGAACAACTTCCCTAAGCATTTGTAGGCTCGAGTCCAAAGTATTCACTCAGATTTTCAGCGTGCTGGTTTTATGTGGTGTCACTGCTGGACAGATACTATGAACTATAAATATAATTTTATGCTTATGTTTTTGCAAGTAAAGCCTAAATGGCTGGGAGGGGGTGCCTGACCCTGCACTGGGAGCAGCACAAAGAACAGAGGAAGGAACAGTCTGAAAGACACAGCAGAGCAGAGACAAGAGGGTCTCAGTCTGGGCAACGCAGTGGCGGCTGCTGCTTGAAATGCAGTGCAGGTTATGTCTCCTCCATCGCTGTCCCACTGCCATCACAAACAGGGGCTGAGGATTATATTGCACTGCTGAATCTAACAACAATAATAAAAATATTTTTATTACTGTTATTATTAATTATATAATAATAACAATAATAATTAATTTGCATATCCACCCTTTCCATCCCAGTCATTCATTAGTTCGCGGTGTATTTCCAGCCAGGACAGAAATCTGGTTAAATCTTCTGATCAGTGGCATGCTTTCCCTGCAGAAGAGCCAGATTCCCTACCTTTCCCCTTGGCCTGGAAACCCGAGGCCGTGCCTGGGACCTTGGCCCTCCGTTGGCAGCTCCACATAACCTGTCACAGAGACAGCACAGTTTTTGCACATGATGAATATGGATCCTGGCTGCATCTGGCAGGCTGCAGCAATGAATGGAGGAGACTGTCATTAATAGATAATAAACGCAGAAAGAAACATTAATGGGAATAAGCTTTTCTTTTACTGGGACTGATTATTACTTTTTTATTCTTGGGCTGTGACTAGATGGAGCTGCAAAGAGCAGCTACCAGTGCTGTGTGCACGCATGTGTTTTGTTGCTGGCTGTTTTTTAATCTGAAATATTTAACCATGGCATCTTCAAAGTGCGACTGTGTCATACATCTTCATACACTAATAGATTTCAAAGATGAAGAGCCTTGCTGCTTTATGTTTAGTCATGCCTTCATCTATAAATTTATGGCAGTATTATGGTTTAATGAATTGAACAAGTCCCAGAACAACAACAAAAATGCTCTTTTGTTTGAATTTAGATACAGCGCACTTTGTTCTTCGAACGAGTAATAAAACCAGTATGTTCCTTCAGTGGTAAACTTGGGGCTAACTTCATCTCACGTTACTAATCAAGCACTCAGGGAGCTGTGTGTGCCCATGTACACATGTGTGTGGTAAACGGGTGCTTTCAGTCGTGCTGTTGGATATAGGCTGAGCATTCATATTCTGACAGCGATAGGCAAACCTCCCAGAACAGATGGAGCAGAGTTCAGCACAAAGGTTTAATCCTATCAGGATGATTCCTGTATGGCCATCTGGATAATCCGGTGCACAAATTCAGTGCCTGTTAAAAGTACAACGTAGGCCAAGATTAGCGTCACAGATTTTCCACCAGACTTGTTCATATTTGACTTTATGATTCTCAGACTCCAGAAAATTGCATTAGAGAGCCTGTGATTTGTGAGAGAAATCAGATGAGGAATAAGATCTCTTAGGGTACTTGAATTTCCCTTGAAGAAACTGGATTACAGGCACTCCCTGTCCCTGGCAGAACTGCTTTGTGTTTCTGCACGGGTTGTTCTTGTTTCTGAAAGACGATTACTGCAGGCTCTCTGTTGTGGGCAGACTTTCTCAATTCCACTGAACAAAGAGACCCCAGCTAAAAATTAATATTTGTTGGATCTTGTTTTTATTAGAAAAATAAGTTCATTGTTTGCTGTAGTATCCATTTCAGGTGAATTTCTGATTTTGCACTGTGTAATGTAGCAGGGGGGTGGTTAATTTGAAGGATGAGGGGTTCTGTTTTGTGATAGTGAAAGATGTCATAAAAATGTAATTGATACTAGTATTTAGTTTGGCAGTGAGAATTTAGATTTAGATTGAACTCTGTGTTTCATCTAGAATTGTTTCTGTACATCACTAACTAAAACTTGCCAGTGTGGCCATAATGTACCAGTGGATGTTGGAGCATCAAGGCTCAGCCTTGTTGTGCTCTTACAGGATTTTATCTGGTCATGTGTTCTGACTCTAGGGAGATTTACTATGAGGGATTCACTGTTTTGTTAAGATACTGATGGAAAATTAAAGTGAGGAAACACTTTTGTGTTGCATTTGTGTTTGTTGGTGGTAAAACAAACCAGGAATTTGGAAATTGCACCCACCTGCCTTTCTGTTAGATTGGGGTTCAGCAGAGCAGTAAAGCACAAGGGTTAACATTTAGCAAATATAGAATTCTTTGTTGGATCATGAAGGACCAGTCAGTTAAATTAAATATGTTTTGGAGTATACAAACTATGCAGTGATGTTTGTTTTGATAAACTTTTAAGGCTGATTTATATTACACATTTTGGGCTTCCATTTACAAGGTTGCCTCCATCCTCACCCAGAAATTGCATCAATACAACTATTTTTAAACTTGAGTGCACTTAACCAGATGCAGTCACCTTTCTGGACATGCCTATTGTTTTTAAAATCGTCATAGTGACTTAGCTGGGCTCCATAACTTCATCAGGGAGGTTGATGGTGGAAAACCATTGAATTTGAAATGGGACAGGCAGATAGGATATTTTTTCCCCACTGTTTTATTAGCAAGACTTTTAGAGCCCATACTCAGACACAAAACTCCCATCCACGTGTCACACTTCAGTCCTCTACACCAATTGCCTTTGGCTTTCACACACTGTTCCTGCACCTTTGCAAGTGACACCTTGGGGTGGAGGAAGGAGTGAAGGAATAGAGGTGCAAAAATCTGGGAGCTCGTGGTAAAGCATTTATCTCACTTGGAGGTCAAAATATGTCTGTGCATCCCTGGGGGAGCAGAGCAGTCACTGCTTTGGTGGTGGGATCTGAGCAAATGTGTCCCCAGTTGAGGAGCTGGAGGTACTGCCAATATTTGAGAGATTTATTATTGAGAGATTTATTATTGAGAGATTTATTATTTGAGAGGTATTACTGTGCAATATTCTTGGATGTCTGTTTTTCCTCCTGATCCAGGGTGTGCATCCCTGTGCACCTGAGCTGCTCAAGAGCACAGGGAGTGCTGAAGCCAAGGGGCTGCACTAGTTTAGGCAGGGAGCAATGTTTGGCCAAAGCCACCCACAGCAGTTTCTTCATGGCTGACTCAAAATGAAATTCTGAGGCAAAAAATAAAGAATGCAAAAATTAAATTTCCTAGGAATGAAGAAATGAATGAAAAAATCAAGAGCAGCACATAAAAAAAAAATCACAATAAAGTTGTTAGGCTTCTTGAAATAGATATATTTAGAGAGAGTGCACATATATTTTCCAATAATAATAATAATATATGTATTGTTTATATATTATTGTTTAGGGTGAACCTACATCTTTAATTGAACATAATTTTAAGTGGGTTTGCAACATTGCATTTTTCTTGGGGAATTTATTATTTGCCAAACAAACATGACTGACAGACCTCTCTTTGGAGGTCAAGTTTTACTGACTTGCAGGGAGATACTAAGGACTCAGACTGTTTTATTAATTTTTGGACAGTAGGAGGTAGCTCCTAAAGTAAAACAAAAAAAATAACCCAAATAAGCAAAGAAACTCCCAGAACTTCCTCTGTGATGTGAAAGGATTTAATTGAATGAATGAAAATACATTTATTGCAATCATACAGAGATAACTAAATTATTATTTTCTGGAAATGTTGGAAGTAAAATACAGAGGAGATTTGTTTTTTTGTAACAGGTCTCTCATTATTCTGGATTGCCTTCTTTTTCCATGCAGTCATTTTTCAGGCACTGATTAACAACTGAGAGCTTTGGAAATCATTAAGAAAAGAGAAGCAGAGTGGACTCCATGAAATGTAACTTTGCTAGCTGAGGCATCAGCAAGGATAAAAGAGAAACAGTGGCTTAAGTATTGATTGTAGGTGGAATATTATCCCAAGTAATTTACATTTTCACTTGCCATTAATGGGAACCGAGCATCCAAAATGTTCGGCAGAAAATCACAGCCAAGACCTTTAATTTCACTCCTGGAAAACAGAAACAAAGGCAACGTTCCTTCCCTTCCCTTCCCCCAACCTGGAGGGATTGCATGGCGTGTGTATTTTTGGTTCAGTGATTTCACCCAGTGCAGATGTCATGGAGGGCTGGGAGGAGGTTGCCATTTCTGGCAGGGTGCTGTGATCTTTAAGGCTTTGCCATGTGCTAACCCCCAAATATCGAGGTGCCGCGAAGGAGAGGGCTGGGAAGGGGGAGCAGGGCATCACATCCTCGTGCCTGTGTTGCACAAAGCTGCCTGAGTTATCTGCTGGAGAGGGAAACCTCTGCTGCCCTGTTTCCTGCACAGCAGCTGCTCATTGTCAGCAGAGAATGGGAGACAGAGCCAGCTCGATACGCAAAAGGAAAGCAGGAAGATCATCACTTCACCGAGATAAGCAGCAAACACATTGTTTAGCTCAAGAGTGAAGATTTAATGCTCCCCTTTCCCTGAAGTGTCCATGACTAACCCTGTGGGCTGGTCCTGAGGACCTTTCCCCGTCCAGGCTGGTGTCACAAACTTCAGCTGCTTTCAGCTGCTTGTGCTGGGTGCAGCTCCAGCAGTGCCCCATGGCCTGCAATGGTACCACTGCCTGGGCAGACTGAATTCTTAGGTTTCACCCTTTCAGCATGCTCAGAGCAGTGAGTAGACTAATAATTCTTGCTTCTCAGGAATGAGGATATTATTCAGAGGAAAACAAAACCACCCAAAACCCAAACAATCTCCCTCCTCACTAAAACAGCCCAGCTCCACCCCTCAAAACATATTTGGCTCATTCTTTCCAAGTGGAAAAAAAAAATCCCAGAATTAGTGCTGAGTCATGAGGCCAAGGTGCTGGCATTGCTGTGTTGTCTGTGCTGCTGCTGGTCCTCGTGTGAGGCTGGATGAGTCCTGCCCTGCACAGGGGGGTCCACACATGACCCAAGGCTGTTGTGCAATGGGAAGCCCCAGTTCTGTATCCACTGCCCAGCTCTTGGGAGCTTTTCACAGGGCACTGCCCAACTGTCTGAAAAAATCGAGTTACTTATCCTGCAACTTCTCCAGTGGGGTTTTTAAGCACATAAACTTGAGTGGTTTGTTGAGTCACAACTTCAATATGTCATGGTTTCGAGTGCTTAAAACTGATTTGTGTTGATATTCTGAAAAAATCAGTAGTTTAGTGAAAGCATTTAACGGGTTGCAGGATCAGACCCATAAACTGTGGGTTAATCTGTGGCTCATTTATTTATTTAGCCTGGAATTAGGTTTTACCCAGGGAAAAAAAAGGGGAAAATTAAATTAAATTCCAGATATTTTCAGTACTTCCTCTAAGATGAGACATAAATTCCCTGTTCCTCTTAATTCCCAGTTTTAACTGCCTTTATGCAAGTCTCCTTGCGTGTCACAATACTCTTAGAGAGAAGAAAAATAAAAGCGTGTGCCCTATCATTTAAACTCCTGTTGTGATGCAGCAACTGTTGTCAGAGCCTCATCTATGGAATAATAGAGGATGAAACCACACTTCATGATAAAAACTGCAGGCGAGGTCATTCTTACAGTCACCAGCACAAACTGGATATTAATCATAGAGCAAATACATTTCAGAAGCTAAATAAGAGCAGTCCCAGAGCCCTGCTGATAGCTGTGCATCCCACTAATTCACCTCAGTGAACATTTACCTCTAAGCTCAATTAACCCTTATTCCAAGGCCACCCATAAACTTTGTGGTAAATATGTTTTTCTCCCTCCGGCCTCTGTTTTCTATCAGTGGAACAGATCATTTCTGTTGGAGGATAAAAAGCTATCTCTGTTTAGAAATGCAGGTCCCTAATTAAGAGCATGAAATGTCCAGTGTGTGTGCTGTGAGGAGCTGGAGTTGGTAGATTATTGATTCTGTAAATTCAGATGCTCCTGAGGGCCTCTGTTATTTCTTCTGTCATCAGGTGCTGTTTGAGGCAGGTAGAAATGCTCGGGAGGCAGATGGGTGGTGGGGTGGGGGAGAGGAATTTCCTACTGCAATTGCCCACACACAAAGTTAGTTGTTAGATGTGTACGAGAAGCTAAGAGGAGACGTTATTGCTGTTGTTTAGTTAATATTATTATTATTGTTATTAGTATTATTAGTACTGTTATTATTCTCCCTGCCAAGCATTGTTCAGAGGCAAATTGGAGATGTGGTAATTAGGCCCTGACTGGTAGTATAGTACTTGTGTCCTGAGCCAAAGTTCAACGCCCTGAAATGAAATTTAAACCAATTAATCTGTTAGATTTTTATCGCTTGTCCGTGTTTTCTCAGCAATTCCCTCAGCACGTGGCCTTTGATCAACTCTCATACAAAAGCTAAAATGTGTGCCTGCTGCTAGCAAGACGGGGCTGACATTAACATGGCACTCATAAAACAATCAGAGCAGTGAAGCCCTCAAACAGACAGGGCAGAGTAATATTTAATAAAAGCGCACACATAATCTTCAGAATTAGCATTTTGTGCCTTGCAGTACCTTTGGGAGAAGAGCTTTTATTTGTGGAGTGATCATTATTATAACAAAGAAGAGCTACCTAATAATTTCCACTTTAACTCTGCAATATGCCATGAGCATTTCTGAACCATTATGCTAAACTGTGGCGGGGTAATCATTTTATTGTCACAGTTTGAGGGAAGAAAAATCCCCTGTATATCAGTAACTGGGAGGTGTGGGAACACAGGAACACACCGACACATGCAGCACACAACGAGAAACTTTTCCCATTTTGCTCCCCGCGTGCTGGAGTTGGTACCTGCCATCCTTTGTATGGGAGGTGATGAGATTTTAACAATGTGTACTCTGAGAAAAGATGGAGGTTTCATAAGAACATTGTTTCCTTTGGAGTCATCAAGGATTTTGCTCATAAATCCTTAACATTTATCGATAGAGACCTTAGCTTTGAAGTCAGTGGCAAAATTCCCATTGGCCTCAGTAAGTTTGGGGTTGCAGTGCCTGCCTCTGACATCTCTATCTGCGAGCTTGGACTGCAGCAGCAGCAGCAGCACCGTGGGGCTTGTCAGAGGTGGGCACTGATTTGCCCTGATATTATGCAAAGAAGGAGAGCAGCTCATTAAGGCTCATAATCATTAGGCCATTTCAGCAGGTGGAGGATGTGGCCACATCACCTTCAGCGAGGAGCTGCAAGGTCCTGCTGCAGCTGGAGTGGGTGTTTGGTTTGCCCTCAGCCCACCTGTTCTGAAAAAACAGACACACTCACACCAAAGAGTCTGAAAATCCTGTCTGGTAGCTGCCTACCAACTCTTTTGGTTCTTATTGTAGTTGGCTTCCAGCTGTTCATTCAGTAACAACAACAGAAATGTTCATATGAGTAGGAATGAGCAGTTATTCTTTTGTTAGAATTCTTCCCTGGACTTCAAGACTGTTCATGTTATCAATCATGTACTCTTCACTGCCTTGATTAGGACTGGTCTGAAATCCTTCACTGTATTTTGTTATCAGCGAAGCTTTAGGCTTTGACTAAAAATTCTTTTTCTACCAAAAAAGCTAAATTTTATGTAACTTTTGTTTTCTATTTGTTTTGAAAACACCATTTCAGAAATTATGCTTTGGGGTTACAGAAGGGCATGAGAAGTGATAATATTTTGAAAGAAAACATTTTGTTTTTCTTGAAGGTATTGAAAAGTGTTATACTCAATTCCAGACAGAGATTCTGGAACTTTGCATTCTGAAAAAGAAATTATTATTTTAGTTTGTCTTCTGACCAAAACAAAGTGTAGAAAAATCAAGGCCTCCAGTAAAAAGATTATTCTGCCTAGCTCTGTTTTCCTAGGGTTGCACTGAAGTAAACACCTCCCAGACAGTGCTTTGAAAGTTGCCAAGTGATTAAGAGCAAAAATATGAAGAGCTGAGGGCCTGAGCTGGCCAGACATTTGTACCAGGGGCATAAATAGAGCTGAGGTCATTGCCTTACCCCCTCCCAGTGTTACCTGTGGTGATGCTGCAAATGGGACCCAATTCCATCCTCCTTGGTGCTCCAAGCAAAGGGCCTGGGAAGGGCAAAGTTTTAGACAGACCAGCGTCCTGAATGACACTGGTTGTTGCAAATATGTCACTGTATAAACATGTTTGGTGCCCTCAAAAACAGGTAGCAGTCTGGATGCCTCCCTCAGCACGTCTTCCTTGGGATGCAGCCCTTCAGGGCCACTTCCCTGGCTGGGCAGCACCTCCTGAAGCACTTCCAGTCTTTACAGACACTTGCATTTTAAAATAAGAGAAGCTGTGTGGGGAAAGCTGGGGAGTCCCTTTGGTTTATGTGACAGGGGAAAATAATGCCCTGAAATCTTTTGGGAATGCACAGTGCTCTCACTCCATCTCAGGCTGTGCCTGCAAAGGGCACCATCCTGCCCTGCTTATTAAACCACCAAGTCCTGGCTTTTTATCCTCAGAGGAGGTGTCCTGGGCTATTGCCAGCAGTTTTGATGAGGCACTGATTCAGCACAATTTCCACATATTTAAATAAAATGATGTGTGATTGCTCACAGTGACTTTGCAGGTGAGAGTGTCCCAGTGAAGAACTCACAGCTCCAGTCCAGCACAGAGCCCCGAGTGTCTGCCTCAGTCCCCCTGGCTGCCATGGATGGGACTTGGCACGTGTTTGATATGGAGTAAATACGTGTATAAAATATCAGAATCAAACACACGAAGCAGCACAGACAGGGCAGCACCTTGAACCTCTGAGTGCAACGTAGGGACTGCAGAGAGCATCACAACAAAAATAGCAAGAACTTTTCTGTGGGGTCCTGTAACTGCTCAACAGTATCTTGCATTCATTTTAAAGATTACTCAAATCTATAATTTTCAATTGTAGAATCATTTATGTTGGAAAAAACCTCTAAGATCGAGTCCAGCTCTAAACCCAGCACTGCCAAGCCCACCACTAAACCATGTCCCCAAGTGCCACATCTACGTGGCTTTTAAATACCTCCAGGGATGGTGACTCAGCCACTTCCCTGGGCAGCCTCTTCCAGTGCTTGACAACCCTTTCAGCAAAGCCTGCATATGTTTTCTGTTAATGACTTATGGTCTCAAATAGTTTTTATTCACTGGTATTTAGGAAAAAAATGTTGCTTGTAGTCTTTAAGAAAAGTAGCTCAGTCTCTGACACATGGGAAACTGATTATCTCTGGGTTTTATTGTGGGGGGTTTGTGTCCACAATCAACTGGAAATACTGGAAAGGGTGTAATTTGGAAGTGATTTTAATTTTTACTTATGAAAACGTTCGATTCTGTGAAAGGGCTAGATGGCATTTTGAAAAGCTGCTTTCACTGTAAATCTGTTGCTGTGAGCTTGGCTGAGGGGAAAGCATTTGCTTTTGGACATCACAGTGTTTTTTATGCACAGTTTTATGCAAGTAACTTGAATCCAAATTAAACATATTGAAGTTACTTCTGTGCGCGCATTACGTTTTCGTGACGGTAATGTCAGGATGTTTCTTTTGTTAGCTCATGTAAAAGTTAATGGCTGTGCTCTGCCAAGTTTGGAGTAGGGTAATGATTTTTTTTCTGCCTGTTTGTGTTTTTCTCTGGAGCTGGCGTCCCCATCAGCTTAAGTAGTGGAAAAGTTTGTGCCTGACACTCGCAACCTTTTGTAGGTATGGCTGGGGTCTGCTTGCTCCCCATCCGTGCCTGCCACCAGCAGTGGTGTGAGTCTGGGGCAGTGCTCACAGAAACACTGCTGAGGGGCACTCAACTGCTCCCTTTCCAGCTCCCTCCTGCTTCCCACTCACCCACCCTGCCCCAGGGGCTGGGGGGAAGAAGCTTCCCAGCAGCCACACTGACTCTTGCAATTAGCTCCAACCACCCAGAACTTCGCTAAGGAATCATGAAGATGCACGGGGTCTCTTTAGCACTTTATGTCTGGAGCTTTTGGAATTAGGCTTATGTGAATGAATTAATTTTCTGTCTTTACAATTAGCAGAATTTAGGACCGGGGCTGTGCCTCATTAAGTAACTCACTACACTGCCACACTGAGTAACTCATGAGGGCAAGGGTGTTATCCTGGATGGTGCTAACACATGGGTGGCTTTAATATCCCTGTCTTCCTGGTAAATCTTCACCTGGGGAAGTGCCTGAGTGCTCTTCCTTGAGTACATCATCAAATACTCAAAGTTACAAACCAAATTAACAGCTTAATCAGCCTTTCCATCAAGTAGCAATTCACACCCAAATGCCAGCAACGCTAAAAGTGGGTGGTAGCAACCCTTATGGAGTTTGCAGTGCAGTCTCTTCCCTCTGAGTTCATATCTACAGGAAAGACTTGTTCTTTCCAGCACTCAGTTTGGCTGGTGGAGTTATGCTGCTCCTTGAACCTGTTCTTCATGAGTAATAAAATTGTTGAGGCACCTTCTTTATTAAAATGTTGTCTAATGTTATCTAATGCCATAGTCTCACCTGATGCTGTATTGGCAGGGAAACGTTGGTGGCATTTTGGGTGAAGTTGCTCCTTTCCATCAACCTGTGTGACCACCCTGAGACTCCACAGCAGAGAGTTACCCAGGGCTTTTTGCCTAATTCTGATGATTTTTACAGTAATGTTATTTCTGTTGCTTCAGCACAGTTAAATTCTGAGGTGCTGCAGAGGAGGAGAATCAGTATGTGAATGTTTATACTGCCCCAGCCCACCAATATTCGAGCTGCTTCTGCTTCCGTAGTCTTAAACCAGAAGCTCTTAGTCCCAGATTTGAGCAGCGCTTGAGTTTTCAACATCCTCTCAGAGGCTCTGAGTGTATATAATGCCAAGAAAGTGGCTGTGAGACTCCATGGATATGGCAAAATGTGTTGCACACACATCTTGTTTATCCTGTAGATGCAATACAACTGGAATGACTGGGTGGCAGCTGTGGGTTTTGGTTGTGGGGTGTTGCTTTTTTTCGCAGTAGCCAAAGCATTAATCAGAGCAGGATGGTTTAATAGTGAACAACCTGGATCTGATTGCAGAATAGTTAAAGAAATGCTGAGGGTTACACCCTTTTTTATTTTGCCAATATTTTCCATAATATTTATGGGAGTTTCCTTGGTGAGTTTGGGTTCTGATGGATAATAAAGCAAGCTTACTGGAGATTGTTTTATTAACTCAGGTCTTGCACATTTCATGTACAATAAAAAAAGGGATGTGTCCTGATTTCCAATTGGTCTCTGCCCATCAGGCTGTGATTTTTTTGTTCATGTAGGATTAAAAAATATTTTTTTCAATGCAGATAATAAAACCAAACAGAAATTAACAGAGGAAAAAAATGCTTCCCAATACACAGTTTGAGGTCGTGCATATGTACTAGAAAGAACATGATTGCTGAAATCTTTGTGTTAGTAGGGGGGGGAAATGAAATCTCCTTTTATTTTATTTTTCTCACGTCTTCTATCATTAAAATCCAGTTCTAACAGCAGAATACTTCTCTTTTTCATGTGTGTTGAAAAGCAGCTACACCATGTATCAAAGCCATCAGTCCAAGTGAAGGATGGACTACAGGAGGTGCCACTGTCATCATCATAGGAGACAATTTCTTTGATGGGTTACAGGTCATATTCGGCACCATGCTGGTTTGGAGTGAGGTAGGTGTTGTCTGAACGCTAATGTCTAATAGCTTTGTCTCCTTGTAGCCAGCCTGTCCTTTCTCTGTGCCACATGCTAAATCAGCAACAAATGTCAAGACACGAATCCTCGCCTCGCTCAGTTTTATGAAAATAATTAGTCAAATTTACCTGTGGCAGGAATCCATTATAGCCAGGGGGATTTGCATCTCCTCTTGCTGGCTCGGAATTTAGCTCAGTGGGTTTTATTCCAGCAAAAGGGGAGGGTAAATGCCTGTGTGAATAATTCTGCGTTTAGCACTACAATAGCTAAGGGCCCACAGGAAACAAACGTTTAGGTGATCCTGCTTTCCAGGGAAACTGGCTGCTGGTAGCTGCAGCTCAATGAGGTGGAGATTGCAGAAATTCAGCACTTCTGAATAGCATCTCCCTAAAGTCTGGATACTTAATGTAAGTATCGTTTTCATAGCAGCAACCAAATGCACTGGGTTGTATTCACGGTGGACTCCTCATACCTGGCAGGGGCCCCTGAAGTTTCACAGGAACCCTTTCCTTGTTTCTTATTCATTTTTTTGCTGTTGTTATTCCTCCCAGCTCCTTAAATCCTGTCTTTTCTCAGCACATAATTAATTGTGGAGCCTGATATTCCCCAAAAACCTGTGGAAAGTTAAAACCCAGGCAGCATCGCCCCAGTGGCCGTGGCCGGGTTTGTAGAAGCCATGGCAAAATTCCCCACTGGCACAGGGAAGCAGCTCCAAGGAAAGGTTTATATTTTGTTCTTATCTTCAAAAAGCGTTTTGGAGGTTTAATAAGAAGTTATCATTTTCATTATTTTAATAGTGAAAAATAACCCAGCCTCCCTGAAATACCTGAGCAACACTTCCCAATGGTGAGAGGATTTTCCCATGCTTTACCTTATATCCTGTAAATATTAAATCAACACTATAGCTTAATTTATATCCAGCACATTCCCCCTACTGATTCCCTTGCACATATGGCAGCATTTTTTCCATGCAAAGAGTATTCTCTAATGTCCTTCACTGTTCTGTCTCTCTCATCCTTCCACTTGAGGACAAGTGTGGATGAAAGGGCATTCCAGAAAAGGAGAGACAGTAAATGAGCCCTATTCCAAAGCCCTTATGTGATCATGAAAGTGCCCCCTGGGCCCAGTGTAAGCATTTTGTGTGTTAGTATTGAAGCCATTATGGCAGCAGACATTTAACAGGGGAAGGTGCAGGGGCTGGGAGGAAAGTGCTCTGATCTCAGTGCTGCAGAATTGGAGCTTTCATTATAAATCTTGATTCTATTTATTAGTGGAAGCCATTAATTGTCAATTTCTAATCTCAGGAGACTGAGTGCTGGTCAAAACATTGTTGCTGATGGTTGCAAGGCCTTGTCATGAAATTAGGAGTGTTAGAGGGGATCCAGACCGAAGCCAGTCTGCTGCCAGGAATGCTGCACTGGGCTGCAGGCTGGTGTTGAGGAAAACTCTTTCACTGTCTCTTCTTTACAGAACTGCTTCTCATTTCATAACCCATGAGAGCAGTCAAAAATCATAAAGGAGAAAAGAACATTCTTTCTAAAAGAAGCAGACAAACATGGTAAACAAGTGCAGAAATGCATGAGCTGTCTGAGTGATCCCTAAATAATAGTGATCTATAAATAATTCAAATTACACATACAAGCCACCTATGAAGTACAAAATAAGTTCTTTCATTTGCCTTCCCATTTCTAAAAATGTCTAGAGCATTTTCGGTACCCAAGAAGAATATTTTTGTTTTACCTTAATAGAGTATAAAATTGAATTGTTGATCCTCTGAATTTGAGTCCATTTCAAAGCAGGAGCAGGCTCATCCTGAGTTGCCAGTAGGGCCCAGTTATGAGAAAATTTGGCTGGGTTATTTTGTCATTGAATTTTGAATTTTAAAGTTCATCCTGTTGTTTCATGGATCCAAAGAGAACAGAATTTTACCTGGGCTGCAGAAAATCCCAAACAAAACTGAAGAAAAAGAGTGAGGCATGCAGAGCATTTTCATGTGGATTTTTCTAGCATCAGTTTCAGCTATAATTGCAGATGGTTTGGGGGATGAAGTCTAATATTGAAATTAAGCATCATTTTGCTACAGACTTTGCATGGGACCTTGGGCAAATCATATAATCTACTTAAAGTTCAATTCCCTTTCTCTAAAACGGTAATAAGATTAGTCACCTTCTTTGGAGAGGTGCTGTGAAGATAATTATCGTAAAGGTCCTATATTACTCAGACTTTATTATAGCAAAATCCATGTAAATACCTGAGCTGCATGGATATTTAAAATATAAATCCTACCCACTTCAGAAGTAAAGTTAACAGACAAAAAAAAAGAAAAAAGTTCCTTTTAAGAGTGAAGTTGTTGCTGTCAGAAAGCATGTTATAAATAATTTGAAATGTAAATAATATATTTTTAATTTATTTTACATGTATTCAAGTTTTGTAATTGAAATATTTATATGCTTGAAATGGAGTTGACTGTGTTAAAAAAAGGAGGTTTAAAATGGTTTCTGAAACACATATTTATTATTTAAACATATATTTTAGCTGTAAACACTCTAACATAATTGCAACCTTTCTCAGCCAGGGAGAACTAAATAAAAACTTAATTTGTCACATTAATTTTGTGCAGAAATGCAGATACCCTAAGCCAGTAGGTTCAATTAATCCTTACCTCCCATATTACTTTATAAAAATGACTTTAAAAGCCCTTGGTATTTTTAGAATAGAGCAGAATGTCTAATGCCTTTTTTTTCCAAGGGACTTTCATAACCAACAAGCAAACAGCTCTGGTCTATGGTGTGCACATGCTGGATGTGCTCAGACAGCTCCCAGCAAACACAGTGTGTGCCAGGCAGGCCCTGCTGCCTGTTTGTGCAGCTCACACACACACAGAGCTGGAGCTGGGGAGGTTTCACTCAGGTTCTGAGTCCCTGCCTGCACACAAATATTGCGAACCCGCGCTGCTGATAAGGACCTTGGGTTGTTTCTCTCTCCTCTTGGGGTGCTCAGACTCTGAGAGTCGACTTTCAGGGCAAATACATGATTGTGAAGACGAAATTAGTTTCTTATAAATATTCCACAATATTTGCTTAAAATGAACTATTTCTTCAAACATTTTCCTGCCAAGAACATTCCTGCAGCTGTACAGAGTCAGCTGGAAACAACTTCTATTTCTTTTATAGTAAGAAAAGATGAAGCACAGAAACATCTTTTTCTTTCTTTCTTCTTTTTTTTTTTTTTTAACCTTTGTACAGCACAAAAACAGAGGATGATTTTTTTGGTTTGGTGGTTTGTTGGTTTTTTTGGTTGTTTTTTGATTTTTTTTTTTTTTTTTGTACTGCTGCTGAATCAAATTCTGTGACAGTTTTTTATTTTGCTTTTTTTGTTTGTTATTGATTTTGGAAGTCTCTGTTTTTGAGTGCTTATTTTGGAGCACTGACTCATTTTTAAAAAATGAGTAGGCACCCTCTTTTTGCAAACCAAGGCTTA
The DNA here is from genome assembly GCA_013400515.1 of Erpornis zantholeuca. Lineage (NCBI taxonomy): Eukaryota > Metazoa > Chordata > Aves > Passeriformes > Timaliidae > Erpornis > Erpornis zantholeuca. The sequence goes on along the minus strand of VZTN01037503.1, from coordinate 2,841,441 downwards.
TTAAGCAGCATCTGTATGCCCAGAATTGAGGCATGCAAAGTCATTGGTTGTTTTTTTTTTTAAATATAGGTACCTTAAGGGTTCTGTTCTCACTGAAAGCTGTCATTGCCTTCAGCTGGTGGGATTTTTCTTCATTCCTGTTCTAATGGTCCTCTTCACACAGAGTCAAAGTCAAATTTATGACTGATTGTCACCATTTCCCTAACCACAAACCAGAGCTCAAGCATGCAAAAATAAACTAGTGACTCAGATTAATGACATCTCCTTATAAAATGTCACTTTTAAAAAAAGAAAGTAACCTGGCACTCTGAAGAGTGTGAAATGATGTTGTATCACACAAGAATGCCTAGAATATATTAGCAAACCACAGAAAGAGGCTTGTTGTACACACTCAGCCCAAATGTGTTTTGGATTTTCAAGGCCAGGCACCACCCACCATTCTGAAGATCCCTAACTCAGGTTTTAGTGCACCCCACTGCATGTCCCAGCTGACATGGAAGAATTTATACCAAACAGCAAATGCAGTTGCTAAGTCTCTGGCCAATTCACTTGAAAATCCCTTGGGAGAAAGGTCCAGTTACTAATTTTATGTCCTGCTCCATTTCTCAGTTTGCAAAATGCTGGAATGGAGGAGGAACCTGGATCTAGGATTTTGGCTGGTGGGTTCATGTCCAAATCACAGGTTAATGCCTTGCTCAAGATTTGCATTTAAAAAATGTATTCAGAAAGGTTCATAACTTGTATTTAGGAATTCTTGGTTCTTGACATGTTGTTGCTATGGATGTTTCGATGTCCTTTCATCCAAGAGTTCCCAGCTGAGATGAGGATGCACAACTGGCCCTGCTGGGTCCCACAGGGAGCTCATCTACTTCAGGGTCTTGTGTTTGTCACTGGGAAGGACAGATGCCCAAAACCAGCAGGGTGATCATGTTGTGATGCTTCTCCAAAACACTTTACCAATCTCCAGGGGTTCAGGGCTCAGAGCCATCCAGAAGTGGTGTCCTTACTTTTAATTTCGCTGGATGGTAAGAGCTCGCCTCTTCCACATGCTTTGCATGTAAATATGAGGCAGATTGTGCCTTGAGGAAGGTACAGGCTGTGTCAGTGTGAAAGGAGAAAACATCCAGGGAAAGGTGGAGTGAGCTCCCAACATCAGGCCACAGGTTGACAGTGTAGACAGGAAAGCATCCCATAATCCTGGAGTTATGGAAGGCAGGGGCAGATCTGCTTGTGCTGTGGGTGGGCTTGGAGTGCCCAGACATGTGCAGCACCAGCTGGGTCACTGGGATTGCAAACCAGAGCCAGGACAACTTGGAGAGCAGGTCCCAGTCTGTAGTGCAGATCCTGGCAGTGCTGTGGAAGCAGAATTTGAGACCAAAGGTGGGAGGTTTCGATGTGCAAGGGAACATTGTCACTTAAAGCCAATCTCCTGATATGACAGCAATGTAGGGAGCTCCTGGTGTGTAACCAGGCTGGCCAGTCCCCTCTGTGTGCAGGAGACCTGAAGGCTGTCCCAGAACAAAGGGCCCCCTGGCTCAGCACTGGAGCCCTGCCGGTGGCCAATGGCAGATGTGACGGAGAAAAAGCAAAAGGAAAAGGCACATGGATTCTCCTGGTATACCTCCCAAGCTTTAGTTATAGGGAAGAGAGGAATAAAATACATCCTGAGCATCCTAAACCATAGGACTTCAGACATAATGTTCACCCTTTGGGAATGTGTGGGCGACATTATTGTATATTTGTGGTTTTAAACACAGTTAAACTTATTTACTTCAGAGCACAAAGGAAAACCAAACTGTTTGTGGAGAACAAACCAGGAAACTTGCTTAACTCTCCCCAGCTCTCTGTAACAATGGACCATAAATAGGTCAGACATTTCTTGGGAACCAGGGAAGATGAGTATTGGAAAATGCCACAAATTATGTTTAAAGAACATTAAAGTGGTGACAGACCAGTAAATGCTGGGAAATTCAAAGATCCAACCAGAAGCTGCCTGTACAGCTCAAGTCAGAATGGGGTGAGGGATGCAAGGCTCATGCTGATGTAGTAAGATGAGCGTGTTAACCTTTACTAGTAAAATCCTTGGCCATTTTTACAAATATTTTCTCCCAAAAATGTCGTAAATTTTTTCTCATCTTGACAGTTCACCCCATTAACTAGAGGCACTCAAGGATGGGATTTATCTCAGTTATGTTTGGCTGCCTACAGTTGAGCAAATAGCCTAAACTTGTCGTGTTGGTTCAGTGGGGAAGGGTCAGAGCTTCCAGAGTGTGGCTCATCCCAATGTGAGAGGTGTCTGAAGCACCAGAAATCAACTGCTGCTTGGCACTGCCTTCTGCCTCTGCTGGCTCTTCAGGGTGTGGAGAGAATTGGCCTGGACTTTTAGGCTTGGGTCAGCTCAACTGTAAGACAACTCACTTTAAGTGAAAGCATTGCTTGGAAGTTTGGGGTTTGGCTTTACTTGTTTTACTTCTGTTGATTTTTTTTTGCCCAGTTGATATAGTGAACAATTTAGAAAAAAAGGCAGATTTCTTTTAAAAATAAGTAAGTTTCTAAACCACATGACTCCAAAGCAGAGCCTGAAAACATACTTTTGGAGCTCCCAAACAAGAAGACATCAACCCCTACATGATAATTTCTAAAATGACATGTGGCTTCTGACTTCTGTGGATCTGAATAGCTTCTGGAGCAGTTGATGCTGGTAGTTTTGGTTTTAATGTTCAACTTGATTTAATATTAATTTTCTTATTTTAAATATGGAGAGCTCCCTACTGTGTGTGCCATTTCCCTCTGTAGCACAGATGGCTCTCAGACAGATATTACTCTCCTTCTGTGCTCTTTTTTTCGTCCTGTGCCCTGAACAAAGAACTGGATAAAAGTCTGGGGTTTTTGGTAGGACTCTAGTAAAATGCTGAAACATTTGGCTCCTAGTAAAATTAAGAATAAAATAAGCTTTTTATTGAAAAAAAAAAAAAAACCAACGAAATTCTATTGAAATTTATTCCTTAATTCAGGGCATGATTCAACCAAGAGCATAGAGCATAGACTGCGTGGGATGCTCATGCTTTGCTCACTCTCAAGCCAGGTTATGGTCTTGGTTTTATTTGCCTCTCTAGAGGTGTGTTAATGTGCCACAGCCAGAGGAGGATCACCCATGTGCCAGAGCTGTATCTTGGCTGTTGGACACAATCATGTCCCCTTTTCTGTGGACCTCTTTTTACTGTTTTTTCTGAGGGAGCATGAGTGAGGACATTTTGGTAATGGGGAGAACAATGCTGTAGTTTCTGAGAGCAGCAGAGATTTGAGATAATCTGCTATGAATTAGTGAACTCCTAGATGGCTCTGCTAATAATCTCAGGGACCACATTTTAAATCCAGTCCAGAATCCTGAAAGAGCAAAAATGGTCTAGAGCCTGGAAAGTGCAGCACTGACCCACCCCAGCCTTTGTGCCAAGAGGATCAGAATCCCCAGCCCAAATAAAAAGAAAGCTAAGTTTATCTACTTATTTCTGTGTTAATCTACACCTGAAGAAGCACTCTCAGACATGTGTCAGTCATTGCAGTGAAGGCAGACAGGAAGTGATGGTTAGATGATTTTATTTGCTACATCTTTTTTGAGTGCTCTCATAATTTTTGAGAAAAGATCCAACGTCCTTTAGAAGCCAGGCTTTGCATTTCCACAGTTACACCTCCACAAAAAGAAAAGAAAATTAAAGCAGAAAATTAAACATGGGGTTTTTCCAATGTACAGGTATCAGGTGGGGACCAGAATATTTAAAACTCTGGGCTTGTGCCATATTCACACGTGTGGCCACGTGTCATTTATGAATCTGTTGTGTTGGACAATCTCATGACCCCAGAATTCATCTGAGAATCTGTGGGACTCCTGCTGCTGTAAGCTGGAGTTACTGCATTAAACCAGGGCTGATGCTTGTACCAGGAAGAAAGTGCCTGCCATGTATGAAAACAGGAATAATGTTGTTACGAGAATGCTTGTAAATATTGTAGTCTCTGGCTCTTGTGTGGGTTACATCAAGATTGTATTCAAACATTGACAGGTTAATTACATGTTTCAAAGCTTGTTTACTGTGATCTGAGAGGAAAGTGTTATTAAAGAAGTGTTCAGCATCTAACAGTGCTTTTTTTCTCTTTCTTCTCCCTTCCCAATGTTTTCTCTAGCTGATTACTCCACATGCCATCCGTGTACAGACGCCTCCCCGACACATCCCAGGGGTTGTAGAAGTCACATTGTCCTACAAGTCTAAGCAGTTTTGCAAGGGAACGCCTGGAAGATTCATTTACACAGGTATGGATGCTTTAGATACCAGGGGGAGAAATAGGGCAGGTGATAGATCACACTTTTTAAGGTTTCTGCTTTTAATGCTTTTGTCATTAAAAGCTGTGCCATACCTTATTATTTTGGCTGGGGACGTCACTGAAGGCACCAGTTTGAGGTTGGAGTCAGAACTGGGTGAGTGTAGAGGTGAATCTGAAAACACCAGTGTGGGATTTTTCTTTGGTTGGTTGTCCTCACAATGGGACATGTCTTTACCCAGGAGGGGGAAGGAGGGAAACAGATACTGTATTTAAACAAACAGCAGAAGAGTGCAAACACAAGAATTGCCAGACACACAAAGCTGCCTTGAGAAGGATCCTGCTAAACATCTCCATCTCATGATGTCCAGTGGGTGTTGTGAGGGTTCAAAGCAGCAGCCCCTTAGCCAGCCCATCTCACCATAACTCATCTCTGACTTCCAGCAGCTCAAATAGCTCTCAGCCCAGCCAGTGCTGCAGACACAGTGACTTGCAGGTGCTTTGGGGTGGTCTCCCACACTGGAGACCACTAAGTTGAGTGATTAGGCCTCAAGAATTACTCACAAAAAAGCCACAGTGGGACATTGCAGGCGCTGTCAGTGTCAAACCACTCTCGGTAGTTATAAGAATGGCCTGGGAAATAAATCAAGTAGCAGCCTAACATTTTAAAAAGGATGTGTGTCATTGATTCCTCAGAAGGTGTGTGTGCTGCAGGAATTAACAGCTTTGCCCTCGTTTTCATGTGCTTTTAATGCACTTGTTCACATCTACAGACAGGACTATTTGCCTGAACCATGGTTCAGCACAACCCAGTGCAATTCATTTCCTCATCCTTGATTGCCCTGGAACTTTAAGATATATCATAAATACTTGTGACTAAGGCATTCTGAATTCCACTGGGCTCCAACTCTCAATGTACACACAGGGACTTGAGGCAGAGGAGAGAATCCTGTGCTCCAGCTGGGCAGGAAAGCTCTTATTTGAATTTTATTAACACTAAGGAAGTTGAACAAAGGTGCCTTATAAAGCTTTCTTGTCTTTTTCCAACACCCTCTCCTCCAGCTGGGATTATGCACTGGGTTTCTTTACACTGGCTCTTACAATGTTCCCATATTGCCCTTCTGGCTGAGCAGCAGGCACTTGTGGAGGCTTTGTGTGTTTATTTGTGAGCATTATGATTTCAGAAAGGTGTGGGAAATCCATATATTGGACAATAACATACCATATCAGAAAAGTTGTTTAGAGTTTGAATGTGTTGGAACAAAAGGAAAATCAAGGGTTAGATTGATGGCTGGTGCAAATTGGTGCTGTGAGCCATCACGAGGGTGGTTGCTCAGAGCTTTGGACTGTTTGAGATGAATCCTTTCCCTCCTCTCTTTCTTGCAGGAAGTTGTGCTCTCCTGCCTGTTGTCACCCCACTGGGGTGGCTGCCCCTGGGGCTGGTGAAATGGCAGATGTGCACGTGGAAGGAAAAAAAAAAAGGGGGAAAACCTGGTCTCCTTAACATTGCAAAGAAATTTTTGATGACTTCTTTAAGTGTAAAAATGGCTTGAACCCATTTTGGGGTTGCTTTTCAGATCATCATTAATTAGCTTTTCCAGTGAAAAGGAGGGCAGCAATTTAGCTTGTCTGCCCAGAAGCAGATGGCTGAATGTGGAAATAAAGTGTCCCAGTAGGGCAAGTGTTTCCACGTATGCATTTCAGGTTGGTGTTTAAAACACAGCATTTTTCATTCAGTAAATGTAAGTTATGAAATACTAAACAATAATGATAAAAATGACAAAATCAAAGGTGATCCAGTCCACGGACAATTCTCTCATTTATGCAGTTACTTACAGAGTTACAGTAGGTAGAGAAAAGCTGTTGTGACTGAAATCCTACCTCACACAATTTGCATTTTTCCTTTCAGAGCCAGCCTGAACTTAAATGTAGCTTTTTTTAAAAGGACTAAATGAAACTAAAATAAAAACAATTAATGCATCCTGACCTTCAGAAGTGCCTTCCAGCCCTTTAAACAAAATGCAGGTTCAGTACACGCCTGCCGATTAGTTTTAGTTAATTGAAAATTATAGGATTGACCCAAGAGGAAAATTTTGTTTGCACTCCAATCACTTTTACAAATTAAGGAAAATTACCACAATTTTGTTTAGCTAAGGTTTCACACTGAGTTCACGAAATTAGCTCAGCCATCCCAACAAAGTCAGCACTTTGTTAGTGAGCACTAGAAAAAAACTAATAGTCTATGGTGTGTACAAACGAAGCATAGAAAAAGCTATGATGCTTTAGAGAACTAGGCCAAGTGGTTTTAATTAGGATTATTGGTTCATTGTAAGTTTTGAAGAACAATCAAACTAGCAGATTAGCTGTTTCTTTTAAAGCTAGAATTTCTTGCCATTCATTTTTCCCATGAGAACTTGTTTTAACTCCCACATAGCACTATTTTTTTTCCCTTTTTTTTTTTTCCTTTTCTTTTTTTTTCTATTTTTTTTTTAACAAGGCCTGCAGGAAATGGACCAATTGGAAGTTGGGATACAGTAACATTCCCCAGCATCACTCCAGCCGATGGGAGTTTTTCACAATGTTCTTCAGTGAACTCAGTGTTCTGGAACATATTACAAAACCACAGAGGCCAAATGTTTTCTCAGAGGAGTTTGGCCTCTGTTTTTGGCCGAAAACATTTCAGCATCACTTGCTGCTTATTTACCCTGCTATTAAGAACAAGAAAAGGGGAGAGCAGAAAAAGGAGGGGGGGAAAAGCAAAAGAGAGTAGTGTGTGAGAGAGAGAGAGAATAAGACCTGGGGTTTGTGGGCGGTGCAGGAGTTGATCAAGCGTAGTTTCCTTTCTGGTGAGAATGTCCCTGCTCGTTAATGGTCCCATTTTGTGGTCAGGTCTCATTTAGAAGAAATTATTTTTAATCAGTGTTCAACAAAATATCCCCTCAAGCCACCTGGCTGTAAACTGTTTTTTTTCTTACTGTTAAGTAGTTAAGTTCTCAGAAGAAAATACCCAGTGACCCATTAATTTTAGCCTTTTTTTCCTCTTTAACTGCAAATAACTTAGTAACATGATCTCTAAGTAGTCCATGTGCCATCTAGGAATCAAGGTCACATATATACAGAGAAACCCTGGCTTTTGTGAGTATTTCTGAAAGAAATAAACCAATGTCAACCCCGTGCTTGCAAGAAAACATCAGTTTTTTATTTTCCATCTGTAGAGCGAGCCATTAGCATGCACTTAGAGAGCCATTATTTCTTAGATTTTAAGCTTTGACATTCCTGAGAGAGCGTTATTAGAAATACAGGAGTCTGAACACACCTTGAATGTGTGTTCATTTTGGAATAATATTAAAAGTCCATATTGCACATAGAAATACCCAGACATGCTGTGGCACTCTTCATCTCTAAGCCTTTTCTGGCATTGGAGAGGACTGAATGAATTAAGCTTTGTGTCACAACCTGGGAGTCAGGTACGTTTTTGTAGCATTATTTTGGGACTGGAGAAACTGATATAAAGGAAGACATGAGAGATCCAAATCCATAGGTAGTTTGGCAAGGTGACTCAGGGCATATATGGTGAGGTTAAATAAGAGATGAGAATATTGCACAAATTTGTGCAGACTGGCCTTTGAGATTTTGGTTTGGTTTGTTTTAATTTTACAAAATGGATGCATCATGGATAACATGAATTTCACAGATGACTTTTGCAATGGTACTAAACGGCAAGATTTGAGTGGAGCTGCACGACTCTAAGTGAGATGAGAATTTATCTCACTGCATATTGGAAAGGACATATGGAGGGTCCATAAAAATGCATTATGCTGTGTCTTCTACCACCTGCTCAGTTTAAGATTTTGTGCTTTTGTTCCCAAAGCAGAGTGAAAAACTTCACAGGGGCCAGACGTGCAGAGCTGTGTCCCTGAGGTTGTGTGCAGCACGGGTTAATTCAGATCCTGGGCTGAGCAGTACCCCAAGTGCTGCTCCTCCTTTTGGAAATAAGTTACATGGTTGGATACAGTTTGGAATTTAGGGACCATTTTCATTGGTATTAGGCTTGCAGGGAGGCTGTGGGATGAACCAGGGCAACAGGAGGAACAGGCAAGTCCCCCAGAGGCCATCTGGGGTTTGCTATGAGCTGTGGGATGGGAAGTGTCTCCAGAAGTGCTGCTGATGAGAATGGCTGGATGGAGGGTGAGTGTGGGCTCACAGGGCTTGTTGTCCACTGGGAATAACTCAGATGCTGAGCTCTGATCCTCCAGGATAACTGTGAGAAAGGTTGAGTAGGACAGAGTGGACACTGCCAGGGCTGAGCAGTGTTTGTATGGTGCTCTTGGGCCACTGCGTGTGGAGAGATGTGGAAATCCTGGTGCTGTGAAGGTCAGGATATTCACAGAATTTCTGGGAAACTGCGTCTGTCTCTCAAATGTCACAGGGCTTCTCAGGGAACTTTTCACTCCCTACAAAGTGAAAATTTGCTACAAAGAAGAAATAGCCTAATGTGGAAAAATCTTCCGAAAACCTTTGAGTCTGTGTACAGACAGGAAGGGCCTTGCAGATCACAGATGATTTGAGTGACATTTCCAAAAGTCTCTGTTTTAGGTGACTTCATTTTCAGATTTTTAAAATTAGGTGGCTTCATTTACAGAAGTACAGGAGTAGATGTCTTCTGAGAATAATTTTCATTTTTTAAGTCAAATGCCTTCAAGAGTAAGAGATGAAAAACTACTTGTCACCATCTGAACCTTCAGTCCATGGTCCTGGAAGCAAAGGTTGGAGTCATGTACAGAGACCTGGTCAGAACTGGAACCACATAAAAACTGATGTTGAGTCCCTTAAGTTTCCAGCCTGGTAAACTTCAGCGATTTCCTCTGCTAGGAAAATTTTCTCTTTTTAAGAAAGCACCAATAACTATGCAAAGTTCAAAAGATGCATAATCAAGGAAACAATCAGTTTTTAGAATGGAGAGTTCTGGAGTTCGTAGACTAAAGAAAAGAAAATTAAAAAAGGAAAAAAAGGAAGGAAAAAGGAGTAGTGATAAGAGACAGACTGGCTGTCAAGAGGTTCCTGTAGCCCCAGTGGAGCCTTTCTTGATCCCTGTAGACTGGAGTTTGACCCTTCCTCCAGCTAACCTTGGCCATAGCTGTGTGGCTGTTAGTTCCTGAGAAATGTTAAAACCTAGTGGCAGTTATTCTCAAAATCAGTAGTCCACAACCTCATTAGTTTTACAATGCCTCATTCATGTGTGTTTATTATTAAATCATGAGCACTTAAATAACTGATTAGTATAAATCAAGAGAGAAGGCCACCATCAACAGAACAATAAAAATAAAAGAAAAAATCCAGCTTCTCTGATGCTGTCTCAGGTTTTTTACTGATGTGTTTATAAAATTCTTCACCCTCAAAGATATGAGGATCATTAAGCTGAAATGAAATATAGAGCACATCACTTCTCCAGAAGAGTGACCAGCTATGAGATCTGGTAGCTAGCAAATGAATGCCATTTGTTTTTAACAGCAGGTTTTATCTGCCTTTCACTAGTAAATATTAATAGCAGTGGCAGAATAAAAAGTATCAGATGTCTTGAAGTTAAATAGTCCCAAAGTGCTGCAGAAGAACAGAACAAAATCCTTCAATACAAAGAAATATATAAAGTTTAAAATTAGAGCTGTTTGTTCTTAAAAGCAGGAGAGCCCTGTGCTGCAGGTTACCCTGTGCTTTGGATGCTCCATAGAAAATCTGTTCTGGCTCTCAGAGAAGCTCTGTGGAGGAGAGATGGTAAATCCTTACTCTAGAGCACAATCAATGAGGATGAATGAAATCAAACCTTTGTAGATATAAACTTTTACTGGGGAGTTTAATTAATGTCTCTGGAAACAAGCAAAAAGAAAAAAATCCTTAGAACTATTTTAAAAATATCCTAATGCAGATTTCACTGGGTTCCCCCTTTATCCCACTGTGCCAAGTGTTTCTTCCCAGGTGGACTTTGCCAAGATGACTCCAGAGGTGTTTGCCACATTCACTGAAAAATTCATGGCACCACTGCTGGGTCCAGGAAACTGCAGGGAAAACAAGGGTGGGAGTGGTACAGGCTCTCCCTCCAAGCCCCCCCTCACTGATGTGATCTGGGTGTTTCCTGCCCTTGAGAAGAAAAGCTGCTCTCAGGAAATCTCTGTTTGAGTTTGAGCTTGAACCTGGCCCTTTGTGTGTTCCAGTCCATTAACTGAGTCAGTCACCTGCCCTGCCTGGAAACTTTTAGGGGGAAAAAAAGGCTGCAATCGTTTTGGAACAAGATTTTCTAGATGAAATAAGTTCAGTTTTTATCATTTTGGTGGTGGTTTGGGGGTTTAATGTTGTTAGCAAAATATTTGTTTTGAAGTTTGTAAGGACATGCCCAGTGGAGTGAAATATGGACAGTTATCAGGGTGGAATATTAAGAATCTCAGGGTGGTTGGTTTGGTTTGCAGAAAGTCAGGAAAGGAAGCTGCAAGGAATCCTAATTGATTGCAGGGAGGAGATGGTGGAGGTAAACTGGAAAATCCCTAGTCTATGCTAATAGGAGCACAGAACCCTCATATCTTAGGTATTTCTTAAACACTGGTAGCACCACAACACACTGCAAAAAACAGTCATGAAGAGTGTGCAGGGTACCTGTAGGACAGCTTCAAAATGAAAGCAATTACAGCAACCGTCAGAATAAAGCTGGCTGTGAAGGAAACATATTATTTTGCATATTTTATGTATACACTTTCCAAGAAATATGACCTTTATTTTCTAGTTAGAGGGAAGTGCAATCAGACTCTACACAGCAAAGGGTAGCTGGATCATTAAAAAGAATATTTTCTCTGATATTAGAAGTCTAAATGGGCACTAGTCCTTATTCACAACCATGGCTGTTTCTGTCTGCCCTGAGTTAATAAGTGATAAGGCCAAAAGAGAAATAAATCACTGAAGTCCCTGTCCAAAGAAAACATATTGACTACAGCCAAGCAAATAACAGCCCATAACCAATGGTCCCATTCATCATTCATGTAATAGGGATATAAAGTATTTTCTACCTATGAAACCATGGAGTAGGAAAAAGCCTGATAAGCCCCCAATCTAAACTGTGTGATTTGATTATTAAAGGACATGAACTGTTTGTCACATACCTTTAATCTTTAAGATGTGTTGCCATTTCTGAACTATAAATTTGTGGTAAAGGATTAGAAAGCTATTAACAATAAAGGTGTAAAATAGACTTTATAAGGATTCCTGCAATTGTCATGCAGCCCTGTAGACCCTTGGTACCTTAACCCATTGAATATGATATAACATTGTTATCTGACCTTCAGAGCAAATAAACCATTTTTTTACTTTTCAAGTTCCAGACTTCATGATAAATTAACCCTCCAGATTCACAAAATAAGCCTTGTAAATTATTTTCTTTATCCCCACCCCAATACCTTTAAATTTTCATACCCTTGCTTCAAAACTCTTATTCCAGACTGAAATTGTTAATCTTTTTTTATTCTCCTTTTAGCTCATGTCACTTGATGAGATATTATTCCCTCTTTAAAAAAAAAAAAAAGGCCAATAAAACAGGGAGCTGAGTTGAATTTCTAAAAAGTCTGCATTGTACTTTGTTTCTACAGGGGCCTTCACTGCCTCATTCCTTAATGTGTGGCTATCCAGGTTAGACAACCACAGAAATGGGCAATTTAGAGTAGCAGCAGAGGCTGTACTGATCTCCTGGATCCATTGTGGTCCCTAAGAAGAGGGACAAGGCACTGTCTCTTTGCTGGTTCAGAAAGCAGAATCCCCCACTACTTGCACTGATATGTTTAATAGACTGGGAATTCTGGCTTCCTCATGGGAATGTGTGTACCTAACTCATCCTTCCTGCTCCTCTTGTGGAGTGCAGCATGTTTTGGTTTCTGCTGGAATGCTGAGCAGGATTTGCTGTGGTTGAAGAGTGGCCAAGCCATGTCCAGACTCTCAGAGGTGCCCACAGCACACTGGCTCTGGAGAGGGAGTCAGGACCTGAATTTAGTGCACAGCTGCCTGAGGCACGTTCTCACACAGCACTGCCTGCCAAATAGTCTCCTTAAGATGTGCTTAATCCTTTGAGGTGCTTGTTAGTGAGGGCTCATTTTGCTGAGGCATTTTGTTTCACAAGTGCCCAGCTCTGGGATGTGCAGCATCGTTCCCTGGAGGCAGGACTTGGGCAGCCTCATTCCTTGTGCTTGTACCAGCATCCCTACACAGCCAGTAGTGCTTATCTAGCCTGGTTAGAGCTTCTGACAGCAGTGACTACAGAGAAGATGTGCCTCAATATAGCCCATGTCTACAGATTCAGGCTTTTTTTGTTAATATATAGATAAAAGGAAAATCTTGTACTTGTAGCCTTTCATCTCAGTGGATACAAGAGCAATTTATTGCATGGAGTGTGAAGTTCTTTGTACTTTTCTGCTATCTTGCAAGAACTCACACAGACTCTTCTGCTTAGTTATGAAGATATCAAGTGCATAAGTGATGTGGTCTGCCCTGGTGACTGCATAGAGATGCTGGAAACAGTTTAATCACAGTATGACAAAGCTCAATCCTGGCAGCTTCTCAGGCTGGCCTAAAACTCTGCGGAGTTGCCTCCTGCCACAGATTACAGTGCCCATCCTTACTTTATTTAAAGTTATTTTGAGTAGTTTTGTATGAAACTTTGCCATGCAGATGTGTCCTGTAGGCTGCAGAGTTGTTGTGTTGGTGACACCCCAGGAGCCAGCTTGGGAAGGAGTTGTAACCCTGGTGTTTTAAATGATGTGAGACATGTGGCAGTGGGCCACATTTATTTTGTGATAATGGCTGGCTAATGTCTTAGAGAAAGCAAAATTTCCTTGAAGATTCAATCTGCAGAAAAGTTTCAGCAATCTCAACAAGCTTCCTTTGGACCTCCTGGCAGGTCACTGTCATCACCCAGCTGCTGCTCTTGCAGGGAAAACATTGTGATGTTAATACTGATGCTTTTTTTTTTTTAATTTACAAAAAAATCTTGAGCCCATTTGTTTGAGGTGTGTATATAACTGTATAACCTTCACTGGAAGGAGTTCTGCCATTGGATCTTGAGCCTGCTCTGTTGTGAGTAGTTAATTAAGAACTATAAAACCATCACGACTCAATCCTGCCAAGCCAAGCATATGCAGATACTTTATTCCACAAGGTAGGACAGAAGTTATTTGATATATCAGGACACCAGTGTGTTAGCATGATGTAAATTAGGCTCTGCTTTTGCAGCTATTCTGCATGAGCTTCTTCCATTCCACACCAAACTTAGCCAGCCAAAGGCCAGGGAGCTCATGGCAGCTTTCACCTTGGGGAGGTAAGTGTGAGCCATCCACTCAGGATCCCAACAAGGAGCAAGGTTTGCACAGCTGCCCTTGAAGAGCTGCAGTCTTTCACTGTTTGCCCCAAGGTATTTGTGTGGCCATACCCACTGTTATTTCATCTCTCAGTGTCTTCTTTAACTTCTGTCCTCTCCCTTCCTTCCCAAACATGATTTCTCTTCTTTTTCCTGTTGCCATAAATTGTGGTTAACCTCTGTGCTTGAAGAGTTGTTCAAGCATAGGACTCAAACTGCTGTTGGATAGCACCAGGTGTCAGCATTGGTGGTTAAAAAGAGGAAAACCCACACCCAGCAGACAAAGAGTTAATAAAAACCATCCAAATCACACACAAACACAAACCTAAAACAACCCTACTAAAAAAACACAGAGAGAACCCCACACAGGCAACTAAATATGGTATTTTTTCAAGACCCCGTGGGACAGAAAATGCACATGGCATTTAAAATGTGTAACAGCCACCTAGTAAAAATACATGTTTGTTAAAACAGAAATTGGTGCCAAACTCCCCATTTTAAATCTGAAAATTACAGAGTAAAACTGGGATACTTATCAATAGTTGTGAAATTCGATGTTCCTTTTTAGTACTGCAGCATTTCAGGATTGTTTTTATCCCTTCTCAACATGATGAGGCCATCATATACCTTATAAAAACGCAGTGAACCCTTTGGAGCTCTGGGCCTGGGCTGTCTTAGACATCTTAAATGATGTCAGGGAATCATCAGGAAACTCCTCTCTGTCCCCTGCCCTCACATGGGCTCTGAACAACTTCTCAAATAAGCAGGTTTGGCTGAAGCTGGATGAGGAGCATTTCACCCTCAGTGCCCCACATGCCAGATGCTGTGTAGGAAAGTCACTATTACCCCAAATATTGCAATCCCTGATAGGTTCTGAAATACATCTACTTATTGTCCCCTTTTCCTTTTGTTCTGCTTTTTGTTTCCTAACTTACACCCAACTCCCAGTTGGGATACTTTCTGTAGAAGACTACAGCTCATCAAATAAAAATATGTAGTTTGTGTGCTCAGGCAGTCCCAGCAGCAAGCTTATACTTGTAAAAATGAAAGGCAAGATTTTGCTGCCAGAAGTAACCATGAATTCATGCTGAAATGTCACTTCTACTAGGGAAATATTTTTTCCAAATGTTGATCTCTGACTATTTTCACCACTGCTAAAAGAATTCTCCCCTAAAGTTCACATGCATGTTGCGCACAGCTACTAGAAATAGTCATCACATTGCTGTTCCAAAAAAACAGGTCTTGAAGTGGTCATCATCCTGAAAAACAAGAATATTTTTTTCTGCAGGTTTTTAATTTTGAGGTACTTTTCGTTCCCTTAAACCTTGCATTGAGCTGTGCATGTCAGTTGTTTAAAAGGATGAGACTGGGACATGCCTCCCCTCTCTGCCTGAGGTTGGATTTTCCCTGGGTGTTTCTGTGGGCTCAGGGGCTGTTATGGATGGAGGAGCTCTCTGGGCAGTGCACAGGTCTGGCTGGTTGGGGAGAGGAACAAGAACCTGCACTGGCTACCTTTTGTCCTAGGATGAAGAATTTAGTTCAAATTTCCCAAAGACAAGGCCAGTCAGCACATCCTTTCTTCACCAAAACTGTTCATCCTTGCATTGCTTGCAAGTTCTGTTAAAAAGACAAATGAACCTCCTTTAAATTGGGGCCTAAGGGAAAGGATGGAAATGACCTCCCTCCCCTCTCCAATTTCCCCCATTAGACTTTTTTTCACAGATGTTCATGCTGATTAGAGCTGGGAAATAAGGGTATTTCTGTGGACCATGAATATTCATTTGTTTTTTGGCAATGAATTTCCTTCAGTTTCCCTGTAGTGTTTTGCTCCCTGTGAATGTTTGAACATGTGAGTTTGCTGAAACAATCCCTCCTGAGAAAAACTCAGAGTGTGCTATGGCAAGTGAATTTTCCATGGTGTACATGTCTTTGCCTGGACAAAGACTGTAAAAGGATGTAAAACTCACTGGTGGTTGTTAAGAAACAAGACTCAAAACCAGCAAAGACAAAGGTGAGGTGATGCCTTTGCTGAACATATGCTATAAATGGAGGATTTAAATAAAAAAATTGTAACAATCCACTCTGTAATTATCTATCTACAAGGATAAGGTTAGTCAGAAAAACTATTTGACAAATACTTTAATTTAACAGAATAATTGGAGAAAAACATCTATTTGGAGGGTTACTGCCTGGGAATGGTTTGTTGTGAATGTTTTGCCCCACTGTAGTACTGATCCAAAGAAACTGCTGGACTTGCTCCTTGAGGGCTCTGTGATGCTAATTATACCAAATGGATATCAGCAGAAAATTGTACAATTTATAGCAGAAAATCCCTGAGATTTTTTTACTTTTCCTTTTAAAATTTTTAAAGTGTCATAAAACATTGAATGGAGATTACTGTGCCTCCTACTGCTCAATCTTGTGATCTTGCAGTAAATGTGAGGACAGAAATTGCAGCTGAAGTGTAGGGAAGAGCCCAGGATCCTGCACTGCAGTCAGGAGCAGCCAGGCCAGGCAGACTGAGTGCAGGAATTCCTCCAGCTTCAGTGGGGATGTGCATTTTCCTTTCAAATTGTACCATTTCGGTCTTTGGGATCACCCAAAATTGTCATTATTTTCTGTGTAGCAACTCGATAGTTACCCAGTGTGTTCTGTGGAATAATGTACACAATTTTACAATAACTATGTAATTAACTCACTTTGCTACTCCCCTCTCCAGGGAAACTCATGCTTCTATTAATGCTATTAGGAAGGTCCTATGCACAGAACAAAGAAAGTGGTGCAGCAGATGAGTTAACATGATTTGATTTGCAGATGCTTTAAACACTTAGCAGGAGACAGCTACGGAAGCTAATTAAATCACTCTAAGGTGCACAGGATTATCTGCTTTGTAAGAAACAATTTCAGTGAATTATGGTCGCCCTTTAGCTGAGGGGAAGTAAAAAGCATATTTGTTTGGAATTAAATTTCCCACGCAAAGTGCCCATCAGGCCTCTCCTTCCCTGTATTTCTGAAATCTTCTTTTGCAGCCAGCATTTTCTAGGAACCTGGATTTTCGTTTTGTAAGCGTGGAGCTGCTTCCAACTTTCTTACGTAAAAATTTTCCTACTTAGCTATTGATTAGGATCTGCCTTTAAGCAGTGTCTGGAGTAAAAAATCGTGTTGGTACATTCACTACCTCTCAGATACTGCATCTTATTTAGTGTACCGGAATTCCCAGTTTAAAGTAATCACAAAATTTATGGAGAAACGGATAAAAAAGGTTGTAAAATATCGATTTGGGGAAAATAATAACACAACTCATCTATAATAAGAAGAAAAATGAAGCAATAATTCAGGTGTATTGAACGGGTTGCTGCTGGAAGTATTGATCCAGTGCTTTAGTGTGCAACATCGCACCTAACACTGCAATGAAAGAACAGCACTGCATCCCCCTGCTCATTATTTCCCAGACACTATTGCCTTGTTGCACAGGTCCCACAGAGCCTGGGCTGCCAGCAGGGAAGGAGAGGAACCCCCCAAATAAACCACAAACCTGTAACATCTTAATGTCACCGTAGCCCCCTGGAACAACATGCAGACATTGTGCTCCCATGCTCCTCTTCAGGCAACCCTGGAGCCTGGCTCTGCTGGTTTTGCTCTTTGCTGTGTCTCGTGTTGCCCATGGTCTGTGGAGATGGTTCCTCTGTGCTGCCTCTTGAGAGCACATAACCAGCAGTGGTGTCACTGAGGAAACACGCTTCCCTAAAATATTGACTTTCAGGATCATCGTATGGAAATTCCCCATCTCGTTGCAGTGTTTCCCTCCTGTGGCAATAAGCAAAAGTTGAAAGTAGGACAGCGAAGGTCGGTGGAATTTTAAAATAAGCGCCCCGACATTTCCACAGCATTAAACTCCATCATGCAACATTGCATTTCTGTTTATCTGCTGACATCTGCAGAGGTACCACACTTGATTGTTTGGCATAAATAATTTAGCAGCGAGAGTTTTGTAATGAGCACAGATAAGATTTACCTATGTAAAAAAAGAGAAATAATTATGGAGAAATTGTGTGAGGTAAAGAAAACCACTGAAGTCCTGTAAGAGGGCAACATTTTAGCACTTGTGAAGGCAAAGGTGCATCCTGCTCTGTGAGGAAGCTGCTGTGTATGTGCTGCAAACTTACTGCATCCCATGATATTATCTAGAAATAGCAGCCAGAGCAGATGAGCAAGTTCTGAACAGATCAGGCCTTCTGCAAATTTCAGCCAACATGGATCTGGAGGATTTGCTCTGGATCCTCAGCGTTGTTGGGCTCACGAGGTTTGTCCTTTTTTCCCTCTTTAATCCATACAGTGACGGGGGCAGAGTGAAGCAAACACTTCTACTCAAGGAATGGGGGAAGGGAGTAAAAATGAAAGGAAGAAAATAATTTATGGCTGATGCAGAGGCCAAAGGAAATTGCTTTCTGGAAACTTCAGGGCCCTGCAGTAAGAGCTGAGCCGTGGATAGTGAAGCAGCAGGGGTTGTGGTGGCCCTGGTGTCTCTCCAGAGTTCTCTCTCCATCCCTGTGTGCTTCCCCTGGCCCAGGAGGAGTGAAGGATGTGCTGTGGCCGCAGCCCTGGCAGGTTTCAGATCCTTTCATTTTCATGCTCGCAGGTCTACGCTGGCTCAGGAAGCAGAAAACGTGCAATTGTTTTCGTAACCTAAATAACATTTCTAGTTTAGAAGCCCCAGGGGAAAAATCCTTGTCAGGCTGGCAGGCTGAGCTGGCATGATGATAAATGACTGAGGTGTGTGTTCTGACTCTGCGGGGACACGTGGGGTGAAGAAAACCTCTTCTCTTGCACTCTGCATCTCCAGTCAGGAAGGGACTCTTGCAATCTGAGGACATGCTGTTACCTCTGGAAAGAGGTAGGACCAGGCCTTTCCATTCACTGGATGAATTATTTTCTTGTGAGTTAAGATGTTGAGGCTGTGGCTTAAAGCATCTTAAGACATTGGTGATGCCTGTGAGGTTTTTCTGCCTTTGGTGATTCCAGGCAGTCCTAGGACAGAAAATGTGTGTTAGATCTAACACAGGGAACAGCCATGGCATGGGGTGTCAGCAGAGCAGTGCAGCTGTTTCATCAGTTCACATACATGCTTTTAGAAAACAGTTTGAGGTTTATGGTTATTGGCCAATGAAAGTTTTCTTTCAGAAAAAAATAAATTTCCTAGGGATTTGCAATAAAGTCTAAAGCTGCATGAAAATCATCACAGATATTTTCTCAAATTTCTGCAGTAATTCCCTAATAACTTCTGTCCCTTTAGATTTTGCAAATTTGATAATTTGAATTTTTATGGAAGCTGGGTTTTTCCCCCTGAAGTGCTACTTACAGTGCCAGAATTATTTTTCTTAGGGAAATTGATTTTTTCACATACACTCTCATAATGGAAATTCCTTTTGCACTAAAATTCATTAAAAATGTGTCTCTTGTTTATTTCCTACCTTTTTTCCATAAGATTTGCATATTTTTAAATGTTTCAAAGAAATCTGATAAAGGCTTCATTTTTACATACATTACTACCCAATTCTCACTGTATTTTTTGTTTAAAAAGGTGTAAATCAATTGATATCCTTTAAGATTCAAGAGCATCCTTACATAGAAGCATCCAAACAACTTGGAAGTCAAGGAAACTCTCTGGGTTACTGAGGTGCTCGGTTAAATTAGGAATCTAACTGTCAACCACTGCACATTTTCACGGGGTTATTCTAAGAGTCACAATTACCTTCAGTCCTTACATTAAGTCTTGACTGCCTGATTACAGGCACTGAGTAGATTTTCCATCTTGTGTTGCATTCTCCATTTCATAGCTGTGCTGACCAATATGTTTGGTTGGGCTTTGTTCATCTCCCTGTGCATCCCGAGCTAAGCTCACTCCCTTCTCTGCTGGCAGCACTGCTGGGATCCCCTCTTAACATTTGCCTGGTGCTGCCCTTACCTACTCCAGAGCACCTCAAAAACCTCACTTGGATTGCTGCAGAAGGAGATCTGGGTCACCTTTAATAGGATTGGGGATCCTAATATGAGTGATGCAGTTGTAGGTGTGGGTGCTGTGGGTAAAGCCACACACGGATTTGAGCCCCGTGTACCTCTTGGGCAAAATCAATATTATCTCTGTCTTCTCTTGGCTTTCATTTCTGCTCTTGTTGTGTTAGCTCCATGTAAGTGTTTATCCAGGCCTTTTTAATATGGTCTGAGCAGGGCTGCTTTGTGCAGCACTCGGGCACTTGCCTTCTGAGGGAGCAGGATTTTATGTACACGCTGTTTGTTTATTAAAGGCTTTCCTGTAACACGTGTCTGCAGCCTGAGTTCTTCTAAGTCTGGTAAAACAGGGGGGCTAGAGCAGGTATTATCTTGTTAAATTGCTCAGAGCTTATTTAGATAAAGAATTACTCAGTGCTTTTCTTAGTACATTGTACAGCTGCTTTTTTTTTTTTCCCTGCAGTTGTCTTTTTTCATTTTGTACTTTGTTTTTCTGATGACGCTGAAAGACAAAGAAACAAACTCCTCTCTCTAATTCACTCCAAAGAACGTACCATCTCTTTCTATTTTCTCGTTAAAACCCAATTGTATGCAATTTGTAGGAAATTGAAACCACATTTTTCACTTAACTTTCCAAAATTAAAATTTATGAGGAAAAAGAAGCAATAAAGCAGTTACAATCTGGTCATCTATTATTATCTCTGTGGTTAGAGTAGTTCCACATTTGAAGAAAGTGACACCAAAAGTTTATCAAGTATGTATCAGTAATTTCACTTCTCTTATTATTTCAAACCACAAGAACTGCTGGAGTTAGTATTATGCACTTGGAAATTATCTTGGTGAAAAAGGATTTGGGTGATCTATAAAAACAAAGCTTTTCCTCTAACTGAGAAACACAGAGCAATATTCATCTTCCTTACTCATTCGTTTTAGAATATTGATGTTAAAATAAATTTAACAAATTGTGCTCCTTAAGCTGATTTAACAGAACTCGTTGTGAAAAAGCTTAGTTTTTCTCTAGGTCTATTTCTATGTATGTGTTTCCCATTATTCTTCTGCTTGTGCTTTTGCATTTCCCCTCTACTCTGAGAACAATGGGAATGACAGTCCAACGCCAGGAATCTCGACTGCTCCAGCTCTAGAATGTTAGTGGCACTTGCTTTAGTTTTCTCATTCTGCCTTTTTTTGTCCCTGAATTAAAATCAAGCCAAATGATGGATGCCCATTACAATCAATTGTTTCAGACAAGCCACCAAAAGTATTGTAGGATTCATTTACATTTAATCAAATTACACTTTATTTGCAATTCAGGGAAATGAGAACTCTGCAGTAAATCAAATATTTCCTCTCCAAGGGCCCCATTCAGCAGAAAATATCCACAATCTTCCAAGCTGGTGCCTCAATGTATGTAGCAAATCTTCCAGCGGGAGGAGAGCTTGTGCCAACAAACCATCTCCTGCAGTCTCTTTTCAACATTTTTAGGGTTGTGGACACCTAAATATTTTCCAGTGCAAATGCAGACCTTTGAACAATGAATTGTGGCTTTAAACCAGCTGACAACACTTGCACCTCTCTCAGTTCCCTGTCATGGGCCAGCAAGAAACAGTTGCAGGAGTTCTGAGGTCCTGGAGTTTTGTACAGCACAGGTTGGAAAGTGCTGCTTTTCCTCTGTGCAACCTGTTAGGAAATGGGAAATTAATGACAGTGGCTGAGTGTCATTTTGGGGGGTGGATGTCACATGTCTCCAAAAGCTTTCACGATAACTGGGAATAAATTAAGAATACAAATACATTTAAAAAAAAACCAACTTCAAATAGAATAAATTCTACTTGAAGGCAATAGTACAGGGATGGGCAGACACTAATTTTTACTCATTAGTGCCTTTTGAAGTTGAAAAGCTTTATGTGCTTGGAATGGGAGGTTGTCATTGACTCACAGCTCCTTTCCTCTGCAGTTTACTGCTGAAATATTGTGCCCAATAGGCAACTCTTTTACCCTTGCCCAGCACAGCACAGAAAAAGAAACACTGAATTTTATCCCTTGTGATTATTTACAGATTTAGTTCACTAAAACTTCACTGATTGAAGGATCTCAATGTCTCCTGATGCTTTCAGACAGTTCAAACTGCAGGTCCAAGCACTGGTGAGCAGCAGCTTTTCTTCCAGTGGCAGAAAATCCTCTTTTGAGTCTCAGGCTTCCTTTGTAATTTTGACCCTGTTACTTAAAGTCAGGATTTTAATTGCATTTAGAGTCCAGAAAGTTCATTTAGGTGCCTGCTGGGATTTTTAAATAGGCATAGGTACCTAAATTTTACGGTTTTGTGGCTGTTTGTTCCCCAGCTCTGAGAAATAATTCAGAGCTGCTATAAATTACAGGGAATGCATGATGCTAAATAATGTGTAAAGAGCTCTTATGGTCAGGCAAAAAACACTGCATAGGTTCACAAGAAAGAGGGTGACTTAATTCTTGCTGGTGGAAATACATCTTCTTTGGTGGGGAAATGTCCTGAAAGTTAAGGTCTCCACAACCATAATCTGATTAAAATACAGAGCTGAAAAAAATTCTGACCAAATCATGTAATGTGTTCTTTAATCCAGTGAGATTTGAAAGCCTAAGAAATAATAATGATTTACATGATTAGTAGTTAAATGTCATAAAAGTCAACCCCGAGTACTTTTTCGAGAGTACTTGAAACTACATTCTGCCATCTGACACTTACATCAGAGTTCAGAGGGTCAGTTTAGCTGATGGTGAATGCTGCCTAGAGAATAATATGGGATTTCACAGTATAAGAAGCTTTAAACCAGAGTTGGATTAGTCCCACCTCTCCCTTCCCAATTATTTAATTTCAGATTATTTGAATGTTAAGAAAAAGTGGTTTTTTTCTACTTTTGTTCTAGGTGCCCAGGAGATGATGTATTTAGTTTCCTATTATTTGTGTTTCAGTACTTCATGTTTTGCTTTATCCTTGTGATAAACTACTGAAATAGTAGTTTTTGAAGGGGACTCTGTTACGCTGCTGGTGTGGGGGGAATTGCAGAAGGAAAGGGAACAAAAGGAAATGACAGGTAGAGCAGGCAAATCCCCTGGGAATTGTTTGCTTTTCTTTTCCTCGTTCACTTTTGTTTTGTGCAACAAGGAAAGTTTGGAAGAAAAAGGTGACATTGTATTTCCCTTTGCTATTTAGAGAAAGCATCAACCAGTTTGCATGTCCTAGACTTAAACATCATTGCTGTGTCCCCCCAGCATTGGCTTTGGTGAGCAAGGATACATCTGCTCCCACAGGATGCACAAAACCTTGGCAGTGTCCATTTGTTACTCAATCAGCTACAATTTAGATTTATTTTCGATAGCTGCTTTTACCACTGAATGTGTATCGTGCTCGGATGGGGAAGAGAGCACACAGGATGTAGAAATCAAAGCCAACAGAGTGAGAAAACCTCACTGGTGGGATTCTCCTGGCTTGAGAGACCTCTGAGGTGTGGTCAGCCCCCTGGCCGTGCCCAGGCTCTGCAGGGCTGGACACAGCTGCCCTGGGCATACTTGGGCTGTCCAGCCTCAACACAAAGGGCCTCCAGCGCAAAAACAAAGTGATTTTTCTCTGAAGCCCAAGATATTGGACATTTTTGCAGCCCCATCCCTTTCCCTGTGTGCACCTCAGTGAGGGAAGGTGTGCTGAGAGAGAGAATGGGCTTGGCATGCACGGGGGTCATGTGGGAGGAGGGAAAACTTCCCTGGAGTTGGGATACACTGCCCAGGAGAGCAGGAATCGGAGATGCCCCAGGGCAGTTGTGATGGAGCTGGTTTGGAACAGGAGCATCAGTGCATCCACTGTGCTAATTAACTCTGGCAGCCAGGTGCTTAATCCTTCACACACCCAGGCCCTCCGTGGGTTTGTCTGTTCAAGCTCACTCTTGCATAGTGCTGATGGACCCAGAAGTGTATTTATATCATTGCTTACTGCCTGGAAAGCTGCAAATCAGTTCCTGATAAATATGCCACTTCCAGCAAGATTAATGCTAAATTCTTCCTTTTAGAGCAGCAATTTGCAAATTGCTAAATTAGATTTTAACATTCGAATACTCTTTTTTCTTGTCACACTTGCAGCATCTTTGTTTTTATCACCTGATGATACTGTTTGTGTCGGTATTGAACTTTGAAGCATATTAATACAATACACATAGATTTTGGTGGCAATTTTTTATGACAACAGTTCTTATGAAATCTACTAGGAAAAAAAAAATATGTGCAGAATAATGTAATCCATTACAGTGGAGCTTGCTTTTGTTTTGAATTGGATGGAAAGCAGGTATTTGTTTTATACAGGAGAAAATGGCAGTACTGTGCTACTTGGAAGGTATTTTATTGATAACTTCAGAACTGAGATCTGAGTTTTCCTATAGGCTGCCAATAATATCCAGAAAATTAGGAAATAACTACAAGTGCATGATTATAAACTTTTGTGATGGTATCTGGTTATCTGTCATAACTGTACATCTTTCACTCTATTTACTGATCATTTCAAAACCTTTAATCTGTTTATTCACCTCTGTGTTAATTAGGGAAATTTTAATATTTCCAAATTAGGAAATATAATCCAATAACACTTAAAATATTTTTTTAATCCTGTTAAAAGGAAGGTGGTTGATTCTGGTGAGCCCTGCTGGAGTGCAGAAAAGCAGTGTTAGTTGAGCACAGGGATGTGCTTGCTGCTCTGGGGTGCCATCAACGAGCTCAGATGTTTTGCTGCATATCCCAAACTTCAGTGACCACTGAAGAACCAAAGTTCTTTCCTGCTGTAAATAAAATATTGGGAGTGTTTCATAAGAGGACAGTGAGTTTCAGGCTGGTTCCTCACTTCCTCGCCTTTTACAGCTTCTGTTTGAGATATCAGCTTTGTAGGCAAATGGTTGCACCTCAGATATTTTAATTCCCATAATCACTTTCACTGGTTTACCAAGTCTGTTCTAGATGGTAAATTGTGAGGGTGGAAGAGAGAGGCAAGATAAGAAGGGAAGGATATAAACAATTAATTTTTTCTTCCTCTTCCCTTCTGCCTGTGAGGCTCCAGATTCCAGACCAGTGATCTCTGGGTGTGTTCGAGGACACTTAGCTCGTGTTTGGGGGCAGAGCTGCAGGATTTGTTGATCCCTCTGTAATTGACTGGCAAGGTGATCTAACGCTGATAATTTAGCAAAAGCCAGTTCAGCCCCAGAGCCCTCATTTTGTCAGGAGCAGCAGCCCCTGACGGTGTTTGCTCATCACCTCCAGCACATCCCCTCCTTGGCTGAGCCTCAGGCAGGGAGGGACCCGGCAGAGCTGCCCATGGGGCACTAATGGTTTGCGGGTGTGAAGATGGTTAACTGAGCTGTGCATTCAATTAAGATGAGTTTCTCAGTTAACAGGCACCCTGGGAAGAAATCAGTTACTTTAATTTCTGGGATTATGAGCACTTAATGGAGAAGACATTTCAGAATTCTGCCTGTGCTGCATGAGATAACCCTAAAATGCAGCACAGATTTTCAACTTACTCCTCTAGGAAAAAAAACAACCTTGCCAGGTGAGGAGAAATCGATGCTCGTGTGAGTTCTCTTAGAGTCAGGCTCATGGAGCTAAATGTAAAGTGGCATTGCATGCAAAGTTGGATTTTACTTTATGCTTTTCTTGATGTCTATCCCTTTGCTTGTGACTTGCCTATTTAAAATTATAATTCAAAAATATAACTTAAATAGCATTTATGATATTCCTTCTGTATGACTTACAATGTGAGCAGAATATCTGGAAGATGGATGGTTCTAGAGGTGGAGGCTTGGCTATCTGATGTGTGAAGACTAACTAAACTTCAGCCAGTGTCAGTGTAGTTTCAGAAAATTTGCCAGAATGGTTCTGCTTTAAACTGGTTCAGGATCTTAGACAAAGTGAATTTAGGATAAGTTTGTACTGGACCTAAATGAGTAATAAGCACATTGAGGAGAAGCGAGGAAAACATAAATATTTCACACCAGTTTTGCAGTGATGTTGCTGAGAAATGGGGAGGAGGTTTGTGGGATGATGCTTTGGTTTCAGGATTTCCCTCTGTATTGCAGCTTCCATGAGGAATAGGTGATATCTTTTCTTGGGTATAATCAGTGCTGTAAAAGGTAACTTGGAAATTTTCTTTTCCCCTTCTAATAGGAAAAAGTGAGGATATTTTGCTTCCAGTCATGTGTTGGTCAGGATCATTGCAGTCACTTCAGAGGGAGGAGGGAAATGAATTAGAATTATTCTTCTGAGCCTACTGTACCATGGTCTTTGGTAGATGGTTCATGCCATATTACTCCTTGCTTGTTTACTGACCTCCTCAGCAACTCACCTTGGTTAATGAATTAGTTTCAGTTAAATTACTTTCACATTTGGATAATTTTATTTTTACCAGCACCCAGTACTCCATTTGATTAAATTAAATCAAGCATGTAGTCAATCACCTTTGTGCCAAAAAAAAATAGACAAAAGAATAAGAAAAGTCATTGTTGTGGTTTATAATTTATAAGTTACCTAGGAAAGGAATTGAGGGGGTGTTAGTTTTGTCCTGGGGTAGGGCTGGTTGGTGCATGTAGGGCAAGAGCCATGCTGCATCTTTAAACAAGCTTGAATAGGGTTTCTTTAACTACTGAGCCTAACTCTGAGATCTCCCCTGCTGTGAGCCATAAGTTGCTTGTAGGCTTGTTCTAGAGAGTAATAAGTATTGTTGTTTAGCAATTGTGTTGTTGAAATTCAGCTCCACTATGTCTGACAGTATTTATCTAAAATACTTTCCCTGGTGCGTGCTCAAGTTCCAGTAAACCGTGTCTTATTGTGCGACCTTTTCATTTTCCAGTGAAAAGGGATCAGCTCGTCAGATAAAAGCTACAAGCTGGAGTACAGGAAAAATGCGTGCTCAGAAAATCCGAGCATGATTGAAAACAAGATGTGTTAAATCAATGCAGTTTATCGCCTGCCTATTCCTGGCAATTGCTGTTCTAAGCTCATTCTGAGCACACACTAGATGATAAAAGTATAGTGTCACAGTGCTCACTGGGGTGTGAGGGCAGGGAAACATGTTTATCAGACAGGCTGGTATGATTTTTTTTTTTTTTTTTACCCTTGATAACAGTTATTGTCAAAATTTTTGCAGAAAAAACCCACCAAACCCTGAACAATTATGGAGGCAGGTGATATGTCTGCTGCCGAAATCACTGGAGCTCTCAAATTATACATTTCTATTTAAATGTTACAAACTAGGAAACAACAAACTCAACTGTTTTAATTTTAAACAATTTGCTGCATCATCCAGGCCATTGCCAAAATAGTTGGGGGTTTTTTGGGGTGAATCTGCACTGCAATTTCATGTAGACAAGTCAAAGGTAATACTTAGAAATAAAGGTGTTTAGAAATTATTGTTTTCTCAAGGCATTTAAAATTAGTTAGGGAAAGGGATTAAAGACCTAAATTAAACCTCACAGCAGGTCAGCCCCTTCCAAGAGCACCACACCTATAATATTCATTACAGCTAGGCATAAGTCATCTCATTTTTATGATTCAGCTCTGCTTGTATTTCCCTGTGAATCTCATTTTCAGAGGTTTTGGATGTGATAGCTGGTGTTTTTCCAATTTTCTCTCTTGAAGATTCTTTTTTGCTCTGACCACAGTGCACTTGCATGTCAAAAGTCTGCAATTCTGAGAAACAGCCAAATTTAGGCTAGGATGCTTCTGATAGGAATTCACACAGGACACTGAGCTTTTCATTTATGCATCCCTTGGTGATAATTATTTTTTTCAATAATCTGAAGAGATGATGAGAAATAACAAGGTTAAAAGTGAGAGAGGCATTATTCAAAAGGAAATATTTCTGCATACCAACAAGCTTCAACAGTGGTTTTCAATACTGTGTACCCCAAAGGAGTTTGTGAAGGGAGGAAAAAGGAAAAACTTCCTGTATGTTATCCAGAATTGTCCCTATGACAATTTTAAAAGTGTCTGCACCTACATTGTGAAGTTTGAGAAGGGCATGCAAAGGGAAAAAATGTTGAAAATATGCAGAATACAGAATGAAAGAAAAGGTTACATGAGGTGACAGTTCAGCATCTCCCACACTCTGCATGGTACATCTCTGCATCTGTTTCTGAGCCAACAGTTTAAAAATAAATGCAATGTCTTTATTTTTAAAATGTTTTAAAGCAGGTCTAAATATAGATCTTATAACTAACCTTATGCACCCATTATTTTAAATCTTGGCTTGGATGCATTTCTGTGCTTGTGTTTATCTGTACACAAATATATTTATTTATTTAAATGAAGGGACAAGCCATTGAGAACCAGCCCTTTTTCAGTAAAATTTTTGCTGCATGCTCACATGCACTGCCAGAATGTGTCTGAAAAACTGGAAAATATTCAGATGTAAATGCTGTTCTTCCCCTTTTTATAATGACTGCCAAAGATGCATCAATTAACCTGGACAGGCAGAAGTAACCAACATGCATTAATTTCCCTCTGGCCCTCTGTATGCACATCCCCAGTGAATTCTACCAGCCTGTTGTGAAATTGGGGTGTTTAAATTCCAGTGCCTGAAACTGGACTCTGTCTCAGACTCCCTTAAGGCCAAATCTTCCCCATTAGACAAGAGGTCAGTGCAGTCCGAGGAAGGACAAACTGTGAAGCTCACAAATTGTTTGACTTTTTTATTTTCCCCCCCAAATCAGATTGCTCAGAGTGAACATTCAGAGCTGATGTGTTTGGAGAAACCAACACATGGTTCCTGCTCAACAGATCTCAGAACTGCATTCTGTAACTTCCATAAAAAATTGGGGCTCAACACATGCAGTCCTTGCATCTCCAGCACCTCCACTGGCTGCAGAGAGTGATCTGGGTGGGAAGGGAAGTGCTCCTCTGGTTCTGAGTTGCTGGAGAAAAATTGTTTTCAGGAAGAAAATACCACACTGTCTATCATGTTTGTAATAACAGTGATGAACACGGTGGTGCTGCCTCAAACCCTGGCCCATTGCATCTTTAGTTCAAGTAAAGAGCAGTCACTAGGGAGATCTCTGTGTTAAGTTTATCATCCCACTCACCTCTGCATTTTCCTCATTGCTTGACATTGGTGTCAGGTGGGGCATTAGATGGCAATAAAATGTAGGAATTACATTTTTGATATCTCTATTTCTAATTTTTTTAAAATGACATAATGTCCCCCTTTGATTTTAGAACTGGAAATTCAATGCACAGGAGCCTGTTTAAGTACCAAGACCAGAAAAACAAGGACATTCTGGGTTAGCACTGGAAGGGCCTTTCTAGGCCAGACCTTTCTGTGCAGGCTCTGTCCCACCCTCTTCCGTTTTCCATTGCTTGTGGGAATAAACACTCCAGGGAAAGTCAGTGGAAAGAAAACTTTAGAAAAAGCAAGACAAATTCACAACAACAACAACAACAACCAATAGCTCAAATGCTTGCATGTTTTCATTTAAGGAGCTTTAATTAGCAAAGGAGAAGTCTTTGCAGGGAGGTTTGCAGAACAGACTTTTTCTCATTTGATGATGGGGTTTTGAAGTGTTTTTTTTTCGCTGTCTTTGTAGAGCAGGCAGGAAGAGGCCACCGTGCATAAAAGTTGTTGGGTTTGGTGTCAAAATGTTGCTTTCTAACACCATGCACTAGCACTGCTGTACTGCAGGGCCTTAGCAAGGCATTTTAGTACCTGGAATTTGACATTGTTGTGTTTTGTCCTGTCCTATTCCCATCTTCTGCAGTCAGTGTTTTATTTTGTTAGGGTCAGGAGCTTGCAGCAGAAGTCTTTTGTGGCTCTGGGGTGCTGAGACACAAAACTTTGTGGGTCTTGGCTACAGAGTCACCTTCTATACCTTCTATTTATATTCTGGCAAAGTTTCTCTCTTTGGACAGGAAAAAACCCCAAAACAACTGTTTTGAAGACCCCCAAGCCTGATCTCTTCGACACTGCACTCAGGACCTGTCACCAGCTGTCTGATTTTTTTGTAGAGCCAAATTTACAAAACAAATTTGTGGAGAGACAGAGGAAGGGTCTAAAAAATCTTCTTCCATTGCACTGTTGCAGTGACTCCCTGGTGCAGCACAGTACCAAACTGTGTGGGATATTTAATTCCCATGCACAGCCTTTCCCTCAGTGTTTCACTTAAAACAATCAAGAGCAGACTTCTCATCTGAGACAGGGATGGTCAGACCTGTGGACCTGAGGCAAATTTTTTTGTAGCCTTCAGCCTTTTTTTTTTTTTTTTTTGTTACTTGAGCCCTCAGAATCTCTTCCCTCTCCTTGAAACCTTTTCCACTGGAAAAGCATATGGGAAGTTCATAGGTCTAAGTGCTGCTTTCTCATTGGTTTTGGGTCAAGCAGAATGAAAAAGAAACAAGGACTGAAAAATAAAAGGAGTAAATGAAACCATGAATGCATGGGAAACAAATTAACTGGATATGTTTTGCGTTCTGAAATATTTCCATAATGCTTCTATGTAGTGTGTGTTTATTTTTCTTTGAATAATAATGTTAAAATGTGTCTAATTCAATTACTCTCTGCATTTGCTGAATGAGCTTTCCTTGGTGAAGGGCTCTCCTCCTCTACCCCAAGCTACGAATTCCATATGATATTTGAACAGGTCCTTTTAATTGCTGATATTAAGTGTCGATCATTCTGCTGGAAGTTGGCAGCATGGCCAGAGAAACAAATTCCTCCCTCAGATACATCAGACAGTCATTCAATTAACAACCAAAGCTTTATTGACACAGTAGGAATTCATTATGTGAAATATTAAAAAAAGCCCTCCACTGACTAGTTAAAAAAAAAAAAGAGACTTTTAAAGATGGTGGATTATCTGCATGTGGTTATTAAAATTATTTGTGCAGAATTTGGAATTATGGTTATGATGGAAACATTTTTCTCAGAGGTATAAGCAGCATTTTTGTTGAAAAATAAGTTGGACTTTG
The DNA here is from genome assembly GCA_013400515.1 of Erpornis zantholeuca. Classification (NCBI taxonomy): domain Eukaryota; kingdom Metazoa; phylum Chordata; class Aves; order Passeriformes; family Timaliidae; genus Erpornis; species Erpornis zantholeuca. The sequence continues at coordinate 2,810,768 of VZTN01037503.1, read as the reverse complement.
AAAAGATGAATATAATGTACACATCCCTATTTCCATAGACATTGTGCATTTTCTTGATTAAAAGCCTTAGATTTTATAAGTTATGGCTTTAGACTTGCTGCATAAAGAGCTTCATGGCTTATTCTGTTAGAGTCTAATTTGAAAGAAAGTTCTTCCTCAAGGGTTTAAGAAGTAATTCATAAAATGGTAAGAATAATAAATATTGTGCCTTAACTCATACACTAGGATAGATAGACAGATTTTGTACACCTGGGTGTAATTTTAGTTAATTCACACAAGAGACAGGCTGAAAGTTTATTGTTTGGAAGGAGAAAAATGGCTTGAATCTTGTATTTGCAAAAATGATTATATTAGCTTAAATGAAAATGCTACTCTATTAATGCCTTCAATAAGCTTTGCATTTGGAAAAGTATTTTAATAAAAAGTTACCTGAAGTTTACTGCAACTTAAAATATGTAAGTGAAGGAAAAGTACTTACCTTGATTTATATGTCTTTTGGAGGTGTAATTATTGGCTTTTTACTCACCTATGTAAAACAATGTACTTTTGTAAATGGATTTCTGGCCACTTTACTCCTTTTTTTTTTCTTTTCACATAAAAAATAAGCACTGTCAATCAAAGAATTTTAAGGTTTATTTCCTCTTTAGAAATGATTGATAGCCTTTTAGATTTACAAGTTGACAAGTTAAAGGGTTCTATTGGTATAATTATGTACTAAATTCACAGTCTTTCAATTTAAATGTCCTTTTAAAACCACAAGATTATCATACCTGTATTTTGAAAAGTGGGCCAGTCAGTTTGGGTTGGTATACAAATTGCTTCCATTAGCCTTGGGACCTATTTGAATTTCGTACAGTTTTTTTAAAGTTAGTAGTACTTTCAATAGTACTTTTAAAATATAAGGTAATGGGAATGCATTTTAAGTACCATATGTGTTAGCTGGTTTTTAATGTATGGATGTCAACAAGACAAATAGAGAGTTTGTGTTTCTAATTGATTCTTTTTTTCCAATCATGGAAAGAAAACTCGTTTTTTTTTTGAATTAGAGGACTGGGAAATGCCTTATTGTGGAGGGACTTCAACAGCAGAGGCCAGTCACATGAACTGGGGCAGAGGAAAACCTTGCAGGGAGGTGGTGTCTGACCTTGTATCATCTCTTCTGCAGTGCTTGGGGATGAGAATATCCCCTTTTTTGTGGAGTTTTCCCAGCTCCTGACACACAACTTCTCCAGCTTTAATGTTGAAGGTGGCGTTAAATATGGGAACAGATCTCTTTCACTGAGAGATGATTAATTACATTTGGGCTGTAAATGAACGAGGGCTGGAGGGCTGATATTGTCCAATCTGTGGTCAGATGTCCAGGCAGCTAAAAGTTTGGTTTGGGGTTTTGATCTAAGATTGAAAGGTTGAAGGTTTTGGACTAATGAGTGGTGTTTGACAAGGGCAGCTTAGGAGCCAGTCCTGCTGTTTGCTGTGTGCAGCCTCTCCCCACCACTGAAGCAAAGCTGAAGCTGTTTGAGGCAGAAAGTTTTCACTATCTCTCACAGTATGCTTGATGCCTTGTGAGATTGGACCATAAAATTAACTCTTTTTTTTTTTTTTTGGCCATTTAGTTCAGAAAATACTCAGAGGAAATACTCTATGGATTTCAAATGTGTTGAACATGTAGGAAGATATGAGAAAATGACTGCTAACTCTGGGGGGATTTCAGAACTGGCCTCCATTTATAATATTGCAGAATTTAGTAACTACTTTCCCAAAGGATCTAGAGGGAAAATGGACATAAACTAGACTGAATTAGAGGAGAAACACATTTGACAGAACCATGCTAAAATCCTTGAACATATTTGCAAAAGAAATGTAAATTTGAGCTGTAAATTTGGGGTTTTTTAAAATCTTATCAGAGAATAGCTATTTTTGGTAATAAATATAAATAGCAATAAATTAATTTATTTGAAGAAGGTTTAAACTAAGCAGCCTTGTAAGTAAACTCAGAGGTAATGAAACCAGGGGGTTCCAAACCAAGGTACTCTGATATTTTCTGCATAACTACACAACAGAGAGGTCAGCATGGGCCAGGGTGTGAAAGGAAATGTGGGAAAGAAAAGGCCCAACCATCCCAAAATCAAAAAGGGCCCAAGCAGGGGAAGAGCCTTATTCTCACTCCTTGTGTATAGTGACCTGAATGTAAATAAAATATCACATTCAGATATTCCTGATGAAAGGAAATTCCTAGGCAAACCCCAAACAAACAAGGAGACTAGAGGGATGTCATGACATCCGAGGCACATAAAAAGCTCTGAAAGTAAAATCCTGGAGGATTTCTAGTCTGGTTACCATAATACTGTAAGACTGATTTCAGGATATGGTTCAGAAGATTCCTTTCTGAACTTAGAGGAGTGTTGAGGCCCTGATGGATCCTGTGCCTCCCCCTCCAGCCCCCATCAGCCACACGTTTGTGTTTCACTCTGTTGGGTAGGTCTGGATCCTCCCAACACCACCTTCCTCTGCCTCAGTCTGCAGCAGCACTGCTGGATCTGCTTGTGGAGATGGGATGGGCCAAAGGTCCAGGAGGAGATCAAAATCTGACCCTTTGGTTGCCAGCTGGGTGATCTGCTGTAGAAATGTGGTCTGAAAATAACAATAATTTGAAGAGATTGTTTTGTGGGCTTGTTATGGAATGCAAATTAGTTACAAACAAGCCAGGGATTAGATATTGCTTTCATGATAACGTGAAGATCTTTAACATTAGGAATATGGAATAAAGTTCTCTTCACTTAAAACATAGTTGAGGCTGGGAGATGGAGTTTGATGCTAAATCTGTTTGCAATATTCAGATATCATCATTCTAGCCACATAATAAGGTTCATTATAAGACCCTGATAAAGATGTATGATATATTCATAAATTAGTAAGCAGATCTTGTGCAAGAAGTATATTTTTTGTTTTTAATAAGCTAAGACAAGATAAGAAAAACTTTAAAGTGACTCAAAAATGAAAAAAAAGATAGATTTTTTCCTCCACAAAAAAAAAGAAAAAAAGGCTGTAAATATCAAAATCCATATTGGAATTGATTTTTCTTTCCATTTAACTCAAAAAATTCAAACAAATTGCTGTGGAATATTTCCACATCTCTATTGGCATGGGAGAGTCAAGATGTGCTGTTGTTTAGAGATGCTCGAGAATACTTGACTGTTCCAGTTCACCAAAGCACTTAGGAAATTCTAAGCACATGTTGAAGTCTCACTAACATCTGAGTTTTAAAGTGATCATATGACTGGAAATATAGCTAGAAGGTCATTCAGTGCAGTCCCCTGTAATTATAGGCAATCATATAAAAAACATAATATGCTCAAATTTGCTTTGCTGAAAGCAAATGGATTTAAGTATGTGCTTACAGATAAGCATGTGCTTAAAGGCCTGACACAATCAGAGCTTCCATTAATGCAGACAGACCAGCATTTTCATGAAGATTAAAGTGTTCCACTTTCACCATTTCTCACCTCCATTTTATTGGACAAGGACTAGGGAAAGATGAGCTAAAAACATTGATTTTTTTTTTTTTTTTTAATTAGTAAGTCTCCTGGATCAGTTTAGTGCTGATTGGAGCCCAAGCTGCTGAAGTCAGTGTTGATGACTAAAAAATAAAACCTCGGCCAAGACAAATTGCTGTATTTCACAACAAAATTATTTGTGAACATTGCACGTGGAGCATATTAAATGTATAACGAAATTTGAAAGAAGAAAGACACAGGAATAGTAACTACTTTTGTCTTCCAATCACCTTCTTCCTAATATGAATAACCTAACATGAAGTGTAGTATTTTACACTCCACTTTACATGGAGTGTAAAGTATTTATCAAATTGATTTCATTGTGGCTTTCAGAGATAATAACTGCTTCCTGTTTGGAAGATGAATGCAACATCCCCAAATCTTCCAGCAGCTTTGCTGGAGGAGCTGAAGTGGAAAGGTTTAAATTGAAGTCAAAGGACCAACCTCAAGCAGAGTTTGAACCAAGACTTCAGTCAGTGCTGAGTTCAGTCCAAGGGGATTTTGCTGTGGTTGATGCCTTAAATGGCTACTTAAAAACAGAGACTAGACAGGAATAAAGGAAAAAAGGTGGTATTTATTTGAAAGGCCTTCAGATGTACACTTTTGGGCTCCAGAGGGTGTTGCTTCAGTGGATCCCAAAATGGATGAGTTCATGAGTTCCTCACACTTTTATATCAGCATAAATTCACCAACTAGAACCCAGCCAATGATGGAATTTCCTTCAGCTTGCCTTCCTCTTTCTAAGATGAAGGTTTACAGTTCTTGTTCTGGGTGTCCTTGGAGAGCAAGTTAGAGAGGCTTTGTTATGTCTGTCTTAGCACAGAGAACAGCACTTAACGAGCTCCAGGAAACTTCAGAGTTACACTAACAGTACAGGATTGGAAAAATATAGAAGTTAAAACCTAAGGCATCATGGTCCTGCCGTGCTCTCATGGTGCCTTTGCCTGTTGTCACCTGAGCCCCTTGCTCTGCCTTTGTCACATCTCGCTGTTGTTTGTTGTTGTTTCAGCTCTGAACGAACCCACCATTGACTATGGTTTCCAAAGGTTACAGAAGGTTATCCCCCGGCACCCTGGTGACCCCGAACGCTTGCCAAAGGTCAGCACAAAGTTTATTGTTTTATTAAATATGGTAAAGGTGGTTACTGCATGTTTCTGTCTGAAAGTGCAAGGCTCTGTAAATGTAATGGTCCTGGTTTGGTACCCAACCCAGACAAGCAGAAACAGAGGAGTGACCAAGGAAGCCTAACCAGAAACTCCCACTGGAGTCTTGGAATTCTGTTATCTCCTCAGTCACAGCCAACTCAAACAGCTCTTGCCTTTCTTAAATGTGAATCTTTCTCTGTGTTCTAAAATACATAACAATGAACATTTTCTTTGGTTACCGTTTTGGCACCTGAGCAGTGTTTTCATAGAATAATGATGCTTTTTGGTTTTGGTATCAGTAGCACTTGCAGAATAATTTTGAGAACTTCACCATTGATAAAATCAAGTTAATTGTATTGGAATCCATTGCTGCTGCATCATGTATTGGTTTAGGATAATAATGATTATATACTGTTTTATTTCAGGACTGCTGATATAATTAGAGCATTGTGTACTGAAGTGATGTTTATTCCCATGAAAATTAGTGAGGTTTTTTGTTGATTTCTGTCGAGACAGCATTGTTCAGATAAGGTTTCTTGTACTGAGAAGACACTGGGATTGCACTCAGATCTGTTCTTGCTACCTTGCAAGAATTTGCAGTGACTTTTGTGATATACTGGAAAAAGGGATGGGGGATTTAAATGTTGCTCGTGTCCACAGGAGCTCCGAGCAATAGTGATGAGCTGGAGTCACTGTCTGTGGCCAGCTGCCACCACGTATTTTATCTGCTGTTACTGAGTGAGCTGGGGAGTCAGAACACTCCCTATGGAAAAGAAAACGTGAATTTGCAGACTTGAGACACAGACAAATGAATTGTTCAGTTAATGTACACCCAGTATAGCCTTTGTGACGGACAATACTTGTGACCTTTCTTCTGTAGCTCCCTGAGCTGTCCAAAGGCTCTCATCAGGGATTGTTGTAGGCTTTGATTAGTTACATTTCTAAAGTGAAAGGTGAGATGATTTCCTAAACACTGGAACGTAATTTCTTTAGCTTCTTGAAAGAAATAAAATTCAGTATGTGACTTTTTTACAGGCTTGTTCAGTATTTTATCTTTGCCTAGGGAGGCTGCAAGCTGTAGTTTTGGGGTCACGGATGTGTTGTCCTTCCCTCTTACCACCAAAGAAACATGCTGTCCTGGAGAGTTACATTTACCATTGGCTCTGTTCACCCTCTGCAAGCTGTCCCTTCCCCTAACATTTGGGCAGACTTGCAGCAGGACACAGCTTTCATGGCTTGTCAAGTTTCACTCCAGAGGTGCAACCCTTTCCAAAGAAAGAGAGCATCCTTCTGTAGGGGCTTTTTTTTCATCTCAATCCTGCCTCAGCTGCCAAATGTGCTTCTGGAGAAAAAATAGTTTCTCTGAAGAGAACAAGCCAGCCTTCACTGTGTACCAGGCATTCGCAAGGCCCAAAAGAAATGCTGCAAAACTTCCCTGAACCCAACATTCCAGCTGACCAGGAGGTGGCCATGGATTTTATTTAAAGCAGGGAATTCAAGTAAAATAAAACTGGGCAATTCCAAATTGGGTCATGTGGCCAGGGGTTGTGGTGCTTCACCAACTCCACAGGAGCTGGGCTCCTTTCTGACACCTGAGGCACCGAGGCTGTCCCCAGCAATGCCCCTTCGTGCTGGTGTGGGAATGTGGGAATGCAGCCTCCAGGCTGGGCACCCTCCTTTGTCCCATTTACACTGACACTGCTGCCACATGTTCCTGCTGCCTAATGACGTGGGGCATAAGAGCAGGCAGAAGAAAGCTTCTCCAATCTCCATATCCTGACTCCAAAATTTATGAAGTATTTATGGATAAGGTATGAGAGTGAGGGTTAGCACTGAGTCATCTGTCCCCTCCTATCCCCTCTTGGCTTCACAGATTTCTTTGGAGTACCTTTTAAACTAGTTTTTCAACTCTCTAAATTGAGGGAAAATGTGGTTATGTATGCAGAGGTAAGATGTGATGGCCTAAAAAAAAGAAGGTTATTTCTTAAGGGTTGGACAACCTCAGTGAAGGAAGTGGTAACACTGTGCAAGCTTAGAGGGAAACAGGAGGGAGAGAGGACTTTTTTTTTTTTTCTGTCTTTGGGTAATTCCTTCTGTGCAAGCTTGAAGGTTGGACCTCAAGTTCAAGTCTCATTAATATGCCACGCACAGAGTCTGAATGCAGCAGGGGTTGGCACATGTCGACTTCTGTATTTGAGGCACTGATGGTTCAATTCCCAGCATCGCTTGCTGGCTCCAGGATCATCATCAAGGACGCCCTGAGCCTCTGTGCTGGTGAGCACTGCACAGTGCTCTTCCCCATGTCATTAAACCAGGAAGGGCTTTGGCACTATTCCACTACAGACAATTCTCAGTGGCTACTTAGAGGAGTGTTGGAAGCCATATGGCTCCCACAGTGGAACCACGGGCAGAGAGGGCAAATGTTTGAGAGAAACAGCAGAGAGGAGAGCAGTGCTCAGAGCTTTCTGTATCCTTCCCTCTGTCTTCCCCATTGTCCTCACAGCACATCATCACTTTCTGTTCATGAAAGAGCTTGTGCCTTTGCATTAAATAAATAAAACAAATCATATTTCTCTAATTGCTGCTAAGCTTTGTGGCCATTATTCCATTGACACATTAATGTCAAATTAGACAGAGGTAGAAGTGGTTACAATTTTTGTGTTCATAAGGGTGTGCTGCCCTTCCCATGGACCATCAAGAGCATTCTGTTCTGTGACTTATCCCTGCAGTCAAAGAGACTTGTTGAGGCCATCAAGTGAGTGTTAGCACATGCTCTGCCCTCCTGGGCTAAAGAGTTAGCAACATTTCTAAAACCACTGAGGCTGTTTGAGAAGTTTGATCTCCACAAGTTAAGAACCATTACCTTCAGAAGTGCTCAATATTTATGCTCGGGATGAATTTTTTGAAATGTTTCAACCATCTGATGGAAGTAGACAAAGAAAAAAGCCAGATTTTTAAAAAATATTTTTTCCTTCCTAGTGCTTGAGTAGACAAATTCCAGTAGACAATGCCCTCCCACAGCGAGGAGAATGAGAGCACCTGAGAACGAGGGTCTTTGGACTGTGAGATTGACAGCTGATGTGCTTAAAGTAGAAATGCAATATATAGTTTCTGGAGAAGAGAGTGGGAGCTGATGTTGGCAGCTGGGCTATGGAGCCAGCTTGAGCCAGAATCCTGTTCCCTTCTTGTCCAGAGCAGGTCAGGGAAGGCAGCCAGTGGAGGGAGATGTGCATGTCTGTACAGACACCCCCACACCCACAAGCACCAGGAGAAGAGACAAGAGGTGGTGGGATTAGCACCAAAAGCTTGTAGTGAGATCAAGTACCAGGAGTGTGCTGGGCAGTGGTAGTGTTTCCTTTCTAATACAGACAGGAGGCAGATCAGAGGAAACAAGAGATCTCTGGGGAGAAGTGAAAAGGAACTCTGTGATGCTAAGGTTGAGAAATGGTGTCATTGTCCTGCAGGAGCAGTCAGCAGAGAGCCTGTGTGGAGCTGGGAGCAGCCCTGCATGTGTTTGTGCCCCCTTTCCCATCTCGTGCTTGCACACGTGCACACAAACGCGCTCATGTTGTTGGTTCCTGTGCACATAAACTGCAGTGGAGATCACTGAGGAGTTCAGATCACAACAACATGTTGAGTCTATTAAGGTTCATTCATGTAACTACCCTGCAATCCTTAAAATAAATCCCTAGCAGACACGTTGCAGTTCTGCAATTTTGTTAAAACTCCACAGCTAGAGCTGTAAAACAGCTTCAACTGTGAGCTAGATTTGAAACACATCCATCCTAAATGATTTAATAACAACGATTCCTCTTTATATGCAATTTCCTAGATTTTATTTGCCATTTTCACCACTCCTACAACTCATCACTTGTATTTAGATTAAGCAGAAGATTGTTCACTCTGTGTTTGAGAAGCGAGGCATTGCATCAACCCCCTCTGTGATCTGACGTCCTCTCCCTCCCAGTCTGTTCCTTCAGTGCTCTCTAGGAGACCCCTTATCCCTCCTGAAAGGGACCTTTACTTCTGGTTTCTCTTCATGTAGATGAAAGTGGAGCTTCTCTCTCTAGTGCACAGGAGCCTCCCTGCTGAGCTGAGAGCACAGGTAACCAGAATCCTCCTTCCCTTCAGCTCCTTTTCTCTGGTCGGTCATTAAACCCCCCAAGACATAGCCCACCTCCTCGTTTAGGACACTAATAGAAGACATGTGGTTATTAGGACTCAGAGGCTGGCAAAAGCAGTTGTCTTTTTCCATATGAAATCCTGCAGATCTGCCCTTTATCCATTGTGACATGGGTGTTGTTTATATTGCAAATAAAGGTTGTCTCTAAACGTGGGTGGTTGGCCCAGGCTTGCTTGCAGAGGTTAAAATAGCAATGGAGACAATGCAGCTCAGGTTTGCTGCTTCAGACAGACCCAATGGAAATTCCAGAAAGGATTGGCATCTGCTAACTCAACATACACTGTATTGTAACCCAAGTTAGTAATTTTCAGCTAAGAAAACACCTTTTTTTTTTTTTTTTCCCCATCCAGTGTAACAAGAGAATCATTAGAAAACTTTTATACTAAGTGTGGGCAGGAAGGGGGAGCATGTAAAGGGGAGCTACTGGAGTTCATCTGTACAGTAAGGAGGTCATGGGATGTGCTTGGAGGTTTCTACATTCTACTATAAAATTTACAGAAATGTGAGGCCAGAGTTAAGATTGGTATTGAACCCTCAACTGCTGGGGATTTTTAAGTTTTCTAACAATTTAAGCACTTGGTTGAGGTGCTTGTTTAGGTGGCTGGGGTCTGATATTTTGTTTATCCTATAGAAAATATTCAACCAGAGAGCATCAAAGCTTTTGAGATGGCGAGGTACCTGTGAAAGTATCACCCTTTTGGGTTGGTGGATGTCAGAGGGGTGCCTGGGAATATGCAGAGTCTGAAAGGAGAGAGCAAAGGGACAGAGGCACTGCTTGCTGAAGGGCAGAGCCAGCACACAGGGCTGGCAAGGAGCCCTTTCCTTTCTGAAGGTCAGCAGTGTGCACACACATTTCAGTGAGCTTTCTTTATAACTGGGTCAGCATTTACTCAGCAAATGATTAGAGCAGATGGTGTAATTTAGAATCTATGACAAAACTTTTAATAGATCAGGGCTAACATGATGACAAGGAGCTCTGCGCCATTCTCCACTCCTGCTTTCTGCTTTGCCTTGGGGTAAAAATCATGCCTGGGATTGGATTTTCTCGTCTGCACATTCCATCTGAGCGACTCAAACCACTTGTTTGAACATCCTGTAGGAGGGATCCCCACATTTCTCTGTTCCTGTATCCTCATCCTACTTGGTTTTAAATGCAACAATTAACTGAGGATGACAGGAAGACACCAAGCAGGTAAACAAAGTCCCTTTTTGAAGGAAAAAGCCACAGTTTGAAGAAAGTAACAAAGGCTGCATTTGTGTATTTTGCTCCATGGAGCTGAAAATATCTGGTAAATTGATCCCATGGGAGTAATAAATACACATTACTTTATCTTGTACTTCATGTCCTATACCCCTGAGCCTTGATAGAACAACACCACTTAATAGACTTAAAAAAAGAGTAATTACAGTCATTGGTTGTGTGATATTTCAGCCCTTCCAGCCCTGCCTGACCTTCTAATTTAGCTCACCGTGTCTAACTAATGCATTTATATTCATCTTTTATGAAGCATGTGTAGTACAAAATTGACTTTGCAGCCTTTAGCAAGCTGTCTTACCAGGTTTAGGATCTGGTTAGTACAGCGTACTGTATAGCATATGTACATTTACAGCAGAATTTTGCCTGCATATGGTTCTGATAATCTATTACTTTTTATCCTTTTGGAAATAAAATGAAAAATATTTTTTTCCGTTTCATCCTCCCCTCCCCTTTTTTAAAGCTTTTATTCATTGCGGCATTATTTACAGCTAAACATGCAGGCAGAAAGATGCAAGCATTTTTAAAATGATTACCACTAATGTTTCTACTTGTCAGAAGTGCTTAAATTTCCCTGCACTTTGTCTAAAAACTTAGCACTTTTACCTTTTAAGAATTACACATTTCTAAGATCTTACCAAGCTGATTTACAAACACGGCTGACAGTTTATGATGAATGATGTTGCAAAATGTGCAATATGTTTCTCTGTCATTTCTATGCATGTATATATTAAGAAGAAGATTAAGAAGAGAGAGAACCCCCCTCTGAAAGAAACCCTTGAGTTAGAGAGCACACACACAAATCTCTCTCCTGTGTTTCCTCATAACTTCCCGCTCACTTCACTCATCCAGTGGAGCACAATTGTTCTCTGTGCATTTTCTCCCACCATATGGTATCCTCATTACCATACACTAAGGGTCCATATGGGGAACTTGTGAAGTGAACTGTATTCATTTTAACTGCCAGATGAGCAGCCTTTTGCTTTGCAAGCTTAGCTTAAGTCATCTGCTGTCTTTATGTTGTTATGGCAACACAGCACCAATAAAAAATTCTAATCTACTGTAAGTGTCTGGGATCACAGTATTTTAAATGCTCCCCATAACTGTCCTCCGAGTGAGGAGCTTGTTCTCTCCGTGGGACAAAGGGTTATTGTCAACTCCAGCAGGTGGCAGTAAAGAAATTGCTTCTTTTTTTTCTAAAACCTTTCATAAAAATATCTATTTTTCCTTTTCCCCCCATATCCACTCACCTCAGAAAGTCATAGAATTACACAACATGTTCAGTCCTTTACATACCGAGGATTTCTGATGCTCAGGTAGGAATTGCAGGTGGTACTCTTAAGTTACAGCACAGATGTTAATGAGACCAAAGAATGAAACTGTGGAGGCAGCTCATGCACTTTATTGACAGATGCAGGCTCAAGTACCACTTCACCAGGACTCTGATGCCTCCATAGCCACACAGCTATGTTCAGTTTTGGAGCACTTTTCTAGCTTCTAGCTACATTTCCAAACTCCTGAATCAAACACAAAGCTAATTAAGAATATCTTATATTAACGGAAATAGGCAGCAGCATCCTTAAATATAAATCACTTTCACCTCCGCAGGCCACACGATATTGTTGCATCTCTGTCTCTCTGTCTGCATCGAAAGTGAACGTTTGTAGTCTCAGTTCATCAGTTCACATTAGCCTCATGCTGAATATTTAAACACAGAACAATTTGAACACACCATGAGGAGAGACAGTGACTGCACTTTCACTTGGAACAGCAAGAGCTCATCTAATAATAATTTAGTAAATCAGCCATTTAGTGGCTCAGTTGTACACTGTATTGTGCCAAATAATATTCAGTTCAACTGTATGCTGGTGAAATGGAAATTCAGGCTCCAGTCATGTGGCACTTTTTTTGCTCAATGGAGAGATGAAATGGAAAACCACCCTCCCAACAGACTGTTTGAATGTAGTGATTTATCAAAAATATAGCAGAGTGACAATATAAACAGGATTAGGTTGTATGGGGTACAATCTATTCTAATTAGGATTTTATTATTGTGTTTTATCCTGTGCAGATTATTTGATAATTCAGGATTTGCATTTACATCTTCAGTTTGTTTTATATATGGGCAGAGAGCAGATCTGTGTGGCTGCAGCCTGGTTACAATCCTTTGAGGTTCAGTCCTCTGGGAAGCCCAGCAAACCTTTTATTGCCTTATTTTGAGCCCTGGCTCACAGGGAACACTGTGCCCCAAGGAGCAGTGGGGAAACACAGCTGCTGCCATGGGTGTTACTTCATAGCAATATCAGGTTCCTTTTCCCTTCTTAAGGCTACCAGGATTTGTAGGGAGTGGTTATATCTTAGACTAACTGATATAACTGGAATAAACCAGGCTTTTGTGTGCCCATCCTTGCTTCCTGCGTGCTGGCTGTACCTCTTCTCGTCTGTATCAGTGCCTCTAATGAAATATGTTACCTCACCCTACAGAACTTGCCTTGGTTGTAACCACAGACCACTGTAACTTCAAACAGCTACACTTCAATGCTGTCTCTGATGAAGATGGGGGAGCGAGTGTGTTTTCCTAGAAAGTGTGTTGTGGAGTTTAATTTGCTCCCATTAAAGTGGTGCTTTGAGATCTCTCAACGCGGGGCATTGCAGAAGTGTGAAGTAATGTCTATAATCTCACCTAGAGTTTCCATTTCTGGCCTAGTTTTAGGTGTTATGTGGTGGTTTACGTGGTGATGTAAAATATGATTGCCGTGTATTTCTCACAACACAGCCCAATTGAGTAGCAGAAAAAGCATCCTCCAAACCCTCACGATGCCATTTAGCAGAGAGTGCTGGAAGCAATAGGATGCCTCTTGTCGTAATTCTTCTAAGAAATACAGAGCCTCACAATCTATACCCAGCTGCTGACGCTAGAAAACTCAAGCATTTTGGTAAAATGAATCAAGCAGTAATGTTTCTTTTATGAGATCCCCTCCCAGGAAGGGAAGGTTTGGCACCATTTGGAGATCAGGCTCAGTGATCCATCATAGCAAAGGCAGCTGTCCTGGAGTGTCTCCCAGGTCACCCGATCGAACTGGTGGCTCTTACAACTGTATTATTGCTCGTGGAACAGTAATTGAGGCACCATGCTTAAAAATTACCTGGTCTAATAGGCAGTGAACAATTTGCACTCAATACAATTATAAGCCAAATCATCCATTTCATAACACTTGGACTAATTTATTTGTTGACCTTTTAATATCCATAGCTCTTCAGTAGTATTAACTGCAACTCAGACAAAATCTCTTGTTCATTTTACATTCATTGATTTTTTTTTTTCCATTGAGGCAATAACAGTTGTTTGAGTACAACCTTTTCTTTCTGCTGTAAAAGTCAATCATGTAACTTATGGTGATATAACTCAACTGGACTGGAATGTCCTCTAAGTACAATAGCACAATCTCAACCTACTTGTACGGACACGGAAATGCATTTTGGATTTATTTTAAAGAATATTTTGGAATACATCTGTGACTACAGATAACAAATGATATGTTTGCTGAGAGGAGAATGAAACCAAGACAGAGAAGCATTTTTTAAAGCAGAGCCACATATATTTAACACCTTTTTTTTTTTTTTAATATGTATTATGGGCAGCCTGAGATAAGGAAATTGTGAAGTTCATTGATTTTGTTCTTTAGGATGACCTAAGTGTCTCCACTAATAATGCTGGATTCATAATTTCATAGCATCTTGAAGTCCAAACATTTGACAGAATAGAGGTGCATAATTTTCCCAAATGTGAGCTTCAGACAAATGAAATGTGTTTAAAAGTATTTTTTAATAAACAGGAAATAAATAATACTCATAATTTGATAATTGGATTTTCTTTCATTATTCATCTATAAAGTAGTGTGAGAACTAAGAGGTTTTGTTGATCAAAAAAGCTACTGAAATATTAATATATTTTGAAAAGTCAGTATTTTGAAGCAATTCTATAAAATATATTGGTGTAGTGACAATGGTAATACTTCTCCCTCAACGCTGAAAAAGGAGCCCTAGATCATGTAAAATGCTGTGCCTGCTCTTGCTTTGTGGAGTTGTACACAGTAATATAATGTTACCTCTGTGAAATGTTGGATAAATTTCTGAAACTCATGGTTATTCAACATTTAGACTTGCTTTGGATAATTTCTGTTGAATTATAGGACTGTAAATTAAAAATAACACTATGAGAAACGAAATATCTTTTATTTCAGATAAGAAATTTGAAACTTTTAAAGAATATCTGATAGGAGCCACTTGGTTGAAGTTGTCTTTCTGAGCCAAAGTCTCTTTGTCCATTAAAATACTGTGAGTCTTTTGAAGACACAGTTATAAAACATGGTTGTTACACATTTGGTATTTTATGTGTCCCTAGAAATTATCACTTGTGTCTGCCCCTAATCTATGGTCTGTCTTTTCATTTCAATTGGGTCTGAAGTGGTCCTTGGCTGTAATGAGAATGCCCCTTTCAAGAGACTTCTTTTAATTATGCTGATGATAAAATGTAAGTGAAAGTAGTCATTTGTAGGGGTTATGACTGAGCAGTATTTTAACTAAAACCCACCAACGTTATTTCAGTCTCTATTTCAACATTTTTATGAATCCACTCTCCACAGAACAGAGTGGAATATTATTGTAGGTCAGAATTTCAATGTATCTTATTTTTCAGTTTCCTCCTGCTATTAAAAGTAACCTGAACACTCAATTTCTAACTGTTCATTCTTCCCACCTGAAGCATACAATCCAGAAGAGTGACAGTTTCACAGATCTTAATGATAGGCTGGGTTTTTCTGTTTGGTTTGGTTTAGTTTGTTGAGGTTTTCTTTTCTTCTTCATTAAAAGCAAGCATGGGTGGGTCTTTAATGTGATTGAACACTTGTGTTTGGGGTTTTTTTACTAGAAAAGAGCTAATTTGGCATGTTTATATTTTTATATGGGTAAATGCATAAGACAGACTGTGAAAATGAAATGGACAAGGCACATATCTACAATTTACACTTTAATTTCTACACAACTCCTCTGATTTACCTCAGCAGGATTTTTGCCATGCATTACCAAGCATATTTCTCTATAGATTTAAATGCAGCCAAGTGAATTTTGCCAGCCAATACAGTCTAGTTTGACCTAATGTGAGATCAATTTAAAAGTGTTAGGACTTGACCTGTGTTTGGAAAGTCTTTGTGTATACAGATCATAGAAAATAGATATCAGCCTGTTCGTTTGCCAAAGAAAGCTCTTCACTCTTACCAATTCATGATTCGATATCTGCTTTGTGCCAAACACACAATCACAAGCCACAGGTAATATTCTTTAATCACCAATATTCCAGGGAATTTTTCTAATGGACACAATAATATGATCCACAGAATAAAGCTTCTAAAACAGCCTGTGCAGTATCTTTGAATGACAGTGTCAGAATTTTGTGCTTCTGTTCATTTTTCCAAATTCATTGAAAGTTATCAAAGTCCAGACCTTCAAATCATTCAAAACATTCTTCTTCCATAAGAGAATGTTGACAATTTCCAAAAAATATATGGATTTAAAATAGTCAGAAGATTTTTAGCAATAACTTTTTTTCCCCCATTTTTTTTCTCTTTATTCCCAAGAAATAGGGATCTTAACACTAGCAAGAGCAACTATCAGAAAATATTACATATGCAAAACCAAAAAAAACCCCACAAACCTAAATCTCCATAATCTCAATAATGAACCTCTACTTTAAACTACTGTACATGCTTATACAAATAGTTTGGAGTAAATTTCCAAAACTAAGTGCTTGAGGTTCCTATCCAAGATTGCCATGGGACTGAAGGTAGTGGAGGTGCATAAGGAAAATTTAGAGGGAAAAATGTGCTTTTAGGTCATTTTGAGGTCAGATAGAAGAAGAGACTCTAATGTTGTCATTACTTTGCTCATATGGATAAATCAGGAATAATCCTCTTGTAGCCTGGCTAGATGGAAATAGTGTGAGTCACTGTAACCTGGTGGGATGGAGGAATTTCCATAAAGGAGGTTGGTGAAGGATTTTTTGTTAGTCATTAAATTATGTGGACTTAGCCATTTGTTCTCAAGTTTGTGTCTAATTAGATTGTCTTCTGGTGTCACTGGATAAGACAAACTGGCCATAGTATGAAAGATGGGATGGCATAAAAGAAGTGTATGCAGGAGAACTGGTCTTTACATGCTACAAATCCTTCAGGTTTTCGTACAGCATGGAAAATGTGTTTCCTCTCCTGGTCTCTTTTTTCAGACCAAGGGGATCTGTCACTAGACCCTCACAGTGTGAGCCTGCAGGACAATCTGTGGGAAATGCTGTAGGAGAGGCCAGAGGATTGCCACAGGGTTGGTTTCTGAAGTGAGTCCCAGCTGTGGCTGACACCTGCCAGCTCTCAGCTGATGTGCTGGAGGTTGTGAACAGATGCAAAGGTACAATGCAGTAATACCTACCAGCCCTGCACTGGGTGCATGAAAGGTAGATTGGCCTCATGAGGTAAAATTTGGCAGCTCTGGGGTGTTCCTGCACGTGGCTGTAAATGCCTTTTCCTGGTAAACTGAGGGGTCGGGGGCAAGACATGCTATAAACATACTTAAAAGAAGCAAAGTTCTACACCTGTCAGAGGGACTTGGATGTGAGTCATGACATCACTGTTGTCCCTAAAGTCCCTAAAGGAGATGATTTAGGGCCTGGAAGAGTGATTTTAGTTCTGCTTATCTGCTCTCACATACCCACTCTTCTCACTTTACTTAGAGACCCAGCATTAGCAGAGAAGTCCAGAGCTTTTAGCAACAAAACCCTTGAAATTGCTTGCCAGATGCCTCAGTTGATGCTAATAATGTGGGAGCATCCAGACTCTCAAATGACAGTTTGTTCAAAGAGTTAATCCAAACCAACAGTGTTAATGGTGTTTTATTCCATGCCACCCTGTACCTAGAGGAAGTACACATCTGTGCTAGCTACTAATTCTGTTGTTACCTGCCCATCATTTATGGAAATGGAGACCACTAGCATGAGTGGTGTGGATTAAAAAAGGAGGCTGATATGTTTTTAGTGTTTAACTACACTGTATTTCCAGTGTATTTTTTAATGGGTGTAAGATGGGAGACTTGCAAGGACAGACTTTCAGATGATCATCATAATTTTGTTCCTTCTTTTGTCAGCAGTATTTGCAAAGAAGACTCTTTGGACAGGGTGTGTTTTCCCTATATGCATTTATCACCTTTGTGGTTAAGAGGAATTTTAATCATTGATTCTCGATGTTTATGGCTAAATGCCTGCTCCCATTTGCACTTTAGAGTTTGTTCTTTCTGCTGCCTCATAGAGGCTTCCTATATTTTATTTATAAGGTTGGCTCATTGTGGAGCAGGTGGTAAGGTTATGCATGAATGTTTTTAGTGCTGTACATTTAGGCTGTGATTTTCGGTTTGGGTGGAGGCTGATGAGGCTACAGTGGCTTGGAAAGACCAAGGTTCTAGCTCCCACTGTAGACTTGTTTTCTGGAAGTTGCCATTGAAATTCAGTGGCAGGAATTCAGTGCACTTCCATCCTATAGGCAGTGGCAAGCTGAAGCTTTTTTTTTGCCTCTCGAGTGAGATATGTTGTCTTTCCCTCCCATTTTGCCTTGTCTTTGTGATATCTATATGGTGTTCACCTCTGGTGTGATTCAATCATACTATATGGAAACCATTCAGTTGTTTGTTTGCTGGAAAAGTTTTCAACTTTGTGTGAGTACAGACATCTTTTTAGAGAAATGGCCCTGTTATTTTCTACCTCCCATTAGGCTGGCATGGCTCCCTCAGTTTTAGAGTAAATGGAGGATATTTACATTTTGAATGGCTTTTATGAGTCTTTATAAAGCTGTAATTGCTGAAAATGATACAATAATGCAGTGCTCAGTGTTGATGTGGAGAGATGGAAGGTTCTGGGCAGGCTGAAGCTCTTGTGTACCAAGCTCAATGTCTGGAATTTCAGATCTTTGCCATCCTTCTAAATGTCTCTCTTGGTTTTGCCTTTTTACATTTGAGGTAAAGAGGTGTTCACAATTTTATCTTTTAAAATATAATGCATACACAAATTTCAAGTATAAGTTTAAAACTTCTAACCCATGTCCTGAACTACCACATTTATAGTTTCACCAGCTGAAAACCAAAGGGAAACTTTGACCACAAATTACTGTGATTTTGACTAGAAATTTCAGAATGTGACCTTTCCAAGGTGAAGAAGTGAATGGGTGTGTGATGCTGAGCATTTTGAGCCTGCAGAGGAGCTTTTTTCTTGCAAGTAGCCATGAGAGTAGGAAGTTAGAAGGCAGAGGCAGGAGGTCAGACATAAGAGTCAAGGAAGTATGAATGACATCATCATCCCTAAGTACCCTCTCAGAAGATGAATGAGCTCTCTCTTGTATTACAATGCTAAAGAGCATTAGAAGGTGATATGATATCCAGACAACACATAAGATAAATGCCTCAGAGGATGCTGGAACAGCTTCCCCCCACGCCCTCCACGAGTTCATAAATCCTTTGGTGGTCTCAATAATACAGAATGTGGCTGATGAGTGTTATATATTGTGGTCAGCTTCTTCTTGACAAAATTCATTTCGATTTAACGAGTACCTTGAACATTATCTAATTTAGTTACTTTAGCTGAACAAATCAGTGTAACTCTAGATACCCTTTATCTCACCAGACTCACAGGCCTTTTGGGACACAGAGTGGATTTTTTTTCATGAGTTTCTGAATAAAAAGTAAGCAGATGTTGCAAGAAGAAATAGCCCATCTCTTTCAAAGCTAACATAAAATGTGTTTGTCATGATAAATCCTGACACAAAGTGTTTTCATCATGATAAAACTTGAAATGCAAGTTTCGTGTTCTTAATGAAATCCTTCTGAAGGGAATGCAGGCCTCCAGCAAAACACACAAAGGTGCTGCAGTGTTCAAGGTACACTCAGTCAGAAGTGGATTTGGTTTGAATTTCAGTCTTTTTGCTTCAAAAGCGTTGTTATTCCAGTAGGATTTGTAATATCTTTTTTACAGTAATTTTGGGATATGCAAACTTGCAGTAGACTTTACTACTCACCCCCTCTTTTTTGTATGTAGGCACCCCTTATTATCTTCAGAAGGAAAATTTGATCAAAATACTTAATTGAGAGGCTGTTTCAAAAACTTAAAAAAAGTAAAAATCCCTCAGTAGAAAATCAGCTTTAGTTTGGAGTAAAAAATGGACTCTGGAGTTTTGGTGTGTAGCTTCATAGAGTGCAGAGTTCTGATGTATCATATTTAATTATTAAAATAATCTTTCTTTTTCTCAATATTTGCTCAATTGTTATTTTTAGAGAAATAAAATTATTCTCATTTGAAACAAACTGCAAAAAAAAGACAACCCTCACTTAGGTCTGGCTAAATGCTGCAAAGTCTTTTATTCTAAACCAAAAGCTGTCAGACTTTCAGCATTAGTAGAAAAGTGGATCTTCCTTGACAAATGCCCCCATAAATTAGATATTAGCTTTAGTCAAACTCTGTCTCTCTCAGGAAATATTTCCACTTGCATATTCAATTGGAAGGACCTTACATGATGCCCACTTACTGCTATGAAAATCTAGGCTTCGGAGACGAAGGCAAAGAAAAATTTCTGTGAACAAAAGAATATCTGGAATAACAGACCTTGAACTTGTGCAGAGATTTCTCTTTATCGAATGTGAGTTTCACTCACTTTTTGCTCTGTCTGCTGCTCTGTCCACCTCTCCATCTGTTTATCTGTTACCATCACAGTGGTAACGTGCAGTATCAATTGGATTTTAAAAGACATAGATCTCTTATACTAGCTGTCCTTTTTTATAATACCTTTTACAAATTTAATCAATGCATTTTAATATACAATATAGTTTAAGTGCAATATACGATAAATATTCAAGCTTCATCTTAAACATGCTCTAGCCTTTAAATTGTTAAAACTGCAGTGCCCTTTCAATCTACTTACATAATGTCATAAAATATACATTTCAAGGTAAATGAAGTCAGCTACTTCAATTTAGTCCCTCAAACTGGTAGTAAATGAGAGGTTAACACTACGGTGCCAAACCCATTATTGAGTAAATTTAGCACCTTGGACAGCTCTGTAAAATCTTTATTGCTTTCCTGACCTGCTCGTCATGTTCTGTCTATGTGTTCAGTGGCTCTCAGCTCTGATTGAAAGGCAATATATTAGATCCCGAACACAAACATGCTCGGGGGCTGCTTCACTGTGAGCGTAATGACATGGAGGTGAGAACAATTTTCTGGTCACCGCAATCCAAGCACCTTGCAAGGTCTGCTGCTCTAACTTATAGAGGACTTCGGGGGCTCCTTTGTATGTGGAGCAGCTTCCATTGTAATTTAGGCAGGGCTGCAAAGGGTTTAAGATGCATTCAGAAAACATGAAGTTAACATCTCGAGCCTGTCTTTAGCAGTGTTTTATTGTGTATTTTTAAAGCTGGTTTGTGTCTATAAGAAGTACCGTCAGCTCTGGAATAGAAGATACCACTGTTTGACACAGGAGGGTTTTTCCATGTAACATCTACTTTGTATGATCTGAAGATGTCATAAACAAGAAATGCTTTTATTGTGTGGAAGTATTGTTAAAGAAAGTGTGAAACTCAAATTTACAGTCTCTGAAAATATTGAAAAAAATATAACCATTGACTAGCTAAGAAAATTGAATGCTACTTGTCAAGAATGTTTCAATAAACCATCATGACAATTAGTTTTATTTACATGTAATGTGATAGGGCATCAAAGAATTTCCAGTGCTTAAGATCTGAAATATACTTGATATTAGGTAGAGCAGCTGTAAGATTCTATGTAATTACCTCATTTTTTAACACAGTTTTCAATCTCTTTTTATATGCACTCTAAGGTTTTTAGCTCAGCATTATATAAATAACTATGATTAGTCAGGTAGAGCAGAAATGACTATTTAAACTTCCTTTTTTTTTAGTAATTTGGCATAATGACAGCTTAGGTTAACAATATACCAAAGCAGTTTGTGGGCTCTGTATCACATTCTAATTTTCCATCAGTGAAATATATACTCCAAACAATTTCTACTGAAGTGAAATAAATCCTAGTTTGCAAAGTCAAACACCTGTGCAGTAATTTTCCATCTAAAATCAAGGATTGAAAAAGAGAACATTTTTTCAGTAATGTCTCTTTTCTTCTCTAGTTTGTATCTTCAGTGTGAGGCAAAAAGGGCACCTCAGTGTTGCGATGAGCAAGGGTTGTTTGTACCTGGATGCTGTTTGTGTCTGTCTGTCCACGATTATACTGCTCACTGCCGTGGTCAAAAAACAAAAAAACCCACCCCAAATGAACAATCAGAGCAGAAAACCAACCCCAATCTTAAAATAATCAAGCAAACAAACAAACCAAACAAAACCCGCCGACCGAAAAGGGCTGTAGCAACTTAACTCCTCAGAATCTGTTTCAAATGTGGTGATTTAAAAACCCATCAATTATGTATTACATCTCACTTCATATGTGGAAAATAATTTAAATGTGTGTTCTGAGACAGGGGTGTGTGCAGCAGAAGGCAAGCCTAAATGTTTACTGGGAGAACAAAAATCCTCCATCTCATTTTTGAATTTAGGACATTATATATGTCATAAGTAGTTACTGCAGTATGACAACTATTTTATCTTATATTATAGAGAATTTAAAATTGAAAAAAATGCTAATATGCATCTAAAAGCTTGTCATTTGAAGAGTTGTTCAAGGATTTTTGAAGAGGTTATGGTGACAGCAAAATGAACGCAATTATATCTCTATTTTCTGATCAGAGTCTACAGTATATGAAAATTGAGCATTACTGTTTCTTTTTGGTATAAAATATGGCTATTGTGTAAAATATTTTAAGTTTAAAAGTTTAACTTTGTAGAAAACTGTAAAATCCTTAGAACTGGTACTATTTTTGTAAGCTACCTGCAGAAATATGCCATGGTGAATAGCGTCATGTTAGAATATTACAGCAGTACTTAGGAACGACAAAAATACATTGTTTTACTCAAAGGATGTTCCTGACCGGTTTTGATCAGGCATTTGGGAATCTGCTTTGAAAGATGCCTTGAAGTAATAAGGAAAAGGAAAATCTTCTGGGTTAATTCTGCAATGCATTTTTATATTTTCTATCTGGATTATCATCAGGATGCTGTAGAATGTAAGAACAGAGGAAATGCTATTGTTACTTGAATGCCAGTATAAAATACTCTAAGAAATATTAAATGAAAAGGAACAAACAGGAAAATGGAGGGGGGGGGAAATGCCCAAAATGGAGAACTGCATCTCAGACTATTTTAAAGTCTGCTGTCCATACAGGGAATTTTTCCAAGAAACACTGCATGATCCTGGGCCCTCCTCTCACTCACTGCATGTGTTTTCCTCTTGGGCATCATTTCATGTACATGGATCCTGCCCTGACCCCTCGTACCAGGACACAAACTGAAGAAGTCAGAGGGTTACATTACCAATAGCACAGGACTGATTGGGTGTCTTCTGAATGTGGCCTGCTGGGTAAGGTCACAATTCCTGCAGCGTGCAATTAGGAATAAAATAAACACATTGAAGGGATTCATAACATGCTCTGAATGACATTGATTGCAGTAATCTAGTAAATGACCTCAGGATTGTATTCTGCAATAAACCCATGAGTGGTTTATGGTGCAGATGGTAGAGACAATTGAGTGATGTATTTTATTTTGCAGCACCAATGATTCTCACCTTTTGACTTGATTAAGCGTGTGTGTGAATAGGATGAACCAGTGATTTAACACCATTCAGTGGTTGCTGAGAGCTGTTACAGTTAAGGTTTACCTGGTGGACGGAAAAGAAGAAAAAACTGCTAGGAAACACGGTGCACCTAATAGAAGAGAATAAAAAGATACTAATATTTGTTTTCCCCACAAGGAGTTTATTGAACTCAGCAGAATGCTTCTGTTTTTATATTGACAGGAAGTAATACTTAAGAGGGCTGCTGATTTAGTAGAAGCACTCTATGGTATGCCACATAATAACCAGGTAAATGCATTCTACTTCAGCAATTCTATAGCATGGCTATTTCTTAGATGTATAGATAGATCAGGGGCTAAAGGGATATGATACTACAGTGGAAGACCAGAATAAATGTCGGGGGGGATGCCATATGTGGAGAGGGGTTTAGTTTGCTTGTTTTCTTTTTTTAAGGGGTGTGAATTTAGTGTTTGTAAAAGCACAATGGAGGCATTTTCCCACTTCCACCAGACCCTATATAATATGGGTGATGTTGTGTATTATGTCTTGCCACCAGTGACTTTTCCCTTTCCCTAAAGAGAGCTCTAAGGTGGAGCAATTCCAGGCTCCACCAGCAAGTCCCATCCTGCCAGTTGGTCTTTTTATACAGAATGTGGCTGCTGGGACTGAGACTTCCAACTCTCTTACCACAGATATCAGGATTTATCAGGAGGGCAGCAGCTCCTCTAAGCATTAGCTCTCTGTCAGCGAGCTGGTTCAGAAAGAAAAGCATCTACATTTATCCTTTGGACAGGCTTTGTTTCATTTGAGTCTGTACGAAGAGGTTTGTCAGAGTCTCATTGGTAACTCTTCTATCTTTTTTCCCTTCTTTTCCTGCAGGAAATAATCCTGAAAAGAGCTGCAGACATCGCCGAGGCTCTCTATAGCGTCCCCCGCAACCACAACCAGCTCCCCGCCCTCGCCAACACCTCCGTCCACGCGGGAATGATGGGAGTGAATTCCTTCAGTGGCCAGCTCGCTGTCAACGTCTCCGAAGCCTCCCAAGCCACCAACCAGGGTCAGGAGAAGACTCATCTTCCTCTCTCTGTGGATCTTTTCTGATGGAAGTCAGGGGGACGTGCAGGGATGGCTCAGGGCTGGGAGCAGGGCTGGGCAGCCCATCCCACACCCTTGGATGGCATGGGATGGGGCTGCCCTAACTCGGGAAAAGCACTTCTGTGTGTCTCCAAATGGCTTTTCATTCTGCCCAGAGTAACACTTGTATTTGTGTTTAAATCCCACTAGTTTTAATCGGCTTCAGCATGTGCTTAATGTTAAGTACTTGCATATATATTTTCCTGAGCGTGGATGATCTCTCAATCTGGGCCTCATGTAGCACTTCTTTATAACACAAAATTATCCCTTGAATGTTTATCTATTTCATTTGGGTTTTTTTTGAAAGAGAGTATTGGAATTGTGCTTTTTTCAGAGTTTGAGACTTTCGTAAATTTTACAACTAGCAAAGAATACAAATATTTACAAAGACATTTTCAGAGCTTGCCTATTTTAAAAAATAAAGTGATTTCCCTTCTGTATAAAATCAGTATTGTTTTAATTCCCACAGTTAAAAACAAAAAATAGGTGAAGAACATTTTTGTAAAAGCCCTTTGCATTTTGCCCTCTCCTTTGCTCAGCTCTATATATTCTCCAACTTAAAAATACACTTTAATGAGAAATTGTTAGGATGAGTCTGTTTCTAGAATAGCAGACAAAAATTTTTTGCTTTACACTAAAAAAATACAAAATTATATTTAGATTGAAATATTTTTTATGCTGTGTGTTAGAAGGAAAAATTGGCAATTTTTCTTCTAGGGGTGAAGATACATTTTTGTATTTCTGTGTTTCTAGAAACAAATCCTTCTTTATGAATATTTGTATATGAGTTTCCTAAAACATCTTTTTCAGAATTCAGTAGAGATCCAAATTTTAACTTGCTGTCAAATTTGATGCTCATTTCCCACCAACATAATGATCAGACCAAGGCAAAAAGACAAAGAATATTCCACTAGCTGGAGAAATACACTAAATTTTAGAAGTGTGCCCTGAGCATCCGAGATGCGTTAAACGACAGCGACATCAGAAAAGAGTTAACAACAATCACATGCCTTTAACATACCTTGAGTGGGTCTGGACTCCTCACTCTGAAAATGTAGGTCATGTTTACTCCATTTCCTACAAGCAGCACTCTCAGAGAGAGTGTTCAGCTAACACCCAGCGCTGATCTTTGCTCCAGGGCATCCATGGGTTGCCTGGGGAGCTCTGGAGGCTCCAGCCTCCCTCCTCCAGCTTTGTGCTCCCTCCAGCAGTGACCTGGGCAGGGAGGGGTCCCACTTTGGGTACCTGGTGGTCCTGGGGGGTCAGTCCTGTGCTCCCCCTCGGTTTGTGTAGGAAACTCTTGTAGGGCAATTCCAGTTTCTGACTGTGTTTCCTCCCCACACAAGGTTTCACTCGCAACTCCAGCAGTGTGTCACCTCATGGCTACGTGCCAAGCACCACCCCGCAGCAGACAAACTACAACTCTGTCACAACGAGCATGAATGGCTATGGCAATGCTGGAATGTCAAATTTAGGCGGTTCTCCAACCTTCCTGAATGGATCTGCTGCCAATTCTCCCTATGCCAGTGAGTATTTGATGTATTTCCTGTATTATGCACATTTTCATTAGAAGGAGGTAGTAGATTTTCTGTGATGCTCAATATTTATTTTCTATTTTGAGCATTTGAAATAGAACTTGGTCTTTTCTCTGCTCCCTAAGGCATGGACCTTTGATGCACTTTGAAGACCTTAGTGTTGCCAGAAATTCTCTACTCATTTTTTAAATTTTTTATTTGGGAGTCTTACAGGAGCTTACAAAGAATAATGTCTGTCATGATTTAATCTGGTAGTTTCATACCTTACCTTATACTCTCTGAATAAGAAACACTGTCCTCAACTTCTGAGCAAATAATATGTTCATAACCTTTATAAAGATTATGAATTACTACTGGGCCTAAGCTTGATTGTTTATATTCTACTTTCTTTTTAAATATTCCTAATTTGCCTTCACTGAGTCAGTAAAATGTGACACAGGCTCTTAGATTTTGTGTTTTAGTGTCAGTACAGTGAATGCCACAAAAATGTAAGTCATACAAATCATACATTCCATGGCGTGAAGAGCTTATGGTCCACAGTCCCAGTCATGGAAATATTTATGTGTAGGACTAACTTTCTGCATTTTGAAATTAAAGGTTTAGTAAGCTGTTTAAATATAAATACATTTCTATTGGTAAAGGCCTATGAACCTATTCTGCAGCTGCTGTCTCAGCTCAGTAGTCCCTGGTCACATGAGAAAATTAAATGAGCAGGACCTGCCCAATTCCTCTGACATTGTTCGTGAGGCATAAAGGATTCCACTGACATCTGTAGAGAGCTGACAGCAGAATCAGGATGGAAGGTCTGGACACATAAATAGATTTATAGGCTGGGACTGTAGCATGGACAGGACAAACTGACTGCTGAAGGTACCAAGGTTTACACAGCAAATCTGAAGTTAATGGTGTAACAGCAGCAATGAATTATTTTGAATTGCATCAGAATCAAAAAGGGAATAGGAGCTCTGAATAAAATAATTAACTCCAAGGCTTCTTATCTGCTGCAAATTTAGAACAAATTATTTATCCACATAACTAGTACTTAGAACCTGGAAATTGCTAACCAGTGATTATTTTTGTACTCTAATAATAATGTAACATGTAATGTTACAAAGTACCTTACTTATTAAGTTGGCTTTACTGTCACAGAATCTGCACACTCTGAATTCATAATATAACATGATTGATGAGACATCTCCTCTTGGAAGCAGATGCCAGTAATGCATTTAAAATACTGTAGCAGTGAATTATTTCATATTTATGAACGAAGTCCTCTTTAGAATAGCACTTCACTTCCTAGCTCTGGTTCTCTATTCTATTTATATTTTGGGAGGTTTTCTTGGTAGATCTGTCATTCTGCTAATGTCTAATCCATTGAATCAGAAAATGCTTCAATCATGACCTGAAAATTAAAAGGTGGCATTCTTAATTAAATCAATAAACTAATTGCTGTATAGTAGCAATTCAATTTAGGTGCTTTGATTGCTCTCCCTTAGCAAGTACTTCCAGACACAGAGTGACTTCAGACTGAGATTGTATCTGTCAGACTGTGAAACTTTGAACATTTAATTTCCATTAATTGATTTCCTCAGTGTTAACAAATATGATATCAGATTCTCAAATAAGAACTTAAATAGGGTGATTTTTATCTACATAAATGCAAATAAAATAATAATTCAAAGCCCAGATGATCAGAATTTTACTCTATAATATGTAATTATTCACAGCCTGCTTGTGTATCTAAGCAGTTTCTAAACAGGACAAAGAATGGAAGTATGGGATGTCACTTTTGGGTCTTTTTTTTTTTTTGGTTATTGTTGGATAAGAAGGTAGACTGGCAGTGCTTTCTGAATATTATAGTTAGCTTTATTTTCATGAAAAGAAATTTGTTTAAAAGCTTGATGGTAAATACATGAACCAAAGATATTTATTGTACTATATAATAAAATAATGGTTTAAGGATATCTGTTTTTAAAGACTGAACTCCCCATGTAGCACATTTGCAGTTCAGCCCTAAAAAATGAGACCATCCATGAATCAAAATCCTCTTGTTTGTGCAGCCTGTTTTTATTGATCACTAAGGAATGCCTTTTTGGGGGATCTTTCTTCCTTCCAGTTGTGCCATCGAGTCCAACAATGGCCTCCTCCACTAGCCTCCCCTCCAACTGTAGCAGCTCCTCTGGGATTTTCTCCTTCTCACCAGCCAACATGGTCTCAGCAGTGAAACAGAAGAGTGCATTTGCGCCTGTCGTGAGACCCCAGACCTCCCCCCCTCCCACCTGCACCAGCACCAACGGCAATAGCCTGCAAGGTAGGTGGAACCAAGGCTGCACAGGAGGTGGCTGCTCCCAACCGTGAGGCTCCAAGCACCACTGAGCTGTCCCAGGGGAGCCAAGGCTGTGGGGGATCCCTGTGGGCTCTGTCCTAAAGTTTCCTCCTGTAAAGAGTAACTGGACTCCACCCCCGGCCCACCCTGTACCCTGCAGGTGTTTGGCAAGCACCCTGTCTCTAACTCAGATAATACTGCTGAATTGAGAGGCTGTGTCTTTTAAAGCATAGACCTACTGTTTTGATAAACACAAGTAATATTTCAGCTTACTAATACCGTCCTTTCTCTTTCTTTCCTCTCTTATTCCCTGTTGTCGTCCTTTATCAGACCAGTCTTTTGTGGACTCTAGCAAGTACTCCACTGCAGGGTCTCTCCAGGGGCTGGCCTTCTCCTGAAGTACGTCACTCAATCTTCCCTTCCTTTTTGTCCTTTGTCACAGTACACTTGTGCAGAAATCCTACTGAGAGCGAATAGAGCGTTACAGAGCTTGGCACAAACCTTCCCTTTCATCAATAGGAGATGCTTTACAAACTAACAGCAATGTTTTCCACTCTAACTCACACCAGGGCAAACATTCGTTTCCACTGATTAATGTACTCCTGTGCCAATTAATTCCAGGAATGGCACGGGGCCTTTTGGAAGGCCCATGGAACTGTTGGTGTCAAGGGGCTGCTGCTTCTCTGCATCCCTTCCCCTCTCATTACAAGTATTCCAGCATTAGTATCAAAATCTGTTTGAAGGGGTGATGCAGGCGAGGCAGTGACAGACAAAAGCTTGTCAGACTGAGGGTGCTGCAAAGCCCAGCACTGCCCATCTCATTGTTTGGCTGAGTCTGTTTTACAACACTGTGCCTAAACCTCCCCATGTGATTCCCTCACTGCACTTCACTGTGCTGAGAGAGGCATTTTCATGCTCACTTAGATCCAGGAGTTTCCTTAAGCAGATGCAGCCAGCTGCCTCCAGCTGCCAGAGGTGGGAAAGAATTTGTGGCATGCTTTGTGCTTCTCCCAGACCTGAGATTTGTTTCCTTTCCATGAGCCTGTGCAAATTATCCAAAGGGCATTGAGTGGGGAATTAAATCCATCCTTTTTTAAGCCAGGTTCAGGAGGTGTGCAGAGCAGGATGGTTGCACAAGCTGCACATGCCACTCCTCAGCCTCTGGACAGAGGAACACTGGGCTGGAAAACAAAATTCTGACAGCACCATTAATGGCAAAAATAAAAATAAATCTACATGCAAGCAGAATGGAAGGGATTCATTCATAAATGCTTGGATCTATTGTTCCTGAAGGAAAGCATTGTCCTCAGTGCATGTTGCACTGGTGAACTGGGAGGAGGAATCCTTCAAGGTGCACCAGCACACATAGAGAAACTGTGCAGAAACTGTAAATTTACTAGGAACTAATAAGCAGAACTTGGGTACTTTCAGTTAGGACTTCATTATAAATACAAACTGTGTCAAGAATAAGACAAAACAAAATTTTCAGGTGAACTACGGCGTTTAGGAGATTCATTTTTGAACACTTAAAAGAATTGGCAGTGCTGACACGCTTTCAAGTTTTAAAAGCAGCAGCTAAAAATATTTCCCATCTGAAAGAAAAAGGAAAAAAAAGCAAAAGAAAAAAAAAGCTTTTGAACATGTTAATGTTTTTTCCTCTCTTCACCTTGTCCCATCTTGCTGTGGATGGAGAGAAAAAATGAGTAACAGGAGCTTTTTCAGGCACTGTTTCTCCTTTCACAAGACACAGGATTCTCAGGTTCTGTGTGCTCGGTTATGAAAAGCAATTACGGAATGAGCCAAGAGCACTGGCCACAACTGGAGCTGTCTGATTGCCTCCTCATTATGTCACATCCACATCTGTAATGCCCAGAAACCACACAGATCTGAGTGTTTCCCCTAATTTTTGTTTAGCAATTCAGTTTTCATAATAGGAACGAGACACCAAGAGATGGTTCATTTCTAGGTCATCACTGAACTTCTTGGTGAGCTAAAGACACACAGCCTTTGGTCCTGTGCCTTCTGACACCACCTGAGGCTTGTAATAATCACTCAGAGATGCACTGCCTGTTGTGCCTTAATGCTTAAATAAACAACCATGTGTAAGGAGGCTGTCTTATCTCTCTTGGGCTTCTGGATACATCAGAAAGCAATCAGGCTTTCCTTATGTAGCTTAGATATCAGCAGAACTCACTAAAACAGCAGCCAGGCTTATCTGTTGTTCTCTTTGCCATGCAATTTTGTAAAACCCCAAATACATTATTTCTGTAATTTGCTGGCAGCAAATACAAATTAGTATATCATAGAAGAAATAAAGGCCATTGGTGGGAGTTTTTCTATTCTCTGCCCTCCCTTTTTGGAGTTGGTGTGATCTCATACCTACAGTGTTTCCCACTGATATCTGTGTTTTCAGGATCAATAGCAGGCTACAGCTGAGAGAATTTGCATGACTAGATGTAGCACTTATGGAATAAAAGTGGAGTGATATAAATGAAGACTTGGAAAGAATGGAAATATCAAAGCTTTTAGGCAGAAAAGATATAATTTGCCTTGTAATTTAATTTAGAATTTCAGAGCTCTTCAAAACCAATAATGCTTTGAAAAAATGACCAAAGATCTGCCTCTGTGCCATTTGTTTCCCACAGCAAAAGGTGCATGGCTGATCTGTAACCACAGGGAAATGTCTAAGTCATGAAGGGAGGAATTGGAATTATCTCACTTTTTCTGGGCTCCTACCCAGGGTAGACAGATCTCCTGTCTACCCTGTCTACCCTACCCAAAGAGACACAATTCTTGACCACTTATTGGTGAAATGGATTTGCTTCTGATGAATCTTTCAGATTGAGAATTTTTTGTTGGAATAGTATCTTTACGTTTTCTGAAGAAGGGATACTTTTTCTAAAGCAAAGCAACACCTTGTCCTAAAGTGTGCTCTGTGCTTCTCATTTAGGTGTCTTCCTGTAGAACTTAAAGCAACTTAATTCACTTTTCTATCCCTTTTATCCTCACTCTCAGCTCCTTGAAGAGCCCTTATGTGTGGGGACACAATCAGTACACTGATTCCACACGATAAATTCCAATAATTGAAATGCTGTTGCAGTGTGCCACCTCTGAGGGTGGCCTGTTGCAAACATGTTGGATGTGTTTTGCATTCTCTCCTTCTCCTCTCATTTTATTTCATTTAATCAGTGCAGTTTACTCGAGCTGTTCTCCCCTTGCTGATTAGACTTGTAATTCTTGCACATATGGTGGTGTTTGTGGAGAAAACATCTCCCTCCTCTCCCCCTCCAACCCCAAATCTGTGAGTCTTTTACTTTGGCTCTGTTCTTATCAAATAATTGCAGCTGTAATTAAAGCACAATGAATCAGCACCAGTCACGGGGTTGAGTCCTTCCTTAAGAAATTACATGTCCAGATGTCTGGAATGGCAGGCAGCTCCAGCATTTAAATCATGTGCCCGGGAAGTGCCTCCAACCTGAAGGCGAATCTGTTTTCTACCTCTTGGCAAATAACTGTACAACTGGCATTTTAGAGACACATTGTTTTTACAGTTTCCATCATAAACTTCCCTGACTTCCCCTGTAATGATGTGCTTGCTCACAGTGTGTCACTTGGAGGCTTGGGATGTCAGATCTGTGTCCCCTGTAAATGCAGAGAGATCGAGCTGGAGGTCACCTTATGTGCAACACTGCACCTGTTGGCTTTTAATAAAACTCTCCCAGCTAAGAGAGGTGGTGGTTTCATAGAAAGTGGGGTAGGAAGCTTAGTAAAGCTAATGATTCAACTCAGCCAGCAAAAGAGAAAACATCCTAAATTAACATTCACCTACGACTCACTTGATGTAGTTGGTGGTGTCTGCTGCAAGTGGAATAAGAAAGGTGCTGGTCTGCTAACCCATGAGCTAAGCACATATTTCAATTTGAAATTTGGATTTGAGAGTTTAAGTCCTTTTTTGAGCACCTGGAAATGCATAGAGGAGTGCCAGGGATGAACACTGAGCTTTGGGAGGACTGGCACAGGGGCAGGACCCTTGTCCGAGTGCCACTGCAAGGGACACCCCTCCAGGGCTGTGCCAGTGCTGCTCGGTGGGGCTCCAGCTGTTTTCCCAAACGTGGGGCTCCAGCTGTTTTCCCAAATGTGGGGCTCCAGCTGTTTTCCCAAATGTGGGGAGAGTACCTTGCTCTGCTTTTAAAAGAGTAACAGAATCTGTGGCCGCGGCTGGGTCGAGTCAAAGCCTCCTGAGCATTTTGGGATTTTGAAACTAAAAGCAGAAAAATAAGTTGGGCTCTGGTACTGATGCTGGGGAAGGACAGTTTTTCTACAGAAAAACAGTAATTTCAGCAAAGTCACTTGCAATTTGAATCGCTTTTCAGTCAGAAGGAAACTTCCCATGATTATTGTGTACATAGTTGTCTCTTATGAATGATACTTATATATGAATTTAATTCAAAGTACATCTGACTACATTGCTAGTAAATGTTTAAAGCTCTGAGGATTTTAAAAGTTGTTTGATAATGCAGAAAATTAACTTTTTCCCTCTCTCTCTCTCTCTCTCTTTTCCCCTCCCTTTCCTTCCAACAGCTATATCTGGCATGATTGTTCCCCCCATGTGAAAGAATTGCCTTGAAGAATTTTATTAATGAAGAGGTTGAATTCTGCTTCAGAGAGAATCTGATACAAGTCCCAGAGTGGAACTTTTTACTCAGGCCTTTTTAAAAATAAAAAAGAAATAAAGAAGGATCTTACAATAACTGCAGATTTTTAAACAAAACAAAAATCACCATCCTTGCAAATACTGAAATTAACAATCCACAATTGCAAGGTGTTGATTCAAGTCGTCCATCCCAAATACCTGGGAGATATATTTATTGTATGTTGATAAAAAAAATCCACTTTTTTTTTCTTTTTTTTTTTTTTCAGGGGTGGGGGCTTGCTTTTATTTCCTTCTGGTTTTTTGTGTTTTTTTTAAGGCTTGATTTAACTCAACACCATTTGTCTTTTTATAAATCATACAACTTCACAAGGGACACTAGAGATGGAACTCCGCATTTTTAATTTATGATGTATTTTTTTTTAAAAAAAGCTGTGTAAAGGAAAATGAAGTGGTGTCATTCACATACAAGTCTGTATGGGACAGAATAGAAGTGCCAGTTAGTTTTTCGTAGGAGAATTATGGCCATTTAATTAAGGGTCGGCTCATATATGTTGCTTTTCCAGTGGTGACTTGCTGATATGATGCATTTTTAACGTTCTGATTAAATAGATGTCACTCCCTAGAAAGCTGATATTTTTGGATTATGAGGGCGGGGTGAGGGGTGGGATCAGTAACCTCTGTCTTTAATATCAGGCTCAAAAATTGTGTAAATAATACAACAGGGAAAGTTCATCACACAACACCAGGTTGGAAGGGGACCTTAAGGTCCAACCTTTCTGGGCAAAAAGCTGTCAGGAGGGAAGGTAAGGGTGGAAATATCCAACATGTGTCCTCTGGAAGTGCAAACCCACTGTGGACGCAGTGCCAGACCTGCAGGAGGAGGAGAGCACGGAGTTCTCTCTTTGGGAGATATCTCAGACCCCTCCAAACCATCAGCCTCAGCCCAGCTGTGCCCTTCGGATTTGGCACGGGGGGGGCACAGCCTGGCTCATCCCCGGGGGGCTTTCAGCCTGGCCCCTCTCCCCCTGCCCTGCTGGTTCTGCTGGGGCAGGGTGGGCACAGCCTCAGGCGTGGTTTGCCCCCTCCCCACCCCAGGGCTGCCACTGGCACCGTTCCTGTATCAGTCGACCCTCACGGTGTGTACCAAGCTCCATGCAGGACAGGGAACTGCTTCTGGGTGCTGAAACACGAGTGTGGGGCAGGGTGGGGCTCTTAGGAAGGTCTCAAATCCAAACCATTCGGTTTTACGAAAAGGAATTTGCTATCATTGTCTGGGAAGTGTTCTTACAAACTATTAGTCAAAGAAGGCAGCAAAGCTCTGAAGATGCATTACCTGATATTTTTTTCTTTGCTGTTGTGTTTTGTATGTAGTTATAAATACTGTAGATTTTTTGTGATTTTTTGCCAAAGTTGTTGTTCTATTTATACATTTTAATGTCTTAAGACAGTTTTTCAATATCACAAAAAAAAGAAAAAAAAAGAATTTTACTGCATATTTTGCAAAAAGAGCTCACTACCTTTAGCTTGCACATACTTGCAAATTAATTAAAGACAAAAAAAGCTTTTTTTGTTTCTGTTTTTTTTGTTTGTTTGTTTTACGGGGGATTTTGTAAAATATCCATATAAATAATGTATTTATCTTTGGAATTTGTACATTGCTTTTTGTCCCCTACAAGTTTATTTTATTGTGTATGTTTGCTATGTGAAAAGTGCTGATTTGTTTGGTCATTCACCGTTGTATTAGCTGTTTAAATGTGATTTTAATACATTTCATTTATAGGGTTGTTTTTTTTTAGTATTGTTTAAAACCATGCTTCCATTTTTTTTTTAATTTCCACCCAAAAGCCATTGTCTATTTTTGTATTATTTGTAAGTTAAGAAGTTTTTTCCAATATATGGCAAAAAGTAGCATATTATTCTTGTAGCATTTAGTTATGTAGATTTTAAAAAAAAATGTATCCTTTGCTTTTGAGGCTTAACAAAAACTAATGCTGTTTTACTCTATTAATATGCATGGGATTTCTCCTCTTTGGAGTGACGCATTTTTGTGCATTAAATATGGGGAGAAACTTCATAGAACTCAATGAAAATACTTTCTTTCTTAAGTCTGCTTGTATATTTCTCTGTCTTTCACATAAATATAAACCAGCAGATTGGATGCCTTAACAATGCAAATCATATTCATTTCACTTGTACATTGTACTGTGCACCAGAACTGTCAATCATCACTAACATTCTAAGAAAAAAAAAAAAAAAAAGGAATTGAAAAGCACAAAAGAACTGTTTTGTTACCTTAAAACAATATAACTTTTTTCTAGTCAAGCAAGAAATCATTTACAACGATGCTGCAACTGTGCATGCTTCCTGTATGAATTTTGCAATGGTTTTCACTAGAATGTCACAGTGTGATCTTTGGGGGGAAGGGAAAGAAAAACAGGTTTGTTTTTTTGTTTTTTTTCTTTTTTTCCATGGTGAGAAAATAAAAGAAGAGAAAACTGGAAGACGTCAGTTTATTGCTTCTCTGTATTCCAAGCAATTATTCTAATTCACATAATAAGCAACAGCACGACAATGTAATCAAATTTAAAGCCATATTTTGTCCAGTGACACCGTCGATTACTCTTGTAGAGCTCCACTCAGTGCTAGCGATTCTGACACCACTTTAGCCACATTTGTAGTCTCTACTCCAGTGTCCAAAGAGCCTTGACAATGTGCATAATTCCATTTTGTTGCAGCTACTTATTATGATCTGATGAATGGGAATTTATCAAAAATCTCCCCCGCACCACCTTTTGTCTTTTACAACGTAAAAGATGCAGCTGTTTACAGAATATGGCTTTAAGTGGAAACATTCAGATTTCAGTTTTAACAAGGTGAAGCCTCACAATGACTGGATTGCATAAAGTAATGCCTATTTCCTCACAGTTGTACTAGGATGCAGCTAAAATGAAGTCATCTCTGAAACTACTAACCTTTCACCTTCTTATCTAAATCTTTTTGAATAGACACACACACTGTACAGTTCTATTGTTAGAGAAACTAACTACTGTAGAGATTGTTATAATTTTTTTGCAGAAATTCAAGCTGTAAAAACTTTTCAACTTTCACAATATTTAATTAAAGTTACTTCCTGTCTGTGAATACAGCTCCTGGTTGTGTGTTTATTTTTCTGCCTCTGCGAGCCAGAAGATGAGAAAAAAATAAAATATAGAAGCCAGAGGCTACTGAATTGTCTTCCTGAAATTAAGGAGAGGCAGAAATCCATGGAATTACACAGTGGAACGTGGTGAATACTGGTACACTGAAATGCCTTTTCCTCTGTCTCTAATGGATTTCAAAGGATCCTCACTCAGAAAGCTGAATGTTCATCCTGTTAATCTTATTATTTCCATTGTTTTAGTCTATTGTTTGCCCAAAGGACCAACACATTTTTTTCAGAGGCATATTTGTCCTTAGGTGCTTGGTTGCAAGAGCTGTGTCTCTCTAAACACGGTGATCATGGAGCACCAGGCACATTCTGCTCTGTCCCAGACACCCAGGGAGATAGGAATTTTCATCTTGGTGTCATTTAACGTCCAGCTGTCCCTTGACCTGTTCGAGGCCAGCTCCAAGAACTGCATCTACCTGTGCTGAGCTCCTTTACCACAAAGAAGGCTCCTGTAAAAGGTTTCCACTCTTCTACTCTTCCTAAATGACAAATCCATCAGCTGCTAGGTTGGTTCTAGGAATTTGGTTTCACTCTGTACCCCTCTGGCAGGAGAGGACCAGGAGGAATTTTTTTTTTCGCCTGTGGAGGGCTGACACACTGGCACTTAATTTTCTCTGTCCTGCAGATCTTTAAGCACCAGACCTAATTCAAGGCACCAAGGAAGGAATAGAGATGCTGCGTGTTTCAGTTTAAATTAACATTTACTTTAAAAAAATGAAGTTGCTAAAACACAAGCAGCTGGAAGGAGCTTCTTGCAATGTGAAGTGTTGGGTATCTTAAATGTTAGCAGATCCACTCCAGTAGTTGTTAGAGAAAGGAGAGAGGTTGGCAAAATCAGACCCCAAATGTGTTTGTTCTGTCAGCACAAGAGATCTGGTTTTTCTGTCTGGGGTAATTCTCCTGGTTCCCTTTCAAATGGTGTGAATTTTGGCAGTTCTCACTGCAGCCGAGGGCTCTGTGAGTGCTCAACTCACTCCAAAGATGTGGGGTTGGTGTATCTGAAAAGCAGGCTGAGGGATTCAGTTCAGGATGTAGTATAACCTGTAATAGGTGCAGCAGAACAAGACCTCTGCTCCAGCCTTTTGGATCCAGTGACAATGGATTTGTTAGAAATTTAAATCCAGCCACATTTAAAAGGAAAGGGGGGGTTAGGATGGCAGGAGGCTGCTAGGCTCAGATGTTGAAGAGTCTGCTGGCCAGCCCCAGTGGTGTTCTGACAGCCCAACCTGAGCTCACCTGGGTGTCACTGCTGTAACAGAGGGCAAAGAGCTTTTCTGGTACCAGAAGAAAATCCTCTGAAGCCCAGAGCATGAGGACCAGGTGCAGGGAGCACATGCAGGTGTGGCTGAGTGCCCAAAGGGAGGGGAGTGTCCTCTGTCATCACGCAGGGAAACCTGGCTTAAGGTGTGTAATGATGTGATTTATTGCTGCCCCCTGACCTAGTGGCTTCTTTCATTGTTTTAGCCACTGTAGCAATCATTTTGTCTGCATGGTCTGCCCCTGGCAGTGGGATTGGCTGTAATTTTGTCTGGGCATGTCTCTAATATTTTATTAGTTTAAAGAAACCTCGGCAAGATGAGGTGTTTTTAGTTTCCTGGCCTTGTCTGTGTGTCTGCTGATGCCCTTCAGAGTCTCTTCAGGCTCTCTCCACAGCTGTGTTGTGTAAACATTTATGTAACTCTGCTTAGCACCACAGCCCCTGTACCTTCTGTCATTGCATGGGGTAGCTGAAGACATACTTGGTGTTATTCACTTGATTTCCTGAGCTCTTTCCTGTTTACTGCCCCTTGCTCCCCAGTCCTCTTGCAAATATCCACACTGTGCTGCTGTGCTACAGATGGGTTGGAGCCTCCCACAGAGTCCCTGGCCCCCAGCTCAGCTCCAGGCTCCTTCAATTCCACAGGACAGAAGTTTTGGGAAGTGCTTTAGCAAAAACCACATTCCCCATCCACAGAAACATTACAGAAGCATCACTTGCTCCTCCCTCCTTCTCCCTTCACAAACACAGTTATTATTGTACTAATAAAAATATGCAAACACTAACAGTGAACATTTTGAGTTCACTAAATACAATCAGGTCACATCTCAGAGGTGCTGAGCAGCAGCCTGAGCTCCCTGAGACTCTTGGTCACCTGTTCACTGCCTCCTTGTCCACCCACCCGCTGAACTCCATCCCTCCTGCCATTTGCCACCTCCTGCCCGTCCCCAGCTCCCTTATCTCAATGAAACAATGACTGATTTGGGCCCCATTTGACACCTCTGTTTCCTCTACTTCCCAGCAGGTGCTGGCTCTGGCATTCCTTTTCCCCAGCATCTGATGCTGATATTTCAGTAGTGGAGGTCAGGTCAATACTTTAGATAAATAAATAATAGTTCCAGCTCCACAGCCCTCTTCACTCTTCCTTCCCTTGCTGCCCTTGAGGACAGAGCCAGACCAGAGCTTATGGCACTGCTCCAACATGATTGGCAGGCCATGAGAAAGAGCACACATCTGAGAAAACTTTAATAAAGTAATTCCAGGACACGAATGCCAATGACTGCCCAGGTCACAGCCTAGCTGCAGGGATTGCAGTTCTAGGTGGCTTTTTTTTGTGGGGGCCAACAAAAGGAATTGAAAATACAGTGGCCTAACATATTTTCCCCCTTATTTTTTATGAAAAGCCTAAACTTCATCACTAATATGGATGTACATTTGAAGAACACAATGAGAAAAATTATTTAGATGATCAGTTAACACTTTCCTGAAACATATAATAAACCCTGGTCTGTATGTGCCTGTCCAACCTTTTTTTTATTTGTTAAATAATATGAATCCCTAATTTTCCCACATTTACCCATGTCCAAATGTATCTTATCCTGTAAACCCTTACAAAGGTTTTAGCAGGTTTGCAAGAGAGCCTCACCATGTCCTGGTGATTCGCTGCAGCCTGGCTGCTCTTGGCCTAGTGCATGGAAAAGGCGAGGGCTGATGATGTGGCAGCTCTCAAGGGGCTCAGTTATCTGGTTGAGAATAACTCAGGATAAATTCACCACCGAGGATGTCCCTGTGGCTCCCTGTAGGGGGGCAGCAGCTCAGAGCAGTCCTTGGCACAGGAGGCACTAAAATGCAGCTGTGTTTGTGCCCCTGTGTGTGTTCAGGTGGGAAACTGTGAGAGCCATGGGAAGCAAGGCCCGAGGTGACCCTGGTCATAAAAATTGACTTTTCTGCGGGGTCTAGAGGAAGAGGGAGCACAAACATTTTACTTCCACTCCCTGCCTGACCCACACTGTGCCCCCCAGCTTTGCAGGGTCCTTTCCACCACCCCTGCCAGGGAGAGCTCTGCCTTCTCTCTTTTTCTGTGGAGCTTTGCTCACATTGCTCACCAAGCCTGCCCCAGGCCCTGTCTCGCTCCCCCACCTTGCCACCATTAACTTTGCCTTCAACCTCTGCTGCATCATTGCCTTCTCCTGAGGGTTCCCTATTTATGTAGAGGGGAAAATGCTGTTGCTGGGACTGGAAATATTTTGTTACCTTTTTCTGCTTAAGTGCGAGGCATTTTTATCTGTGATCTCTGGAGACTTATGCTACAGTGGGACTGATTTTATCCACTTACTCAATGCACTTTAGTTCAATAATGATTACAGAACTTCTACATAATATATTAGGTATAGCTGATTTCCCAGGGTTTGTAGCCCTCCATCTCCCCAAGCATTTAAAAAGGAATCTCTCTGTGATAGAGATGTTATGAATGATACACTCTTCAGCAGTCATGATGTAAAAGTAATAGCAGCAGTGGGCCAGGAAGGCAGAGGCAGGCACTGGGCTGGAAAATGCCAGAGCCTGTGGATAATGCAAGCCAGGAGCAATGACTTGCTTTGTTCATTTTATCACTTCTCCTTAGTGCATCAGCAGTGCTGAGTGCTGGTTCAGGCAACCCAAGCCACATTCCCAAACTCTCTCTCCATCACCTTAACACAGTCTGAGTGTTTTGGCAATCCTCTGGCTCCACTGCAGGCCTGGCTTGGCCTGGTCTCTCTTTCTCACTCACCCTCTTTATGTTTTTAGCTACAAGTTGAGTTTTTCAGCTGTGGGTTTAGCAGCCATGAGTGGACCTGTCTGAGCCAGCACTCACTCCAGCCCTGAGGTGCCTGAGGGATTGCAGGGAGCTTGTACATTTGCTTTCTTCAACAGCAGAAGTGTTTGGGGTCATGGCCTCCTGCACACCTGAGGTTGCACCGTGTGCCCTGACATGAGACCTGGTCCTCAGCTCTCCTCAGCCTGAGAGGCTTTCTATGCATATTTCCCGCATCACAGAGATTGCAAGGCTTCTCCACCCTCTGTCTGTGTGTTCTCCACCTGCCCTCCCTGGCCTGGCTGCTCAGCACCCTGATGGCAGAGGGCATCCATCTCCTCTCCATGAAGCCCAGTACTGGCTCATTCAGAGCCCATGCATTTGCCCCAGGGCATTTTCCACACTGGACCAACCACCTCGAAACACCTTGCTCATCTTACTATCATCAATCTCCCCAGTCAGGGGTGGTGGTGCTCTTTTTTTTTTTTTTTTTTTTTTTTTTTTTTTTTAATAAAAACACTGTTTTAATCCATTTTCTGATAATATTTCATTAGCATTTTTTGGCACTGAGTTCCACAGGTTCATTGCTGTAGTTTCTCCTTGTGCAGTGGGGCTGCTGCAGACCTGAGGGGATGGGGACAGGGATGGCTGGGAAGGCTGAGGGCAGCTCCCATCTCTGCCACAGCCCCTGACTGACGTCAGGAAACAGCACCAGGAAAGTTGCTACCAGCTAACAGCTGTTTCAACAGTTTTAATCACAGGGCAAGCTGCAAGATAAATAAATAAATAAAGCCTATGAAGTGACAAAACAAATGGCCTGGTATCGGAGACAGATTTGAAGCTTCTGGCTGCCTTCGCAGGAGAGCAGCCTGTGAGCTCTCACCCTCCCTCCCTCCCTCCCCAAATAATTAATTTATCACTTAGCAGCACTGTGGCTCTGCAGAAGGCGCTTGGAGATGGCGTTTGAAGGTGAACTCCAGCCCTCTGGAGGGGCCCATGGGGCTGGGGAAAGAGGCAGCCGAGTGCTGGAGCCTACAGGTGATCGCAGGGGGATTTATATCAACCTGCTCCAGCTACCATGAGCCAGCACGAGCTATTTTGTTCTGCCATCACAAATCACTGTTATGCCCTTTCTGCCTTAAACACTATGGATCAGCTATAACAACACTTGATATTTATTTTATTTCAACTATCACTCTGATTTGTCAGGTGTATTTTTTATGCACAGCAGGTGTACCCTAATGGGGTTAGGGAATAAACAGCCAATTGATGGGCTTACACACCCATTAGCTAATGGATTACTAAGCAAAAGGGACTCTGTTTAACCCCACTGCACTTAGCCCACTGCTAGGAGGAATGTTAAAGACTATAAGCTAACACTCAAATGTCTCTTCGTGGACCCAGGGGAAGAGAGCTCAAACTTTAATGCATCGCTTTTGATAGGCAGGTGAATGAATGTGGCTATCATTATGCAATCACGCAGCTGTGGAACTATTTATCAGCCACACAACATGCCCTGTGAACCCTGCGTGCTCCTGTCCCCCTGCACTGCCAGCCTGGCCCTGTGCTGCTGTTAAGCAGGATGAATTCCCCCCAGACTGGTGCTTCTCACATCCCACTTGCACAGCACATGCAGAGAACACAGAGCTGCCACCGGGACCCCAGCACCACCCAGCACTGCTCACCTTCTTCTGCACTTTTTTTGTGCAAAGGCCTTGTGTCAACACTGGCTTTAATCAGTTATTTCAAGATAGATGTGCCTCGTTAGCATCAGAACAATGCAATTACTTCCCCTCCTCCCCTCTCTCCAAATCCTGGGGTTTTATTGGCCTATTAATGGTTTGATTTGTTGTTGGTAGAAACAAGAAGGATTCCAACTCATTGATCATATTATCCTACAGAATATCCAGCAGAATAAATAAATGGGATAATAAAACCCAAACCATCCGCTCAAAGGTTACATTTTCTCAATCCTTTAGTGTTCTGCATCATAGTTTATGTTCCCTTTCAACCACAAATACACCGTTCAGTGCAGTACATGACAGTTAAAAAAGGTCTGTAATGTTAAAGGTTATATTTGCAATCTTTTGCCATCTTTCTCACATGGAAACAAGTCACGCTGATCCTGCTGTCCACAAATGCAATAAGGAACAACCCTCTGACACAGGTGGTATAATCAAAAGCCAATTCAAAAGGAGCCCTCTGTAAATATCAACTGGATCCAGGCATATGCATGCTCGGCTTGGAGCACCAGAAGAGTCCTGCTGACTTCAATAGGGCAGCCCCTGCGTTTGAAGAGAAATAGGTGTGAGTGTGACAGAGGGGTGAAGGCTGAGGAATAAAAAACCAAGTGACAATTTAGTTTTGTGTTGCTTTTCTCGAGGCAGTGACACAAAACCTCACGGCCAGGGGGAAGCTGAGGTCCTTTCACACTCCTTTGTGGCTGCCTGTTCCTGGGGTGCTCTCAGGTGTCCTTTGCATTTATCTCTGGAGCCTGTTGGGGTTGTGGGGCTGCCCAGGCTGTGCTCTGGGGGATGTGGGTGCCCGTGGCTGAGAGAGGGGATGGGGCATTGGTTGTGCCACTGGTCCCTCTGGGCTTTGACTTGTTGCCAGTCACTTTCTGGACAAGGGAAGTGCTTCAGGCACCTGGCAGACCAACAGCTGGGCTCCTCAGCTGAATTAAAAACGCTGCTACAGAAACTGCCACTGGTACAGAGGCAAGGACAGGAGACACTGGGACTTCCATGTGATCAAAATGACAATGCAAGTCCCTCCTTATTCCAGGGAGTAGTGGTCGAGCAGAAATCTGCTGATGCCCCCTGGAAGGTGAACTGCTCTGTTAACAACTCCAAAGGAAGCTCCACGAGCCTGGAGTGCTTCAGGTGAGGCATGGATACAACTTTAGCTCCACGTTGTAGACTCTGCGTTGGAGAGAATTAATTTATGTTGGAACTCATCAGCATCAGTCTAAAAGGCTGCAGCAGCATAGCAACAAGCTTGTTAATTACTAAGCAATTATTTTGCTCAACTTTTAGACCAAGGGGATACCCAAAATATCCGCATCTGTTTCATTTTGAGTTCTTATTGTTCCTTCCATGCTGTAGCTGAGGTTATTTTGCAGCAGCTGTCAGTCATAGCAGTAACAACTTCCCTGGCAGCAGCAGCTTCCATTTGGCAAGCTCACTGCACAGAAAGTGCTGTGATGGAGTGGAAAGGGTTTCTTTCTTAATATCATCTTCCCCTAGGATAGATTATTTTGCCCTCTCCAGCAGAACACGCTTGGATCACACTGCAGAGCTTCTGACTGCTGCTTTTAAAAAGGTATATCTGTTTGTTTCTATCAACACATTTCAGCTCCTCTGGCATGCTGTCTCTGCAGCTCTAATAGAGACACTTCACATGTAATAGGGTCACACGGTGATCCTCACGTTCAATTCCATTCTATCACCATGTTAAATTGAAACAATGTGTGTGCATCAGATTTCTGCAGTGCAGGGAAGCTGCAGCATCTACAAGTTTTGTGCTGTGATGAAACTAATGATTTGAATTTTATTTTCTCGGTACCACATTCAGCTGGTAAACTCTTGAAAATGCACCTTACCTCGTTTTCTCTCTGTCTCTTTACCTCTCAAGAGCTTTCACCAACAGATCTACTTTCATGCTGGAAAAAAAAAAAGTAATTCTATCAGTAATTTATGGAAATTAGAAAACTGATTAGCATAAAGCTTCTACTTGTGATAGTGGGGTTACAAAAGTGGGTTGATAGGTAAAAATGATCTCCTTAGTGATAATTAACTTTGATCTCTTAAATAACTGTTAACTTTCATAAAGAAGGAGAGTACAAATGACATTTGCATCATGGCAACTGTAATAAGGCAGAACATAACTTTCATTGGAGATTACATGATAAGCTCTGTTCTCACAGAAAATATACTCATTTCAAAGCAAAATGACATGAATTGTCAAGGACTGTTGGGTTTGTTCTTATATCCTGTGCTACCCTGAGTGCACTGAGATGAGGCATTGCATATGCTTGTGTGAACAGCTCTCTACAGCCATGTAAATTATATGTATTTATCTACAAGAAAATGACAATGCACGCTCTGCTTAGCACTTCTGTGAGAGCATTCATCCAAGGACTCCCAAGTCCTTTATAAACATTAATTCATTCTGACTACTATGTGACCGTGAG
Organism: Erpornis zantholeuca; assembly: GCA_013400515.1. Classification (NCBI taxonomy): domain Eukaryota; kingdom Metazoa; phylum Chordata; class Aves; order Passeriformes; family Timaliidae; genus Erpornis; species Erpornis zantholeuca. Next base: position 2,766,746 of record VZTN01037503.1, on the reverse strand, counting down.
GAAAGTAAATATTAGTTTTATTGCGATATTATTGGGAAATGGAGAGGCACAGCAGCTAAGAGACTCACTCAAGGTCAGTAGATTACAACTCCAGTGCTGAGCCTCTGGATGTGTGTGCAGGGATGGCCTCCAGGCACAGCACTGAGCCTCAGAGCTTCACTCCCTGAACTTTGCTCCAGCACTGTTTTGAAAGTTCTCCCATCAATATTTGTTTCTGAACCATCTCACTGTGCCTGTTTGGGGCAGGACAGTCTCACCACCTCTGTTTTACCAAGGAGAAACTGAGGCAAAGCAGAAAAGAAAGAAGAAATCTGAGGTACATGAATGTGAAGGACATGAACATCCAATTTGAGAAATCAAGGGCCCAGCAGTTTTAACCAGAACACTGCCCCAACCTGCAGGTCCAAGCTTGAGCCAAAAGATAAGCAGATGTGTTGAGTTTTATGAACTTTATTAGAAACAACATCTTCAAAACTGAGGCATAAAATCCCACTTGAATTTAATATGCAAGCAAAGGAGAATTTTTGAAGTGTACCAGTAGTTTTGAGTCCTCTCAAAATGGATCCCAGCAAGATTTACACATTACTGGAGCTGAGATAAAGTAAGTGTAAACCAGAGGTTACATGTGAAATGAAGGGAGTATCAAGAAGTGCAAAATTAAGATAATATCTTAAAATATAAATCATTAAATCTGTGCAGCCTCTGAATTTTTCTGTTCATGGAAATCATCTTAGAACCTTTCTTGCACCCTTAAAGCTCCTGGCACACTGACTTGTTGCAAAGAAACCACAGAAACATCTCAATATCTTTCTTTGCTGGCTCCTCCAGACACCTAGTATGCTGGCCACTCTCTGAATCATTTTATCCTGTCATCTCTCAGCCTTTGATATGCATGAAGTTAAAGGGAAATGGCAGTCTCCTAATTTCTATTTCCACCCAATGTCATGGGAGAAAGGAAGGGAAAAAAAAAATTCACTTTTTTTAATGCAGCTTTTAAAATAGAAAAGCAAAAAAAAATTTTTTACAGCACTTAATAGGCCTCCCTTGCAATTTAAAAACTGATTTTCAGAAGCTCATATATTCAAATCTCCAAAGTCTATTTGAAGGCACATCTGAAGGTGCACCCTGCAACCTGTGTGTAGCAAACTCTTTTGAATCTTGTCCTTGAAACAAAAATTAGTGCCCCATGGGAGCTCAGCAGTGTAGACAACCACTAACTGCAGAATGACTGAAAGCAGAGCTGAGAGTCCTTGCAGCTGGGAGGGAGAAGGGGATGAGAGAGCGAGGGAAGATGAGAAAAGCCTTCAGGAGCCATTTGGGAGACACTCACTGGGAAGAAGAAAGAAAGACATGCACTAAAAACAACAGAAACACAGGTGGAAATGGCCTACTGGGAAATCAGGCTGTCAACAAACAAAAGCCGAAGGCCAGAAAGCAGTTTCAGTAGCAGCCCCTGCTAACAGGGCTTCAGTGTTCAGTAAATAAATTAGCAGCAGGTTTGACTGTTTGGAAATTAGTAGTGACATGATGAAAGCAGCAAATGACTTGCTTTTATCTGGAGTGGAAGCACTAAACTTCCAAAGAAATCCTTGCCTGTATTAGGAGAAGCAGAGATGCTTATACCAGCTTAGACTTGAACAACAATAATATCAGAAAAGTTTCGTTTCATTTACCAAAGGCTCAGAACTTTGTTTGTAACTGATGAAACCTCTGTCCCTCTTGGCTGCTTCTGACAGCATCTCTCCTTTGAATAGTTTATCATTTAGGAGGTAAAATAACACAGGTTATTTAGACAGACAGACAGACAGATACCTGAATGTTTAAAAAAGAAGATGAAGCATTGGGACATTGGATCAGCTCTTCAATTATTGCAAACCGGGAAAACTCCTTTGGGAGAAACTCCAGTGATTTACTTCTGTGAGAATCTGATTCTGTTTAATTAAATGGGAACTAAATGAGGGGCTGAATAGTAAACACTTCAGCACGTGCTTAAACATTCAGCAAGTGCCAAAGTCCTATTGATTCCATTGAGATATAATTTGCTTAAGCACTCCTCCCCTGTAAGGGCTCTGACTGAACCAGGCCTCAGTTACTGGAGCTGAATGTTTATCATGTCAGAGGCATTAAGAAGGGGCTCTTTTCCCACATCCTGGTCGCTTAGGAAGATAGTTGGATAAGGAGTATTTGCTCCAAAGTGAGCAAATATTTACGTAAGCTGTGCTGAGTGTGCTTGATAAGGCGACAGGTCCAGGAGGAAGCTGGCACTCGCAGTGCACAGCAGGGATGTCCTGGGGTAGTCCTTTGATCAGGTGGGTCCATTCCACTGTCCCAAGGTGTGTGGGTCCAATAAATGGTGAAATAGGAGCTTTTCCCCTAGCACCGACAGAGCTAGGCTGTCCCACTGCCTCTGGGGAAGGGACACAGGCACTGCTGTGTCTGCTGTCCCCCAGTGTGGGAGCTGGAACTGCTGTGTGGCAGTGCCTTGAGTGCTTCTTGGAGGCAACAGGACACGAGAGGGAGCAATAGAAGGAATAGCAAACACAAGTAAGGGTAGGGGGTTTTACCATGAAAATGAAAGTGGGCAGACTGCCCAGAGAGCTTGGGTAACCACACCACTGAAAGTGCCCAAGACTTGGCTGGACACAGCCCTGACCAATCTGATCTCACAGAACCTGCTTTGAGCCAGGGCTTGGACCTTCCATCCTATGTTATCCCATGATTCTATAGAAACAAAGCTTGACAGAAATGGCCAAGATTATGTGAACCACGTAACAGCTGGCACAGCTTTGTGAAAGGAGGATCAGGCCCAATTATACTGAGAAATTAATTAATTAAGGCAGACATAACATAGTTGGATTTTTAGCAAATTGTTAGTTTTGTTCTACCCACGAACTCAATAGGAAAGCTGAAGTTTCATAGCCTGCATAATAACACAATAAGGTAGACAAAAATCTATCCAGCAGCCAGGAGCCAATGACTTATCATCAACGGCTTTGTGTCAAAAGAGGGAGAAGTATCAATTGGTCTCCCACAGGAATTGATACCGGAGCCAGTATTAATCAATATACTCATTAAGAAGCCAGAGAAGAATGTAAATTCAACAGCCACTGGATCTGGAGATGATTCAAAGGAATGGTGAGGATGTGGCGAAGGAGGTGGATGGCACATAAGAAATAGGATTGTAGTCAAATGATGTGTAGATTTCATCAGATGAACAAGAAATGTTTAATATTTGTTTATTCAGGGAAGAATTTTACAGAATATCAATATAGAATATGGGGGGGATAATGCCTAAACCCATCCTTTCTCAAGGGCCCTAGGTTAACCAACAGCTTATTTTTCACACCAGTGCAAAAGGATGGGGCAAGGGATGAGTTCTGATCCATTAAAAGTCCTGCAAGATCATGTGTTAAACTACCACTTAACAATTTCCTTGGTGTCAGGTGTGAACTGCTGTAGCCAAATGTCACAAGATATTTTGATTAAAAAAGATGGGGAGGGTCACTAAAATTCTGTGATAGACTGGATTCAATCCTAACCTAAGTACTTCACACTGACTTTGATCAAAGAGATTGAAATATTGAAATGTGTTGCAGATGAAAACTGTACCAATGATGATAATGGGACAAGATTTGAGTTCTTGTGATCTTGTCCACAAGGTGATACATTTATTGCTTCTTCACTCTCATCTACTCAAACCCTCCTCATTTTCTGCATCTTCTCAGCACTTAGTCCTGGGGTTTTGATGTGTGCATCTCTCTCTATATATGTATATGTAAATGTGCTCAGAGGTCACATCGGTGAAGGTGTGAGTGAGCTGACCCAGTTGATAGATATTAAACCCAAACGAGTTGCCATATTCATCTAAATGTCTCCTGTATCACACAGGTCAGAGCATTTCCCTGCATGGGTATCTCAATTTTTGGTTTTTAGAGAATATCTTAAGAAGTTATTCCATATTTCTGGCCCTCATTTGTTGGAGAATGCATGGCCTGCCTTGCCCAAATGTTGATAGTGGGTTTATATATTCTCAATCTGAATTGGCTGTTGTAGCTGGCTTGTATCAGAATTTTTTTTCCTCACATAGCTACCCAGTGTTACCATTTAACTCCATAATGCATGATAACTATCATTTTTATAAAATATGCTTATAAACCAGGAACTTCTATTACTCTCATTTAAACCCATGAAAACTCCCATGGATGTTAGTGCAAGCAGGACCTGATATTTATTCATCGAAAGCTGGAACCGTGTGATGGAAAATAAGAAATCTTTTAAGCCACAGTTCTTAAGGGTATGTTGTGTGGTGTTTACTGTTCAACACATCAGAGCCTCATGGCCATATTAGTTGTATGAATGGGATAAGATTACTTGGGCAATTTTCCTCTACATTAGAAACAAATCACAGCTAAACCTCTTCTGGCTCCATACGTTTTAAATTCCCATTTTCCCTCACTAGAACAGAAAAATAAATACATAGATAGCTGACCAAACTTAGGAAGTGTTCAAAGCAATCAAGTGCAAATTCCCTCCTGTTAAAATGTGAACGAAAGAGAAAACCTTTGACTGAGAGGTAACTTCAGAGATAAGTAGTTAGATAGATGCTATAGACAACAAGACACAAACAAATTAAATCTATTCCACTGAAACAGTGATATAATTTCCCTCCAGAGACTAAGACTGACAAAATAAACAAAGAAATAACATGTTTCTTAAGTTGTGAAATGTGACAGTCAATGGCAGATAGCAAAACAAAACTAAACAGTGCTACAAGTTCTTAGCACAAACATGCTGTTCAGAGACAATGCAGCTCCATTTTTTTTTGTTTGGCATGGACCTCCTAATAATCATAGTTTTTCACACTTCTCTCCTCTGAGGTTTTTCATCCTCTTTCCAGAGTGTTTTTCCAGTTTAAGAAACACAGTATGTGTTTATTTTGAGGGACAGAGTGGTGGTGGAAATGAGCACAGCTGGGAAAGGCAGAGCTGCTGGTCTGGGGCTGTAAGGACACCTCTGAAGGGATGAAAGGGGTGCAGGGATGTGCTCCACTTTGGCTTTGATGGTAGACAAGACCTCGCTATAAGCTGAGCTCAGGCTGCAGAGCTTTGGAGGTCCTTTGGTGCCTTCATTTGAGGGCACATTTGAAGGACATCACTGTTCAACTTTAAGTTTTACAGATTGGGAGTCAAAGAAGGGAAGCTTGCTCCACCAGGGGTTTGGTCTTCAGGAAATTCTGCCAACTGGATTTTCACAATGGCAGAAACCTTTGTAAAGTTTCAAGGCAGTTCTGAGACTCCAGGGTCAGGAATTGTTCCACTTCACAAGTCCAAAAGAGAGAGAAAGAGAAATCAGGCACTACTGGGATGGCCACACTATTAAAGCAATCTCTAAAGATAGAAGCAGAGGCATGAACTTGCCAAAGTGCAGTACGGTGCTAATTTTCATGTTACTCATAGCAATCATTTTTCCACGAACTATCTGTGTATGTCACAAATATCTCATTTATTCCCCATCCTTCATATGCACATAATAATCCTCTCACTTTATTTTAGTTGATAGTTTGCCTTTAAAATGTCAGGTCTTTTCCCCTCTAAGCTGCAAATTGCTTCTGTACCTAAAAGTTTGTTACGGAAAAGATCTTAGCTCAGAGCCACATGAGGGAAAATGGATCCTTTCAGCCCAGCAGAGGGTCAGAAACCAGTCAAGGTCTCCAACTTCCATCTCTTAATTACTGAAGATGGGATTCACCTCCAGGAGTCTAACTTTAAACATCTGATTTAAACAGCTTCCTTCCTTTTTGCAGGAGTAGTTCCAGTGGGCAACTCACCTGGCAAATGTTCCCCAACACTTTTATTTCAGCCTAAATGAGTTGCCAAGATCCCCCAGGAGGATCCTGTCACACAAGAATAACCCCTGACTCATAGCACTGGACCATGTCTCCTCTCACTACTTGAAGAAAAATCTGGTCTTTGAATGCCCAAAAATATCAAGTTGCCCTTTACTCTGAAGAAGTATTTTTGACATAAAAAGAAACATAGAACATAAAATTTTGAAGCAATGTAGAAGCCACCAGGCCAGTGGAAGGGAGGAGAGTGAAACCAGCAGGTTAATTGCATTTTGTGGGTGAGTGGTGGTGCAAGATATGTTCAAAGAGACAAAGATGGGCTGTGGAGCAGTGAGAAAAATGCTGCATGTTTTCAATCAAAAGTTTTATGATAAAATTGCAGGGTGGTCTCTGGGAAATTAAGAGGTTTGAAAGTGGTGGAGCTTTCTCCAAGATTAGGTGAGCTATCAAAGAACACTCTCTTTTCACGCTCTCAAGAGAGTAGTTCCTGCCCACAGCAGTGCAAAACACAGAACATGAAACACAACAGCCACTCAGGAAATCACATTATGGACCCATTTTTCAAGGTGCTGAGTCCAGGTGCCTTCCACGATCTTTGGTGGAGCAATTTGAGTTGACAGCATCCTGGGATCCCCTGGTTTTCAGGGCTGTTCCTTCTGCCACTAAAGAGCACCCACTGCACATTTAAACCAGACTCTGAGTGCATTCTGCAGCCTATTTCCATGTTAAGCAGTAACTCTGAATTACACAACACCACATTTCTCTCCAGCCCTCATCTGATAACAATAACAAGCTCTGTATCTTAGAGACTTGCACATTTATGTTGGCACTACTGGAAATACTAACGCGGGCTTGAATCTCTTCTGTGCTCTCAAAGACCAACAAACACCATTCATTTCCTACAGATTACTTTCAACCTAACAAGCGTTTTGCTGAGCCCCAAAGAATATTTCATTTATTTAGATAATGCTGATTGCTCGCTTATGAGCGGCAACTCATTCAGTAAGAAACAGACTGTTACAGCTCAGTATTTTTTAAAAGAATGAGGGGAAAAAAAACCTCTCAAACAGCAACTTGAGGGTTGTATTTAATGCTCAAAAGACAGCACGTCGTTATGATGAGCAGATCTATTGCTGTGAATAATGGAGGAGGTTTAGTCGCACAGTGGTACAGATACTCTTAGAATAAATATTTAAAGGCATGTTTTGCAAAGCTAGGGTATGTTCTAACCCCCCCCACCACCACCCAAGGACTCAGTGCCATCACAGCACGGGGTGTGTATTGCATCGGTGCACCAGGAGCAGCCACGCGGAAGGGTTTCTGCAGAGTGTATGAGGTTTAAGCACTAAGATGGGGAGAATTATTCCCCGATGGAAGCAGACAAGGGAATGTTCTGTACGGCCACAATCCCACTGCTTCCCGAGAGGACATGTCCTGCCCTCTCTGCCTCTCCAGCCTGCCCACACGCTCACCTTTCGGGTCAGGTGCGCGCAGCTCACGCCGAGAGCGCGGCGCCAAGCCAGGCTGTGGTGTGCCAGGGGCAGGCACGCTGCCCTCTGGGGACAAATGCTCAGCCAAGCTGGAGGGGAGGATTCGGTGAGAGGAGAAAAAAGAGGCATTTGCTGCACTTTCTTTGCTCCAGCAACTGCTGTGCCAGATGTATTGGTCATGGGCCAGTCAGCTGCACTGAGCTGATGGGACTGAGCAGCCAGAGAGGAGCTGCTGGGAGAGTGGGGCTGCCAGCACGGCAAAGATGAGGAGTGTTATGGGCTCCAAAGGCCTGTTAGCCCCCAGTAAATCTGGCATTTACGCCTTCCTTCTGCATCTTGAGTTTCCTCTTGCTGGAGGCTTGGGTACTCAGCTACAATAACAGCACCATGGGCTCCTAGAAAATATGTATGTTTTCCACGGAGGCCTTATTACAATGGCACTTAACGATCCATAAGATTTAGTAAACAGAAAAACTCATTTTGTATGAAAAAATGGAACTGAAAATTGGCCTCAAATGGAAAACTCAAAGGGAAATTTATTTATGGGTAAGGAAAGCATGGGTGCAAAGGAGAGGACCTGGACTAGAATACAACTGGGAACAGAGAGTGATCGCAAAGGAAAAGAAAGAGAATTAAAAACATAATTGAGAAAAACAGAACTTAGAAAACCAGTGAGAGCCTATCTTATTTTCTGCAAGGTCTAGTCTTTTAAAGGGTGGCATTACTATTGCTAGCACAAGGAATAGGTTTCCTCTGAGATAGAAAAACATTTGGATTTTTTTTTCCTTTTTATTAATCATCGGTAGTGTGGGGAGGGGAAACCCCCTGAGAATTCAGTGACAGGAAAAAAAAATGGTTTGTGAAGTCAGACTCAGTTTGCGTACCTAAAAAGCAATATGATTGATTTGCAAAAGCCTCTAGCTTCACAAAGTTCTTCCATCTCTAATGAGAACTAACAGCATTTTTGTCCAGCTTCCCTGCAAAATATTGTTCTAGTGCTGAATCCATCAACAAAAATGGCTAAGCATTAGCTTTCTTAATGGCCTCTGGTTTCACTTGCCAGCAGCTGCAGATGGAGCAGGGTAAGCAGGGCTGGGGCTGCATTGTGCTGGTCTGCTGCAGATCTCAGCTGCAATTTGCTGGTTTAGAAGTAAGCCCCAATAGTGGCTCTTTAGCACGTTCTGAACACAACTCTCCTTTGAAATTGCAGAGTGTTGCTAGTTCTGGGAAGGCACAAGAGCCTAATGCTGGCACGAGGTAATTCATGTAAATGGTTACACGAGCGAATTTTGTGGTGAAGTAGAATAAACAAAGGGAGGAATAAGGAGAAGGCTGTGGCAAGAGGCTTTATAATGACAGCAGAAGTTGTGATCTTTTTTTTTCCTTTTTATCTCTCTCTGTCTTTTGAGTGTGTGATTACAAAGGACCCTCACCTCTACCTGCCTGCAAGAAAATACAACCTTCTCCCTCTCTCCCTGGCTGCCAGAGTACCTACACAGCACACACGAGGTATATCAACACAAAAGTCCCAGTGAGGAACCTAAACAGGCTGCAATGTCTGCATTTGTTATGATCTGTGCTGCACCTTCTTGGTCATCACCCTCCTGGTCTTCACACCCTCTCACAATCTCTTTGAAGGGAAATGTGATACAGCTCTACTTGGCTCCCAACCAAGCTTCCAGGTGAATTTATTATTTCCATAACTTTTAACCCCAGAAGGAGCAGCTAGAAGTAGTCTGGTAAAAGAATGCTCTTTTTTCAAAATTTTTCTGCTCTACTTTGAAAACTCCTGAGATTAAGACTCTTTAGATCAAGCTTGAAGAAGAAACAAAAGCCTGGGGACTGATCTGAATTTAGGTGAGCTTCTGGGACATTGTGAAATCTGCATGTTCAGTCACAGCCCAAATAATTTTTTATTTAACTGTGGGCTAAATAAACTTGACTTCCCCTCACTATGCACTGGACTCCATTTTTTTTCCAAAACAACATATTATGAAAGGGACTTCTGAGCAGCTGAGACTGACAGGATGAATTGAATCTGACAGCAAGGAATAGTAATTCTAATATCTGCTAGTAAATATAGAGATTACTAAATATCCCTCAGGAGCTAATATCTAAACATCCTTCTTTCACCTTTGTCCAGATTTCAGAACAGGAAATCATAATGGTAACCTCCATAGGATTTGTTACCTGCTCATTATGAGAGAAAAGTGTTTTAGTGAAGAAACTCTTTTCACACACTCCACAACTTCTGGATTAGGAAACAAAATAGGAGTGAGAGAAATATCCATTTGAAATGTCCATTATGGATGCTTCACTGTAGTTCCAGCTCTTTCAGAAGACATTCATGTTTTGCAGTCTGCATTAGTCTGCCCAGGTAACTTTGCACTCCTTGAAGAACCTCACATGGATGCTGTCACAAAAAGCCACATTTCAGCAGTGAAGGACCCTAGAAAGCAATGAGCTTGTAAGAAATGGAAGTGGATTTATGCTACAGACATGAGACATGCAGCAATTGGCACCATGTCTGTGTTACACAAATAAAAGACAATGGACAGTACAAGATAAGAGTTCCCAACCATTATAGAACTGAACTTCATGCCAACATACTGCATTCATGGGGAACCTAAACTGAACAACACATCTTAGAAAGTTTTGCCATGCCAGAGAGGATTTAGAAATTTGCAGCACCTTTGGCACTGGGATATGGTGAAAAGGATTTGGAATCACTCAGGGTTGTGAGGAGAAAGGAAGGGCCAAATGAATGCTGCTAAAGTGAATTTCATACCTGTAACACCAATAGCACCATTGTGCCTTTGACATGAGTTTTTGAACTCCTCTAACACCAAACAATTAATCAAGGAGAAGAATACATACATATTTCTACATTTCTGCAACTAAAATATGCAGATATGTTTGTAGCTTGTCATACTAAGTCGAAAATGAAATATATTTTCAATGCTCAGCAGAACAACATCATTAACAAAAAGCTGCATGGAAGTTTGAAAATGCACATAAAAGAGTTGGCAATTGTTGAAAAAAGCAATTGAAAGCAAAAATACAAGAAACAATTTATCAGTAATCAAAGAGAGCATTATTATAGTATCACTGACATCTCCTGCACTAAACTTGTTTCTCTAGCAGTTATGACACACCAAACTTAATATACTAATATTACTTTTATTATTAGATTACTACATTGAAGTGTTGACAACATAGTGTGGGACACACCTCAACAACAAAATATTGCATTTTGGTATCTTACATATCATATAAAATGTGTAGATCATTTGAATGTCACATCTGTTGGCTTTTATTTTTTCAAGATAAATCCCTGAAGAATTTTTAAGAGTTTGTGATGAATGTACTTTTGTACTGCTTTCTGTGTAAATCCACATTGGTAAAAATAGTATCTGTTCTCGAGAAAGAACTCTACATGCCCACAAAGTTTTAGAACAGATAGGAATAGGAGGTAAAACTTGTTCATTCGTTATTTGAAGTTCTCCTTCTCAGCCCCCAATTGTTAAATATCGAACTGAAGGAGTTCCTGAAACATTGATAAGAAGATGAAAATCATTCCCTAATTTACAGTGAATTGTGCTAAAATCCACGTTGATAGACAGTTTGCTATAGACCTTCATAGTTGCTGAAATGTATGCCTAGTGGTTGGTACCTATCAAAAGGAAAATTAGAATAAATGAATATTTAAATATTTAAATTTCCTATGATATGTTTGAAGTGCATTTTCAAAGCATTACCATCAGATTTGAGAACCCAGGGCTCAATTGGTTACAAACTCTGTGCTGAAGAGTTTCACAGGCTCCCTGCTCCCCACCTTCTGCTCGTTAGTGGTCGGAGCAGCTTTTCTGTGCCTCGGTGTGACTGTAACCAAACCCAGCCTGCACTGGCCCTTCTCCCTGGGCTTCTGAGCATCCCCTTTGGCTGACCTTTGGCAGCCACGGTGGAGAGGAGACAAAGGGAAGCAGTCCTGGGTTGTAGAGAAGAAAGGGGACATTGAATAAGCTGCACTGCTTTCTCCAGAGGGCAGGACATCAGAGACATGTGCAGGAGTCAATGCTTTCTTTAATATATTTTTTTGTAGAGTAAACTAAATTTACTGACAAGTGTGTCTCATATTGTTTGTGTGTGTTTTCCACATCCACTCATACATATGAGTTGGTATCTCAGTTTAAAGGTGAATTAAATTGAATTAAAAGGCCCCCAGTGACCACATGGGAGAGGCTCTGCTCTGTGAAACAAAACTAAACTAGGTGTACTCATGATCTGGCAACCTCAGCATGGCAGAGTCTAAACATCCACCTCAGTTTCACAGTTTCTTAATATCATGATAAATTAGATTAGCTGCCACAAAGTCCCCTTAGGCTACATCTAAAAAAAAAAAGCACACGAAAAGAAAAGAAAAGAAAAGAAAAGAAAAGAAAAGAAAAGAAAAGAAAAGAAAAGAAAAGAAAAGAAAAGAAAGAGTAATCATCAGCAAAGGGAAGAAATTAAATTTTACACTGAATACCTTTCACTGCTTATCTTACAAAATTATTACTATTTGGCTTCATAGTTACTGGTATTCATCAGGGTGATGTGTGCAGATTGTGAGAATGCCAAACATTCTCCAAAAAATGATGAGTAAGCAAAGAAAGAGCTGCTCTTTAAACCCTTCACAGTTTGTAGCCACATTTACATAACATTAAATAAGTCAACAAAGGCATCATTAGCTCCCATTAAAATATGAACGAAGAAATTTAAACGAACAAGAGAAGCTAATTGGTAAGTAATGTTGTGTATCAAAAATTATGACTATAAGATTCCAAAGTTAATGAGAAGCCCTACAACTGTGTTTACTAAACGCTTAAAAATTAAATTAAAGGTGAGCATGGAGAGCCAGAAAAGTTTTCTTGCTGTTGTCTGGGCTGAGTGAGAGCTGCGAAGGTTGATGGTGCTCCTTCACAGAGTCTGAGAGTCTCTGGAGTGACCAGCCCATCATTTGATCCCTGTCCATCAGCCACATGAGGCGTCTTGCTGCCCAGAACAATTTTCCGATGAAACAGCCACGGTGGTGCCAAACAAAAAGATCTACAAACAAAAGAGCACACTCTGAGCCTGCTCCTGCAGGTGTAGAAAGCTGAATAAACCACCCATCCCTCTTGTCTCACCTGCCCCTTGGGTCTGCCCAGGTGTTTCAGGGGGAGGTAGCAGCAGTGACTGTTCACTGTGCAGTCACTATTTCTGCTGCCAGAGCTGGGGTGACCTCCCTGAGCCAGCTCTGCCATCGTCACATCCACCACTCGGCTGACAGGAGCCAAGCCCTTTTCTGCTGCTCTTGGTCATGTCCCTGGAACAGCCAGGACTCTTTTACCCTTTTCTGAGCTGCACACCACCTACAGCTCACACTTGCTGACCACAGTTGCCTTTCACCCATTTTAAGTCCACCAATCTCCATCATTTACTGGCTACAGGTTGAAAACCACAACTGAGTTTTCTTTTATCTCTATCCCTACTAAAATCCTCTTCAATTGCTGCATTTCAGCTCTGCTCCGCTCCCTTCCCAAAGACAGAAACCACTGAGTGGAGATACAATCCTGCAGTGCCATTAATGAGCATAATTACAGTGCCACATTACACTGCCCCTCTTGCTAATTGGCCATTCATTTGCCGCTGCCCATGAAATCGCAGGTGTTATTGCCTCCCGATTCTTATCTGAGTTTGCCAAGTAGCACCAATTCCCTTCTGCTCCATTCCTCAGCCCAGTGGGATCAGTGTGTGTTTAAAAGGGGAGGACAGGACTATCTCATGCTCTATCTCTTATGCCCAGATGTGTGGAAATGGGTTTCAGCAGCCACGCAATTGGATCGGTATCATATTCTCAAGCACACAGAGCTGATACAAATGCACCCATTGATCCTCTCCTGCAGGGAAGTTTTGGGGATGCTGGCTGAAAGGGCCTAGAAATAATGGGGGGTTTAAAATCTAACAGCAATTACAGCAGTAATTGTGATGTTGTAAGTGGATGTGCTTGCATATTTGGCAGTGAGGAAAGTTTTGAGGGAAATAACAGCCTCATCGTGTTGGAATGCAACTAATTGTTCAAATATATTAATGCAACCTTGTAAAACTTGTGGAACAAAGCTGACATTTACCCACTCTGGACAGCAGCTTGTTGCTGGCTTTATCCATGTGCTACGACTTCTATGAACATTTGAATGAGTGAAACCCCCGAACTGATGTGACAGAGTTTTTGGTTCACTGAAAGACAGAAAAGCCTTGCAGAAATCTCATGTTAGTTCATAGATTTACAGTGACAGAGTTTTCTCTGCCGTCTTGAAATCTCTCTTGATTTATTGCCCTTTCCACTAGTTTACATTCATCCAATCAAGGAACAAAAACAAAACGGGGGCATCAGTAAAAAAGCAGGTACCAAGCATTATGTATGCATCAAGGATGTGTACATGAAAAATTGTTCACAAGCACTATGTCATCCTGGATCAGGAAAGTGCTTCAGTAAGAGATTAACTCAAAGCATGTGCTCGTTTACCACAGTGGGGACTCAAGTACACACTCAAATTCAGCATTTTTTATGTGTTCCTCAAGTAGGGATAATTTCCTGATATAGGAAATACATGCTGATTTTTCTCCCTTAGGATAATTGAAAAACATTCGTGTAAATTCCAGTTTGTTTCAAATATGGGGAAAAAAGGAAAACCAAGCTCAGCTAACTTTCCTCTCTCTAGCTCACCAGAAAACCTGCCCAGTTCCATGGCCAAAAAAAGCTTTTCCTTCATGCTCTATTATGAGCAACCTAAGGTAATTTCCAACTTGGCTCTGCAGAAGCAGGGTAAGAAGGGAGCTGGACCAGAGTCCTCCAGATGTCCCTTCCAACCTTAGTGATTCCCTGATTTTGCTCTGTGTTGGAGACCCTACACATGACTCCTTAAGTCACAACTCAACCCATTTCAGAAAATCATGGAAAGGAGTGATGATAAATATATTAACACATAAATAAATATAACTTTGTTTGGATGAGAACTGGATATGGGACAGCATAACAAAGAGGAGGGAAAGTAACTTTTACATTGCCCAGCTGCTCTTACAATAATATACAGAAACTCTGTGGAACATTTCATGGTTTATTAAATGAAATTTTGTTTGCAACTGGTGAGCTAGGACAATAAACCTCCATGTTTGTTTTCATTTTACTTTTCCTTGGTTTGTCCAGATCTTCACAGCCTTTTATGCCAGCATTGTCCTCTGGGGCTCATTAAACAGTCCAATGTTTGCTACTCTGATTGTCCAGGGAAATCAGCAACAGATTGCCATTAACCCCATGAGGCCAAGAGTTAGAAATTCTTGATGTGCTCCCAGTTTTGGGCAATAAGATCCATTGGAGCCATTGGAGCCAAAGGGTTAATTTTATCCCTGCTATAGCTGCAGTCAGACCTCCAGTAAAACAGTGTGTGACCACTACGGGGGACTGACCACTTAATACAGCAGTACCTGCCAAAATTGACTTAAGGCTGAGCGAGATCAAGGGGCAGAAAAATACTGTTTTATCTAAAGCACGTTGTATCACTGGTGTTTACTTTCAGTTCTCTCCTGGGTTAAATGCTTTTTCTTAGTAAAATCATCTTGCTTCTTATAGACTCAGCTCCACAGGAGAAAGTGAGTTGTCTGAAGGTGATGTCCTTCTATTTGTTCACATTAAGTTATGAATTGTTGCAGATGGCGTTAGCACAGACTGTGTCAAGGATATTTTTTGACCTAAATGTGTGCTCCCACCTCATCATTGCTGCTGTTGATTCAAGTTTATATAAAATGCAACAAAAAAAGTTGGTTGTCTACCCAAAGCACACAGAAATATGGTGTCTACAGCTGCCACAGTCCTGGCACTCAGCTGATGGGACTGAGCCATGGGGTTACGTGTTTCTCCCAGGGAGTCGTCGCTGCCGTGTTCAGATTGCCTACAGAGGTGTTGGCAGCAGAGGAAGTCACACAGCAGAGAAGCAGAGCACAGGATATTTCTGCTTTTCCCCAGCCTGAATGGACAGGGGACAGCAGCAGGAGCTGTGCCCAAAGCTGGCTCCATGGTTCACCCACGCTCATCACCCCTCAGGAGGGGCAGCCCAAAAGCACTGCCTGCCCTCCCCAGACACTGTCCCGGGCTGAGGTGCCCTCCTACCCCAGCTGGCACATCTCAGCTCTCCTGGGAGGCCCTTGGCTGTGCAGGAAGAGAGCAGGCTGTGGGTAGGGGTGCTAGGGGTGAAAATGTCTGAGATGTTGCCATCAGCATCCAGCTTTGCTCTGTACAGTGCCACGCAGAATCCCCAGTGACAGCACTGAGCCCCAGCAGCCTGATATGCAAATATGCTGATTTTGCATATCAGATTTCTCTGGAATTTTTCAAAACTCCTTTTCTGGGACAGTCACTGCCGTGGACTTCCATCTGACCCTCACAGACTCTTGGGTTCACACAGAGACTAGGCCTGGGCAAACAACTCTCTGACCAAACAAAATCAGGGGCAGAGCTGGGCTGGGCTGGCTCTGTCTGTGCCAGCTCAGTGGGCAGCTCTGCCTTTTTGTTCAACTGCCCTTTCCTTTCCCCACATCTTCTCTGTTAACACTTGCCAGACTCTCAGGCTCTGTGAAATCACAGCCCTTTCCTGGCCTGCTAGTGCTTTGAGACCTGTACCTGGGAAGTGCTGCAGAAATGTAAAGCATCCCTATGGATGACCTTATCACTGGGAAAGGAATCTTAAATCCGATCTATTTGTGTGACTCCCGGAGAGCCACTGCTGCATTATTCATGACAGTCTCCTCTTCTTCAGAAGGCTAATATTACTTCCCTCCCCCCCTCCGCCCCCATACAGCATTCATAATATGAATTTTATATTCTGAACTAAACCACACAGTCCTTTGTAGTGGTCAGTAATAGGATTCCTACCCATACTTAGCAGAGTCCACATCAGAGAGAGCACAATCAGCCACCCCAGGAGAAGAGTTCCCAAGATCTCCTCTTACAAGGCATTGTAAAAGTTATAAATAGATTACTCTCACTCCCTTTGTACCTTCTGGCCCTTTTCCTACACCAAGGGAACATATTTGTCACTAGGACACACAATACTCACTTAGATGTTTGACATCCCTGCCCTCATCAGATGGGCCATACAGAATTTTTCAACGAGATAGAAAATGTGAGATGTTCGGGATGTGGTTACAAGTTTGAGAGTGGTTAAAAGAATGTTAAGAAGAATTAGCCATGGCAGCTTACTTGGTAGTTTGTTATGGCTCCCATTTTCTAATACATCATATTCTTTTATTCCCCTAACTACTTTTTTTGTGTGAAAGACAATTCCCAGGGAAAGAGCACTTCATTTCTTTGAACCACTGCCAACAATATGCACCACAATTGCTGAAAGCAAAAGAGAGGATCTGGCATATCTATTAGAGCTTTGCAAAGACACACTTTTTTTTCACTCTTTTTAACCTTGGCTTTCCCTTAATACCAGCATTGAATAAATGAATTACCTTTCCTATTTTCCTCCCTTTCCTCACAACTTCTATTTCTGTTTTCAGATTGCTGTTTCTCCTTTTTTTTTTTCTAAAAGTCAAGCCTTGATGGGTAATTATTACATCTCATGCATCTTCTGTCCCAGTCTTCTGTTGAAAAATATCAAGAAGAAAGAAGAAAGAAAGAAGAAAACAAGTCTAAATGAACAACCTACTTTGTAGAAAGTGATTTTAAAGGCATTAGTACAGCACTGCTTCCTCCTCACTCCCCATCTGCAGTGTCCTTCTATACATCCTTTTAGCACAAGCTGAATTAGCTCACCTTGAGATGAATGAAAGCCTTTATTCAAAGGGAAACAACACCCAAATCTTCACCGAGCTCTAACATTTCTTTTCCAACTCTGTACCTATAGCAGCAATACGAGCCAGCATGCCCACTTTCAAAACACAGAACTTTGGACATTTATCTCTGGCCTCTCATTAACGAGACAGACATTTCCATCCATCAGCAAGAATGGATAATGAGTGCTAATGAAGTACTTTTAAAAAGGAACAGCTTCCAGAAGGGAGGCTGAGCCTCTTGGTTTGGGTTTTCTGCCCATTTTTACCTACTTGGGACTTAGATGTCCCCAGGTGTTCTTGGTAGAAAACAGACAGCATCTGCAGACATCAGGGATTCCCCAATTCCCAGTGGATATATCTGGGATTCTGGCTACTGAAGCAGGTGATACATGCCCTTGATCCAATCTGTTAAGTACTATCTGTTCCTTGAGCACAACCAGAAAAGATCATCCTAATCCTTTCCTAGAATTAAAGAGTTTCCAGGATTTTTTTTACTGAAAATAAGGGAACTGAGCTGCCTGTTGATCACATATGACGAACTAATCATTTAGCTAATACTCATTTTTCCAGGCAGACAAGCTGCAGTCCCACAAGAATTTTGCTTGTGGAAGTCCCACTGGGCGGAAAGGAATCGAGTGAAAAACATTCAAATAAAGGGCTGTGCTCCATCAGGAGGAAACTATTCCAGCTGAAATCTTACCCAGGAACTTGAGGGGGTAGCCGTGTGGGAACTCTCATCACAATCTCAAACCAGCAGCTACTGGGGAAAATGGGAGCTACTGTTTACTGAGAATGAGGGAGATCTTTGTGCCTGCAGTCACGTACTGAAAAAACTCCTGAGCTGTTAGCTGATCTCACAGCATCCTGATGCTCAAGGAGATGGGGGAAGGGGAGGGAGCTGGGAAGCTTTTTGTAGCTCAGTATTGGTTCAACACAGTGGTAAGCAAAAAAAAGTCATCACATCATATGTATTTCTGGCTGTTTCGGAGATCTAATTTATGTATTTTGAATAAATAACCTCGAGACAGACTTGCTCCTATATTTACCTCACGCCTAACTTTGCCATCTAACTTTGCTCTCTGCCTGCCTGAAGTAGATCAGTAAGAATTTATATCCATTAACTGTATTTTCCCTGCAACTAAATACATTTGGATAGATATCAATAGTTGTTCTTTACAACATTCAAACCAGAAAGTCTCAAGATTTCTGTATTTCTTTACTTTCCTCTTTCTTATAACCTTAACAAGAGCCAAGTACTGAAAGTTTGGCACTCAATTTGCAAGGCAAATTAACTAACATGCTAATTACTTGATTTGTGCACACAAACACTATTTGTGCAGTCACATTCTATTGTTTGGGCACTAAATGATGAGCACACCAATCCAGTAGCTGGATGGAGACTTCCTGGAAAATGAAGTCCTTAAATTCAATTGCTGTTGGCACAAACAGCAAACCAAAGCAGCACAAACAACAATCTCTATGACTCTGGTGAGTATAAAGTGATACAAATCACTGTTCCCAGTCATGCTTTAGCAGAAATCCAACAGAATGCCCTTCTCTCTCTTCCTTGATGCTGGGAACCAGATCCAGCACAGCCCTCAGAATAGCCCATCATTCTTTGCAGATTTGTGCATTTGCTATTTTTGGATCCGGGGGATATTTCTAAAAAGTCAGAACTGCTGGCGCCAGTTCAGCCACTCTTTCAACAAATGTTTTCTTCACCACCACAACCTATATGCTGTGTGTGACTCTCTCAGCAAACCCAAGGCCCAGGGAGGTGTGTCAAAACGCTGGAGAAATCCCAGATTCTGCAGAGAGGTCCCTGCCAATCCCATCCAGGGTGAAACTGAGCAGCCCAGTGGTTGTGACAAGTTCTGCCAGCTGGACAGAACCACTTCTTGGCCTCCTGCCACCTGAGGCATGGCAGAAACTGCTTCCTCCCTCCCTGACACCTTTAATTTCAGGTCCAGAGGCAGCAATATCCTGGTTGGGTCAGGAATGGTGTCCTCATAAACCATCCCTGTTCCCAGGTGAGGTCTCAGCAGTTCTCCATTGGGCTGAGTCTGCTCCTCTTGCTCCTGGTGAGCAGTGTGAAAAGCCCTGGGACCACATCTACAGACAGGTCTATATCTAATTTATATTTAATTACTGAGAGAAGCATAATTAAAGATCTAATAGAGATCCACCTTGGTGCTGTAGGAAACAGTGGTTTGGAAATATTGGGGGCTCACAAAAATTAAAAGCAGGAAGGCAAAAGATGATTTTCTCAGCAGAGAGCAGAATATGTCACCTTAGTCTGCTTGAGTTATTACTTTATTTCTGGATTGAGTTGTGTGTCTTTAATTCAAGTAGTGAAATATTTTACTCATCTTTTTTTATATGGGTGAGTTAAATTATTTTTGGCGAAAGATGTAAAATGTGTTGGATGGCTTTGCACTGTTCTAACATATGTTACTGCAATAATTCAGGCATAATAAAAAATGCTGTTAATACTATGGTATTGTCCTACTTACTACCAATTTAGTAAATTGTTCCAGAAATAGATTTTTTTTTTCAGGAGAAGTCTTTTAATATGATGCCAAAAACGTGCATCTTTCATGGGATATGGTCTTCAAGAAAATATATACCCATCTGAAATTGCCCAAGGACATTCTAAGTCCATTGTTTGCCCATGTCAAATGTTTCCTTTTTATTAGCATGGTTTTCCCTTATCCCTCTTCATAAAAGGGAGAGAGAAAAGGGGAAAAAAAATGATACAGGGCTCATTTCAAAATCCATGAAAGTTGGATACTCCCAAAATTCCAACAAGATTACAGAGAAATCTCATCTGGTAAATATTACGTTCTGTTTTTGTCTTTGCTTAAGCTTTTACACAACTTGACAGCTTGTGGTATTGTGCCACATTTCAAAGTTAACGTTTACAAACATCTGGCTTGGGTTCAACATTCCTCTCCATATGGACCACAATGTCTCCAGCCTACACTGCTTCCCTGTGCAGAGTGAGGTAGAAAATCAGAGTTTTCCTAGAAAATGATGGAAATTTCAACAAGCAAGCCCACTTCCATGATTCATTGACAACAGCCTTGATTTTAATGCATCTTCGTTTTAAAAAACAGTTTTTGTGGCCTTTTTCGAATGTTAAAATTGGGTGGGAATTTTTTTTTTTCATCCATGAAGATAGTCACTGTCTTAGAAAAGAAGTTGTATCCTGAACTGAGATGAAAGTCCAATATGACAATTGCTGCCAGTGGGAGACACAGCACAGGCCAAGTGAAACATTTTCCCTCAAATACTTTCAAAATGCCTAATTTAATTATGACTATTTTTGTAGGCATTGAGGGACTTCTTTTCCCAAAAAGTTAGAAAAAAAAATTTTAATTTGGAAAATATTAAAAGAAAGCATTTGGATAAATCTGGAACATTTCAAAAACTATGTAGTGATGAAAACTTTGCTAAGCTCAACCTCTTTCCAGCAAGAAAACAGCAGTTTCAGTAAATCCACATTCCTGACAATGCAGGTGTAACAATTTCACCAAAAGTTTTGAATGTGGGTGTAATATGAAAGCACACTAATGGAAATATGTTTATTTTCCATAAACCTGGTGTCTCTTAAGCTTTGGTTTAATAGATGAATTTTTCCTACTGGGTCACTGGAACAGCTACAATTCAATACACACCCAAGGCCATTGGTGTGGCTCCAGAATTTGAGTGTCCATATCTTTGCCATGATGTGAGGAGTGTAAGGACTGTTGTCTCCTTTTTATTTTTTCCCAAGGATAACTGAGGCACACGAATATATATTTTATTTTGGGTCATTCAGGAAGTTTCTGACCCAGCAGAAAATATCAGCTGGATTTCCATGTATCTGAACCAGAGCCACTGGTGTAGAAAGGAGCATGTCCAGTTTGCTCTCATCCATGAGAATTCACTAATGAAAGGTTTGGCTTGGTATTTGGCTTTTTTTTCTTTTTTTTTAAATTTGAAATGAAGCACTCAAAAATTTCTAATTTGAAAATTTGTGGAAGGGCTGAGAACCTTCAAAAACTCTCCAGGTGAGCTGACAGGTAGCCAGGAGCCTGGCAAAACAAATTAGCCTCCACTAAATTATGATACGTCCTTTTTTAATTGGATTTTTTTCAGTATGGTCTCTCTTCTCCAAGGGATGGTGCCAGACTACCAGCTGTGGAGTGAAGATCTCCAAACATTTGACCTCCATCCTGGCTTATAAGACAGCAATAGGGGTTGGATGAAAGGCAAACACGTGGAGGAGATTTTTAAGTGGCCAGTAAACAAGACTTGGGTTTCAGATGCTCTGGCTTGGGAAGTCTCTAGACTGAAGACTGCTGGAAAAGATCACTGTATACACACCCTGTTTCTTCAATTACTTATTTCTTTAAAGGATGGAGCTGGGATTAACAGGGAACTGAGACCTGAAATTTCCAGGTTTTATTCTCATGCCTTTTACAAGTGCACTGTATGATCACTACAAAATTCCTTAACCTCTCAGAGCCTGTTTGCCTTCTTCTAGAATGGGATATTTTGACTTTGAACTTCAGGGGATTAACCTTTGTAAAATAATTTTACAGGCTTCGATAAAATTTGATGTTTAAAAAAAAAAAGAAAAAAGGCAAAAATAAAGAAATGTTTCCCTGCATAAATTCAGCAGCGTGCCTGCGCTGTCTGGGCACACAGATAGGGTTTGGGACGAGAGTTCTATGTACTGTGGAAATAGTCATTCTTTATTCATTTTAAAAGGTCAACACAGCTTGCCAGCATATCACTGCTGCAGCTGTTGCAGAGCTTGTTATGGCATTAGGCTGACTCGGAATGATTTCCTTCCAAAGCCCTTGGCACTGAGCACAGCCCGGCTGTACCCGGAGCGAGGAAACCACTCCTGGTGCTGCTGGTGACAACACAGATCCCCAGTGACATGGGGAGCTGGGGATGGAGGGGGTGAGGAGGAGGAGGAGGCAGGAGCACCGGGCAGCAGGAGTCCCACCCCAAACCCCGCACAGGACAGGCGAGCGCTGCCCGTGAGAAATCTTCTGAGTCCTTCCGAGCTAACAACCCCTTTGACTTCTGATGGGAATGATCACAACAGCTCCCATGCTGTGCAGCCCTTGGCACAGAGCAAATGTGGGGCCTGGGGCTGCTGATAGGCAGGGAGCTGTTCTTTCTTTCTGCCTTGTCTTTCTTTTCTTTTTTTTCTTTTTTTTTTTTGATCTATGGGTGGAACCCCCATAATTGTCAGAGGGAATTTCATACACCCTCTGATGACAGATTGAATCCTTGCAAGAATGTATCATTACAACAAAAACACACACAAAAATTTGGTCTTCTAACATTTCAAATAAGAGTAAAGAGGAACCTCCCTAGAAGGTCTTTCTGAGGCATTGTTTTAGTGACATTACTCTGTCTCAATCTCTCAAGAGTGAGGAAAGAATATCTTCTCCAAAGGAGATTCTGCAGGCAAAACGACCCATGAGCTGTCCCAGAGAGACCTTCCTGAATGGTCTATTGTTTGAGCTCTCCCCATATGCAGATCTCCTGTCTGGAAAAGCATCTGCAGCTTCAGACAGCACCTCTGTGCATCACGTCTGCTCTCTCATTTCTGACCTCTTCAGTGGGATGTGCAAAATCTGTACTGCAGTCCAGGTCCTGTCTTCAAATCTGAGCTTTTAAGGGAAGGATGGACCATTGAGATCATCCAAGCTGTTATCCAGGCTCATGTCCTGCACTGCCCATCCCACAGTTTGCAGCCAGTGATCCAGGCATCTCAACCAGGAAAAAAGGGCTGCACTGAAAACATGTCTTGGAAAGCCTTGACGAGCAAGATGAACCCAAGATAATATAAATTCAGCTCTCTAGAACTCATCTGGTCTAAATTACTCCTTAAGTCATCTGCAGCATCCTGTGGAGAAAAGCAGGTGCTTCTGCAATGATTTCAGTGCATCTCAGATTGGCTGTACTGTCTCTGGTGGTGTCTGTCTCACCACTAACCTTTTTGGGATACTGGATGACTGCTTTAGCAATTTTCAAATGGTTACAACAAGACCAGAGTCTCCTGTATCTCATGGGAGCAGGTTTTAGTGGTTGGTCACTCTTGCTGGCAATATTTCACATCTGATATCCACAACAAAATTCCCTTCACTGGGGTTTGCATCATATCTTCTGTGAAAAATTTAGGTTATCTCTGGTGTCAGAAGAAAGGAGTTACATGGCTACTGTTTAAAACTTCAGTAAGTGCAAAGGATCCGTGGTTTAAGCCCAGATTTGCTGGCTTTGTAGCTTCACTTGCATCTTCATGTTTGCTATACAGACACTTCAATTTTTGCAGCTTTATTATCTTGACACAAGATGTATAATTGATACACAGGAGCAAACTCCAGCAGCCTCCACACTGCAATGAGTGACACGAAGCAGGATCCCGGCAGACATTCCCCAGACCCACAGGCAGAGGGAATTGGAAGCATATCTTTCTACAACAACCTTAATTACACATAAGAGCCAGATAAACAATGCATAGCACACCTATTTACGTGTACTGCAGCTAACCATTAGGAGGCTGGCTATGACAAACTGTGTCTTCACATAGATCATTTGTAACGAAAATTTCCTTTCAGCCTTGAGGACCTCTGAAGTCATGCAAATGTTCCTAAATAGTGAGATAGGGTTACATATGCTGGTGTGGATGTGCACATGGGGGATGTGTGTCAGAGGAGAGAGGACCAGTAATTCATGGCTTCTCTCTGAGTGCCATATTTACTTCAGATTTAAGAGAGGAGCACCACATGTGTAAGTGCCTGTTCATAGAATTCCCTTAACTGGGAAGACTTTAATGCAAATATTGTAGTGCACAATGACACCAGGAGATCCTCTCAAATTCTCTCAGTAGAGAACTGGTTTTATTTTTACTTTGATGATCTGTACAACTGATGTGCACAGTATTAAGCCTTTTTGATGGGAGGCCTGTTGCCTCTCTCACCATCAGAGCCCATCAGCTAGTCTGGGATGAGTGGTACACACTCCCTCAGTGCCAGTGAATGCTGGGAGGCAATGGTTGATAGATTCACAGCAGCTGAGAAGAAACCTATTTTGATAAAAGAGGAGCTCAAGTCCCAGACCCTTAAAGCATGGCCAAGGCTGCTGGAGGGCAAACAAAGGAGGCTGCACCCAGCCACAAATGTGCTGTCCCTGCCATGGAAAAGCTCCACTCTGTGGATCACATTTGCTCTCTGATTTCCGACCTCTTCAGTGGGATGTGCAAAATCTGTACTGCAGTCCAGGTCCTGTCTTCAAATCTGAGCTTTTAAGGGAAGGATGGACCATTGAGATTATCCAAGCTGTTATCCAGGCTCGTGTCCTGCACTGCACAACCCTGTGCTCACACACCTGTAACCAACAGCTCCCTCCACTCTGCAGGGCACTGCCATTTACCAGGAGACTTCTCTGTTTGCCACGAGGGATGGACAGTTTGCACTAAGCACTGAGAGGCTGCCCTTTGTGAAAATGAACAAATGCTTTCTAACTACAGAGGGGGAGGTTCACAGGAGATTCACAGGAGATTCACAGGAGGTTCCACCGAGCAATTTGCGAAGAGTGAGACACGCTCCAGGTGGATTCTCTGTAATGAGGAACAGTTTTCAGAGAAAATGTAAAAAAACTGTGCCTGCAATGCAATTGCAGGTAGCTATTTATTCCCAGAGTGTGGGGGCGCAAAGCAGGTATAATATCTTAGGATTGCATTGGAATTAAAGGCCCGGGTTTGCCACGATTCCTCCCACACATGGTACCTCACTCTGTTGACTTGGAAAGCAGTCTGCCTCAGCCAGAGCCGGGGAGCCAGACTCCCCAGTGAGGCTAAAAACAAGTGTCTCAGCCTGATTGCTTCCCAAATGGCACAGGCTGCTCTTAAAAACTTTCTTTGCCTAAAGCATCGTGCAGACCCCGATTGTGTCTGTGCTCGTGTTTCAGCCTGGTGCAGCAGGGTGGCCCCAAAGTGAATCCTTTGCTCATCCCCACCTACCCTGCACTGCTTTCAGTCACTGAGGGGCTCCTCCACACCCATGAGATCTGATTTGGAGATGCCCCAGTCCAGGAGAATGCCAAATGTCCCTCAACTTCTCGTGGAACATCAAGTCCAGATCAGTGCCTGATCCTTCAGACCCCTTCACACCAGCTGTGATGTGACAACACCTAATCCAGTCAAATCTAACCCAGAGTGAGTCCCTGACTCTCAAAGACTGGGGATGGAGGGGTGTCACCAACAGGTGTTTTGACTACTCATCCCTCTAATTGTTCAGAATTAATTGTTAATATAGAAAGAATCTGTGCATGCCCTAACACTGGGGTAGGGAAAGACTGATCACTCCTTTCCCCCTTGAACCCCACTTCTGAATGACTCTTAAACGTTCACATAATATCTCATTTTAATTTTTGGGATTTGCGGTAGAAAATCATCCAGAGCCCTGATTTGGGGTTATGTCCTCTGCCAGATTTATGCCACCAAACCTGCCAATTGTCCCCATCAAAAGTGAGTTAGTTCCACTCACTTTGATCAGTTCAGCAGCTTAGTCTAGCTCTTAATAAATAAGTGGTGGGGGAAGTGGAACCAAAACACAGTAAGATCCAGTCTCCAACACTTCCTTTCTGTTTGTCCTCTCTAAGCAGGAAAGTGTGAAGGACACACAGTTTGGAGATGCTCACTCTGATGACCAAGGTCAGCCTTAGCATGGAGATGACTCTTTTCTCACCCTCTGGTGCACATTTTAAAATCTAGCAAACACCCAGAAGTAGGAGGCAAAGGCAAGACCTATTCTGCAGGAGTCCAGAGCTGGCATCTCCCAGCACCTAAGTGCCAGCTGGCAGATAATTTTGTTTTTATTAGGTTGACAGCTACACATGGGTGGGTGCCAACTTTTGTTCATTATATTTCATATTTTATAGCTTGGGTTTAGGTTTGGAAAGCTGTCGGCATTTGGAACGACAGCAGCCCCTGCCCCTGAGGGACAGTCAAGGCTTTTTTTCCCCCTTCCCTTTTTAACTTCTCTCTCTTCTGTGACAGCTGCACTTTCTACTGGTGCTCGTTGGCTGTGCTCCCCTCTGCCTCCCCAGGGCTCTGCTCCTCTCTCCCAGCCCCGTGTCTCAGGCACATCACGAGCTCTGTTCAGCTTCGCCGCAACAACTCCACGGAAAAAAGAAAAACCCCGACTCCAACAAGATTGGAAAAGCAGCATTTTGATAACCTCTCTGCACATGACCTTGCAGCCCCACACCGAGCTGTCCTGTTGGAGTCCAGGGAAGCTTGAGAGCTCCTCCTGCCCCTCTGGGGGTCTTTTTATGCCCAGAGCTCCTCAAAAAATAGCTTAGCCTGTGACCTAAGCTTGTGGGAGAAGCTGCCTTCACTTCTGGGAGAATTTGAACGCACCAGAGAGGTGGAAGGATTTTTGTTTAGTGTACCCCAGAGAGTTTAGCTGTAAGTTTGGGGTTTGCTTTATGTATTATATAGAGGTAACATGGAGGTTTGAGGGTGTCAGCTTCTCCTTCTTCTCCTTCTTCTTTCTTCTCCTTCCCTTCCTTTCTTCTCTGACATAAGTTCCTGTGGTTGGTTGGTTGGTGGAGGGAATTTAGGGTGGAAGGAACATGTCAATAAAATTGATATTCACTGGTGTTGGGAACAAAAGAAGATATGTAAAATTTCCTAACTGGTTGATAGTAGATATAAAAGCTACCTGCTCAGGGTAGCCATGTCCCTTTCTGCACTTGTGTTCTTGGAGGCCTTGCCTGTGCCTCTGAAGTTTTGATTAAAAAAAAATAAACAAACCTTGAAAAAGCAGAAAGAAGCTTCATTTCATCTTTTCAGGACATGGGACACTGAAATAAGGAAGAAAGCCGAGCCAGAGGCCATCAGGGTCCCCAGCACCCTGACACTGTCCTGCCCAGTGCCCTGGCAGCTGCCCCTGGCAGCAGATAGGGATCAGCTCCCTGAGCTCGCTCTGCTCCACAGTGGGACAGCTTCAGAGGAAATAGATGAGTTTGTGTGGGTGCTGACTGTTAGTCAAAGGGAACTTTCCAGCCTCACCCCGACTCTGAGAAGCAGATCTTTTCTCATGGTCAGGGTGACAAAACCTCAAGAAAATTCTGTAAACTGTTTGGGATGTTTTGAGATAATTTATCTCAATGGTATTTGTTTGCCTTTGTTATCCTAACAGTTCTCTCTGTAGCTAACCAATTGTAGTTTCTCTGACTCTTGTCCCTCTCTGCTCCTGACCATGGCTGAAGCAGCAGCCAGGTCAGAGAGCAGTGGGGTCTCATTTAGAGATCTCCTTATCCTGTCTGCCTCTTTGCTTTGCATGAAAAATGCATGAAATAAAGAAGATATCTTGCCTTCTGATCTGGAGTCATTTTTATGCTGCAGGAGGCCAAACCTGGCCATGAATTGCAACAAGTTTGAGTCCCTTGGCCAAGGGTGCTGCTCAGAGCTGCAGCAGGGGTGCCCCACAAAGGGTGAGCCTCTGCCAGCCCCTGCCAGCACTGATGGGCTGCAGTGGATTTGTACAGGGATAAAGGATCCTCAGGGTACCTGGGGGTTTCTTTCAGCCAGGGAACCCTTTCGTGGTGATTGATTTTGCCATTTGATTGTGCAAACCCACCCAGTGGAGCTCGGGACTGAGACTTTCTAAGTGTCAGACATCAAGTGGAAAAGAAACACTAGCTTGCAGATTTTGTTTGCATTTCTGGTTTTTAACTGACAATTGCTTATTTTTGAGTAAAAAAACGTTTTTAAACCAATGTGGACTTCACCCTTCATAAGAATTTTCCAAAGCATAAACTTTATTCTTTACCAACAATCTGTTTGGGAATATTTCACTCTAAATTTCTTATGTGAGGATCAAAGTTTTAGCAGATGTATTAGACAAAAATCTTTGACTAATGATACTATTTTTTTAAAAAAATTCAACATAGCCATTGACTTATCATCCTGCCTTTAGGAATTGAATAACCCTTCATTCCACAGTCTGTGCAACTTTATTTATTCTTCAAATATGTTTCACCACTACCTGACTAAAAGGAGGAAGGGAAAAAAAATCATTTAAGAAGTGGCAGAGAATAAATAATGAAACTGTTTCCAGCCCAGCTCCATCTAGATTCCTCATTTACTGCCAAGGAATGCTGTCCTAGAGCATGCACTGAAGAAATCTGCAGCTGTCAGGCCAGTTTCTCCAATCCATGGTGTTCCATGTTCTTTCAAACTAAAACATTTTTGTGACTGTCAGTGAGGGGACTGCAAATTTCGACAGAGAAATCAACAGCATCCATGGGCTGCAACCCTTATTTGTTGGTCAGATATGCAGAATCACATTACCGTGGTTTGTGAACTAGAAATCTGACAAGAGCAATTTGACTCTTGTATTTACATTTCTAGCAGTTTCATCTTGTCATTTGTGGTTTTCTTCAAATTAGAAAACAATTAAATGAAGACTCTGGCAAAGAAGTGGAGCCAGATGTAACAGTTTCTCTTTACTCTTTGTTAATAGCAGCAGCAGCAGCAATGTAATTTAATTCTGTCAGCTCTTCAGCTGCTCAGCAGCTGAGGAGATATATGAAGGAAGAAAAGGATCATTCTCCTAAGATGTTGGATCAGCATCCAATACTTTATCTGCCAAAAGACAAGAGGGAAACCCTTGAACCAAGATTCTGCAGGGAATCTGTGAGCATCACCCAGACCATTCCAACCTGATACTCTTTGGAGTGAGGAGAGTTATGAGCTCAAATTACTTTATCCCAAAAACGAACAAACAAGGCTCATTTTATCAAATAAATAAAATATATATACCAGGAAAACGTATGACCAAAAAGGGAGCTCTTTAACATCAGTGAATGTTCATTCACAGACAGCACTGTCATTACTAAGTCAGCTACAGCCCTTGAGAAAAGATGTTTATTTTCATATGTGCCTCAGAGATCTGACTTTTCCAGGACAGGCACACAGAATGGTCATGGATTATTTTCTTCCTGCTGTAGCAGAAACTTTGTCCTCTTTACTGAGCTGCCTGACCACAGATCTGGGATTTGTGACAAAGCTTTCCTTGTGAGGACATGTACTGAGAAACCTCCTCAGCCTGCAACCAGTTCCCTTTTTCCATCATTACTGGGGACAAGTGACACAGACAGAGAGACAGAAAAACACTTGGGTACCTGACCCCCAATTTCCATGGGAATTTTGTGTGTTTCCTATCATCTGGAAACCAGGAACAACAGCATTACCCAGAAAACTGATGACAGCCTGTATTTCAAATATTGACAGGCTGTATTTAGCACTACCCCACTGATAGAGTGAAATGTCTTTATCACTACATGATTATCCAAATCTGTAATTCTTCCTGATATTCTGAAAGACATAACAACAGGATATCACAGCATTTGAGACAGGGGAGGCAGCTGCCTAATATCAGAGATTTAAAAACTGCAAACCCAACTGAGAATTAATCCGAAAGGAAACTGGGCTAAGACATTCTGATCACTACTCTTCCATCCCACAGGCTCCTGCCCCACGAGGGCACTGCCACACAACCTCTGATTCCACATTTGTCACACTTGGGTGTCACCCCTGGGCTGGGGGTGGGGGTGAGATTTAGGTGCTGGAGGAGACGAAAAAATAACAACTTAGAACAGTAGGGAAAAAAAGTTCAAAAATTACATAGAGTTAAGAACCAAATCAATTAACAGATCTCTGCAGAACAGCCAAGTCTGAGATGCCTGTGTGCAGTGGGATGTTCTCTTTTCTTCAGCTATAAATGACCACAGAAGGCTGACAGAAGACAGGGCAATTCTTTACAGCACTTGCCTTTTATTGTCACCCTACAAAGAGGCAGCACCATTTATTCACCTCAAGAGAACAGAAATCAGGTGCCTATTTGCTGGAAGAAGCAGGGATGCAGGGTCTGAGGCTGCATTTTAGCACTGCCAAGGCCCCCAGCCTCACAAAGCTGCTTTCTGCAGGGTCTGTAGTGTCATCCTTCCCCCAGCCACAGGCTGGATGCAGCTGCCTCTGGGAATGGCTGTCTGTATCTTAAAAATGGGCTCTAAGAATGAATTTTTAATAGTTTGGCACTTGAACTCCAGAAGTGAAGATCAAAGGGCAATCTAAACACTACCCTCAGGTATACAGACACTCTTCCCATTGAAGTCACCAAAGAATTTGGTCCAGAGTATGTTCCTTTTCCTTATACTAATTAATTTTTACAGACTAATTAGTACACCACACTGCAGGTTTGCACTGAATGCTCCAGTTTCATTTGGTGTGTTTTCTTGGAAGAGGATTTGCTTGAAATTATCATATTCTAAATGCTACTGATTAGCAACATGAACAAAAAGGCCCAAAACCTTGCAGCACTCGTGTTAACCTTAAACTACAAACTCTTCTGTCACTGGGATTCCCTTTCCTCTCCACAGAAGTGCTGAGCTCCCTTTAGTCTCTCACACCAGTGCCAGCTGCCTAGAAACATTTTTAATTAATGTATATTTTTCTGCTGGAGGAAAAAACATGGGTTGTGCTGATCACCCTCTTGAAGAAGACTATAATCCCATCAGCAAAACAAGCTGCTTGTCTAGATAAGGATCAATGAAAATGCTGTACGTGGAGACTGAGGCTGGGGCCTCAAAGCTGCAACCTGGGCTGCAGAATTTGTGGTGATGCTTTAATACAACAGCAGCAGAAGAAATAAAATCATGGTTTGAAGCCTCTGTTCTAATCTTCTTTTGCTCCTGTTTCGGTCAGATGCCATCAAATAGACAGAATATGCTCCTACATCTCCTATCGTTGGTCCTGGTAGATTTTTCTGAATGTCTGCAACTGCATTTGTCTGTCCCTAGGGCTCCTGCCCAGCTGGAACCAGTAGCCAAGTAAGCTCACTGGAGTCCTTTTTTCACCAACCTTTTGCTGCACTTATTTGTCCAAATGGAAAGTGTTTCTCAACAACTAATCTGGGCATAAAAGCAAACGTGACCCCTTCCCCAGGACCCTCCCCAAGCATCTATAATGTGCTTTATAGGAAACATGATTGCTCTCCAAATTAAACTTGCAAGAATACAACTGCTGAGCTCTTGTGGGTGTTGTTCCCCTCAGTGTTTTGTGCAAAACAATTCTTGCATCAGACACAAGTAAGCTTTTTCCCATTCAGATCCAAGATCACAGTCCAGGAGCACTTGAGATGATCTTATTTTCTTGTGATCCACATCAGGAAAGTGTCCACAAAAAAAGCTAAGCATCAGAAAAAGGAATACAACATCTACTACAGGTTTGGATTAGACTCTCTTCACCTACATCCTGTGTTGGGTTTTACAGTTCCTTAGTGTTAAATGTATGTACAATAAAATAGAATTCAGGTGGCAGTTCTGGTTTCCTTTTTGTCTGACCAGCTGCAAGGCAATGCAAGTACTTCAGGAAAAGTTTGCTTATAAAATAAAACGAATTATCAGTGTGTTTTTCTGATGTCTTTGCATTCAAACCCCCAGTAGAGTTTATCCATTAATGGATGAGAAATTAGAAGAAAGCCCTACACTTTAATGTGAAGCATGTGCTTGGAAATACTTGGAAACTCAGCACTTACACTTCACAGAAATAATGCACTGAGGAATATTTCTCCTTAGAATCAAGACCCCAGTTAAGTGTTTTCAAGAACAACATCATTGTCTCCATGAAGATAACAGAGTCCTCATTATTTACAATCCCTGAAATATTCAAGATTGCTGGTATGGGGGCGAGCAGGAGGAGGTTGTTATTTCATTTTCAAGAAGGTAAAGCACTTTTTAGAAAAAGAGATTATAAAGGACACTTTCCAGTAGGTTGGGTTTTTTACTATCATTTTTTTTAGCATTATTTTTTTTTTGAAAGTTACTTTGGAATCCAGCTGCAAACTTTTCTTTCTTCAGAGCTTTGGCAGTTTATTTCCATGGAAAAGTATTGTAGGGTTGCTCACATAGACAAGGTTTTGTTTCAATTATCAGTAAATTTCCAGGAGTCCTGGACAAGAAAAGACACTTTTGCTAAAGCTAGGGAAGTAATTCCTGTTACTTTCCACTGCAGTGATTTCTGCTTTGGATCTGCAATTTGTTTTATCATAGTGGGAGAAAATTGCTAAGCTCAACCTTCCTGCAGCTCTGCCAAACTTCACCATGTTACTGAGAACCTGGCAAGTGTTTCCTTGTCCCTTTCAGCATCCCTCTCCTCTTCCCACTCAGCAGCCACCCTTTAAATGCTGCATGAGGGTTTTTCCAGATGACCTGAACTTTGAGAAAACCAAGTAATACAAATGAAAAAAAAAATCCCAACCCATAACCCTTTAGTTTTGACAACCTAACTCAAAGAATCTGAAGGCCTTGCAAGACAAAAGGTATGAGCATGTCTCTGCAGCCACTGGTTCCCACTGATAAATACCTATTATCTTACCAGCTGGGAGACAGCCCCCATGCCACTTCTTCCCCTTTCCATCACTGTTGCATAATACAGCTTCATTTCATTTCTGAAAGAACTTTGTTTACCAAGAGGAAAAGCAAAAAGAATATGTTTTGTCACCTCTATGCTAAACCTATTGTCTCCTTCCTAAAAGCAATCATCTTTAGATATTAAAATGGCATGATCTGGGTATTGCATAGCATTTCTTCTAATCTGCCTGCATTGCCAATTCAGTTCACAGATTGCATTCATTCTCCTTTGAAAAAGCTTACATTGTTGAGTCAGAACTTTCCTAAGAAATAGCATTTGCTCACATCAGCCTTGCTGACGTGAGGCAAGGGCAAAGTCAAGAACAGAGGAGGGACTGTGCTTTGTAAGGGAGACTGAGGAATCAGAGGCTGGAGCTTGTTAGGGTGTATTTTGGAACAATTCAGGTGCAAAAGCAGAGATAAACCAAAGTTGTTCTTTTTTTTTTTTTGCTTTCCAGCCATGAAATAATAACAGCAAAAGAACACAGAGCATAAGCCACGCTTAAACACAGGGAAGGATAATGCACTTCACCAGAAAAGGGGAACAAATAAGTCAGAAATTTTCCCAGCTCTTGTCCCAGTCTCTTTGCTACTGGTCCATATTCTGCTTTTCAGACCTACCTCTGAAAGGGGGCAAGTGCTAAACTCCCATCCCTAAATGCAAGAATTTTTGGAGTTTACAACCCAAACCTTGTGAGTCAGTACAAAACCTCATCCCACTCTACAAGCAAGGAAAGCATCCCTAGAACTCACACTTCAGCTCAGTTCCTGGGAGCATTCCAGACCCTGAGAGCCTGAGGTGTCTGTATGTGTGTGTGTCCATATCCAGCCAGCTGAGCTTTCTGTGCTGCACAGAATCACTGAGCCCCTGACCAAACCCTGCATTCTTTATTTTGGGTGCACAGAGTAAACCAGCAGAGCATTGTGCACAACAAATCTCCCCTGAGGCAGGTGACCCTTTCCATTGGCTTTACTTCTTCCTGCAGTTTGGCAAAGAGGATTTCCCCTGTGATGGAGTTCCAGCTCCATGTCAGAGCCTTGCTGGGGAAGCACAGAGCAAGGGCTCACTGGAGTGCTTGAAGGGAGCAGTTCAGGGACATCACTCTCCATCAGTGCAGGCCACTAACACCAACATAAAAGCTGTCATGGGTCACCCACCTAACCCTAGAGAAGGTGCTCCCAAAGACACAGTTTTAATTTTGCACACCTTAGCTCACAAAGCAGCAGAGTTGCACCTCTAATTCTTATGTGTGTTCCCAGACAAATGATGCAGCTTTCTTTATGACATCAATTTATTTTTCACTTCGCAATTACGTAAAAACAGCAATAACATGGGAAGAGAGATGATGTGACTGATCCTGGTGCTGAATTATTCATTGCCCTTCATCTGCTGACTTCACATCAGACAGCTCCCAATGCACCTCGCATAAATCACAGTGGATCTTTTTTCTGCCACAGCCACTCTAAGGTCCTATCGTGTGCTTTTTCACCTAACACCCTAGGATAATGGTCCTTTTTGAAGGAGGGGACATGCATATTTTGAATGGGAAGGAGGTCTATATCCTGCAGTCACTGATGTTTGGTGAGGAAGAAGAGTAATGTAATGCACTGAAAAATATCCATCAGATACGTAGGCTTTATGTAGAAAAGAAGTTATTTTTTATACGTATAAGTCTAATGGTATGGTAAGGATTATAAGAATATAGTTTTGTATACCTAAGGTTCAATATCTGATAAGATGTATTACGTCCCAGAGCTCAGTCTCAGACAGCAATATTATAAGACTTTTGGGGAGAATAGAGGAATTTATTTCATAGTCTCTCTTTTCAATTTATTTATTTATTTATTTATTTGCTATACCCTAGCACTTGATGGGACGAATTTCAATTCCACTTTGGGGCAAAGTGATCAGAGTTTGCTGCATCACAGAGCCCCCACAATAAAAATTGCAAACTGCAAAGGAGTGTGTTAACCTTAATGAACATTCAAAAGGAATTTGGTGCATGCCACACACTAGGCTGGTCTCCACACCAGAAAAGAGTTAATTCATGTGCTTCATTCCAACTTTCCAGGCCCTTGGGCTGCGTAATCACTGCTGACTATGAACTCTTGAGGGATTTTGATTTTTACTGCACTGCCCTCACAGGGTCTATTGCAGTGGGAACCCTTCTCACGTTCTCCACAAGAGCTATCCCCTGCAATATGGTGAGCAGTAAAACCAACATTCCTGAGAAATTTCCATCTTTCACTGACCAATCCCTTCATCAACACATTTTTTAAAGGGTGGCTTGACAAGCTGTTATTCTATTTTGCTGAGAACAAACACGAATTAACACGAATTAACTCCTCCTCCCCACTTTCCCTCAAGCTGAGGGAGACCTTCCCTTTTTCTGAGAGCTTCCCAGACGAGGAGGGCTTCAGGAACAAACCCAAGTGGCTGTGTCAGGACCAACCCTGGAGCCTGGGCTAAGCTGTGACAACCATCCCTGTGCGAGCTCTTAGGGCAGCTCGAGGTGTGAGGCGTGGAAGGTGCTGAGCTGAGCTGACACCCTGGCAGTCACAGCAGCTCAGCTGACATGCAACACTACATTCAGTCACATTTAGTGTCTCCAAGGCTTAGCTTCCTCTTTTGATTCATGTACTACCTTATGTCGTAGCCTAGAGAGCTGCCTACAGCAAAGATCAGCTTTCAGCCACATGGGCAATCTTGTTCTCTGCGCTGTGCCACAGCTTTTCTGTCCTCCTGCTCCAGTGGTTCTCCTTGTTGACAGAGCATTTGCCTCCCTGAAGCTTTGTATTGGAATTTATTTCCTATTATCAGTATTTTTTTTGTAATGTGGCATCTCTGCTCTGTCAGCCCTAAAGAAGCACAGACTAAAAAGAGGGTCCCTGTGTGGAAGAATTTAGCCATGCTCTTGCTTGCTTTAATTTTCTGCCTGTGCCAGGAGCAGGAGGATGTAGGAACAAACAGGATATCAAAAAACAACAGGATATCCAAAAACAAGAGGAAAAGCAGTGAATCCTCAACAGGAGCTTTGCTGTCACAGACTGAACAGTTTTCAGGAGAGTCTGGGACATGCATAGAAAACAAGGCCTGTTTTATGATTTAATAGCTGATATATGACAAAAAAAAGTGATCACTTATAAATATATATGAAAAATATACACAACATTAAATCAAATGTCAATATTAGCTCATCTTTGCTCTTGGGTTTTGTTTTTTTCAATAGTAGAAACTGAGATTCAGAGCAAAAAAGGGACCTGGGGAGGGGGAGGCTGTAGCAAACCTAGAACAAGGTTCCAGGTCTCTCAAGTCCTAGCCCAAAGCATAAACTAAGTGGGAATATTCATGGACATAAGCATTTGCAGGATCAAGGCCTCCAACTGCAATCCAACTTGGATGTGATCCAGCTTGGATGTAATTTAATTTACTCATGAGATCTCAGTTAAAAAATGCTGGTTTCATGAAAATATAACATTTCTATTGATTTTTTTTTTTAAGCTGTAAATTGGGCAAATACAGACACAAATGCAAACCACAAAATACTTGAACAGATGCACAAAGGACAACCAGTCACCAGACTAAAATCATTGGAAAGTTGCTTCCCCCACCCCTTCTTTCTTTTTCTGTATTTTATTAACATTTAGAAAAGAAGAAAATATGTATTTCTGACCTCTTTGTTAAAAATATCACAGGATTCATTAAAAGAAATATTTGGAAACCTCAAAACCCTTCTCCATTTCAGTGAATACCTGAAATCTAATGCCTCTGATTAAGCAGAGAAGGGATGAACTGTTATGTGAAGCTGACAACAACAATTGTGTGCTGAAGAATGGCCAGTTCATTGCAAGTAGCTGGTAATAATTTCATGCAAAGGATTAGAGAGATGGAGAGGGGGGGGCCAAGCTGAAATTTGTTTATAGAGAAAGAATCAGTGGGTGGGGGGTGGAGGGAGCTCCCAGGAATTTCTGGGCTCCTGAAGACAGGAGGAGAGATGGGGTTTCTGCTCTTGCAAGGCAACTTTGTCAGAAAAATGCTTCAAACTTGGCTGTTTACCATCAAATTCTAATTTCCGAAGTGTAACCTACTGCCATGGATGGCATGGGGATTATTTGGCTACTCAGAAGCACTAAGTGCAGAAAGGTCCCCTCCCTCTCATTACAGAATTGCAGCCATAAGGAAATAAAAAGAACTCTTTATTAAAATGTTTCTGTGTAGAATTTCTCTGTCTTGCTCAACAAAACTGCAAAAACTCCAAAATTATGGTTTCAAAACCAGAAAGCTGTTCCATTTCTACTAACAACCCAAAATTTCCTCCCAAAAGCATAACTATTTCTTCTGGGTAATTCTGATTAACTGAATAGCTATTTTTTCATTAAAATCCATTTTAATGCAGAATGATTTAACCATTTCTAAAATGTACACTTTTACGAATAAAATATATTACATCTAGGAACCAAAATATTAATTTGGAAACTTGACCTACTTAACCAGGCTTAGAAAATAAGTTGGCTTTGTTCCTTAGAATACTTGTATTGACATTTTCATTTTAAAATATTAAAATATAGCATATTTTAGTGCTGTACACTAAAGTGTGTACAGTGGTACAGCTACTATCAGTTTGAATGGACTGCACTGAAAGAATGCTGTCCACTAAAACCAAAGTGTTTCCTTGAATGATTGAAAGGCACTGATCAATACATGGATGTTATTGATGCTGCTCTCAGCATGTGCTGAGGGACCATCTTTGAACTGAGCATGGCTTTATTCTGGAATCAACTTTTACTTTTCAAACTTTCATCTTTGCAAGGAAAAGCCAGGAGTCTAAGGACACCTCTAAAACAAAGCAAGGAGGGTGCTGCAGAGCACAGCCCTGTCAAGACATCTTCCTTCTGCTTCCCTCTTCGTGCTCCTCGAGGCATGGCCACCTGGATAATTTACAAATCGCTCCTATTGCTTTGGCCTCTTAATATCACTAAATCTCTTTCTCCCTTCTCTTTTCCACCCCCTCCCTCTCTTTCCCTGCACTATATTTATATCTGGGAGGCTGCATTCAAGCACTTGGAGATGATGTTTCCTGTGGAAACCTTTGAATTATTTCAACAATTTCACAGCGTGTTGCTTTTCTCTCCTGTTCCTCGCTGCCTTGTTCTGTGATTGGTACTAACAGTAATAGGAAAAATGGTAAAGAAAACAATGCCAAGACCAGCTCTGCCAGAGGAATCCTAGCACAGCACAGAGATCTGATTTCAATTACATCTGCTCGAGGGAGAGCAATCCTGCAGCAGGGGATGGATCCTCTGCTGGAGTCAGTCCCTTTGGGCTGGGGCTCCTGCCCGCAGTGGGCAGCAGGATGTGTCCACAGACCTCCATTTCCCTTCCAAACCCCTCATTCCAGCCCAGCAAACAGCAACAGATTGTTTGCTGGAGTCCACTTTGCATAAATGCTGCCAACAAACCACGCTGTGTCTGAACTCTTTGAATATTTTTAATGTGGGTTCCAGGAGCCGAGCGCGCTCACACGCAGATTTTAGAAGAAATCCCCAACTGCTCTGTACGAAGATAACTAATTGTGAGCCCCAATCCTTACCCAAAGAAACAGTTTTTGTGCTGGATTGTTTGGTTTGGTTTGGGGTGGTTTTTTTTTGACTCCTCTGAATGGAGACTACGGTTTCCTGCTTTCTTTTAAATTTTTAATATTGCGCTTTTTAAAACTTTTAAACTATTGATTCTTTTGCTGTAAATCCAGAGTCTCCTATGAAAGGTAATGAAGTGAGAGGCAGAATTAAGAATGCCCAGATGTGTTGTAGCTTATAAGAACAGTTTACAAGGAAAATGCAAAATTGCCAGCAGACCAGGAACGGGTTAGCTGTCTATATAAATATATTGTGCAGAAAACAAATCGCCAAGCCTGGCTTCTGGACTTTGGTCTGGGGCATGTAAGCTCAGCTGCTACTGCCTGTGCTGACAAAATGAGAATATGCTCTTTTTACGATGGTCCAGAGCAGTTTATACCAATCCTCAGCAAGGAAGCTGTGGTTGTTTCTTAAATCATATGAAAGGCTCTTAATTACATGGAGTGGCTGGCTTGGACCTGACAGGGTGAGGAACAAGACGTGGATGTCAGGCCTGCTGTTAACTCTGTTCTCCTTGGGTTTGCAGCTCCTTCTGCTCTCTCCTTACCCCTGTTTTGGGGCACTAGGCCCCTGGACGAATTTGGATCCCTGCAAAAAAATCTGCTGCTAGATGAAATTCTTAATTTCCAAGCTTTCCCCCTAATTTCACAAAGCAACTTCAAGTACAATCCTCCATAGGTTGTGTTGGAAGGACCAGGCACTCATTCACACATGTTATTAGGTTGCAACAGAAATATACACAATCCCAGCTTTCCTTTAAATTAAATTTCCTATCCTATCCCTCATGTGGGTATGGTCATTTTTAATTTAAATTTGTTAGAAATAGACATTAATTTTGAGGCGATTTCATAAGTCCCGTGCCAATGTTATAAAGCAAGCATGTAAATATGTCAGTTTGCAGAAAGCCAGGCTTTAAAAAAAAACCATGAAAGAGCATAACACTGCTGACATTCCCATCACACGCTGAAATTTCTGTCCAAAGCTGCTTTCTGTCTCGGTGGCAAGGACCCATTTCTGAGCAGCACAGATAAACAGACAGGCAGAACCTCTGGGGTGTCCCTCGGCAGAGCTCCGGCTGCTCCAGCTCCTCAGCTCCTCCCGTGGGATGGGGCTGCCTTGCCCACAGGATCACCCACCTCTGAGCCCTTCCAGACTGCTCCTCCCTCCTTTCAGGCTTCCCTGCACATCCCTTGCAGCCCCAGAGGGAGAATAAGCGGGGCCACTGTGTCCTTCTCCCTGCTGCAGCATCCCGAGCTTTGCCCAGCCATGGTTTAGGTCTCTGAGATCACAGGGATCTGTTCCTGTCCCATGGGGGAACTTCCAGCCCCTCTTGGAGCACTCTGCTCCCAGAGGCTGTGCAAGTGATGGGAAATGGGGCTGGACACACTGGGCAGCTCCGTGAGCCTCTGTTGCACAGGGTGAAGGGGTGGGAGCAGAAAACAGGCTTTAAATTCCAGGCACATTGTTCTGCTACTGCAGAAAGAAGCTCTCTGTAGGTTGTTCTGTGCTTATACCCTCTCTGCACTGGCAGGTCAGGGGTGAGGAGCCCACTTGTATCTCTGTGGGGATGTGAGTGCCCAAACCTTCTCCAGCCTTCCCCATTCTCTGCTGCCATGCAGTTCCCATTGGGCAGCATTTGGAGACAGCAGGGAAAAGAGATACCACAATACTTCTCCTTTAAAACTTAGGAGAGGCTGAGCTCATCTAGAGAGAGCCCTTCCACTGCGCAACTTTGGCTCCCTTATTTACAGAGCAACATTTATTTCTATTGCCCTCCTCCCTGTTGCTATTTATAATATAGGGAAGTGTTCTTCCTACAAAATGCCAGGGAAAAGTTTTCCTGGGCTGCTCAGCCCCTTGCACAAGGGCTGCTTTGTGTCCCTTGCTCAGGGCTTGCCATTTGGGGAAGCTGTAGGTCTGCAAGAAACAACAATAATTTACAGGAGAATGTGCTTAACATTTTGTTGCAGCCTTTGAAAGCCTTTACGAGAAGCGAAGTATTTGGAGCAGATAACCCAGCCATGCATAGACTCGGCTGGGATTTCTATCAGCATATTACTCTAATTTTCTCCTTTCCTATTGATCTGCAGGGTACCACCTCTTCAAACCCCAGACAAATTGATCCTCTGAGTAACATCTGTGCACACTATTAATCTTTTTCACACATTTGATGTTCCACATTACTGGACACAGGACACACACTATGACTCAAGTGTTAATCAACTAATACCTGAAAATTAGGCTTGTGTCTACTGTATAAACATTGACAGACTATCCATCACCTGCCTGAGTGAATAAATGAATTTTGCCTTTGTTGCATGCACAGTAGCACTCTGGGGCCTGGAATATATTGCTGGGCTTGGAGGACATCACACAGCAAGGCCAGCGTGGAGCCACTGCTGGGCAGCCACCTGTGCAGGATGGGGCACAGACATGGGGGGGACAGCAGCCCCCCACCTACCCCAACAGGCCAAGCAACCCCCAGTTACAGCAACAGGCTTCTCTCAGTGTATTTTGGAGCAAAAAAAGAAAACGTGTGGAAATCTGTTGGACAGATGGGCTAAGGCCACTCCACTCGTGTCCCAGGCTACTGTCCAGCTCAGGTCCCAGAAACAAAATGGAAATACTTAAAGTGTCATATGTACCCTACCTGATTTTACTGCATATTAGGTGAGTTCTGGATATTTGCCTCTGGTGAAAAAGGTCCAGAACTTGCAGCACCACTACCAAACCCCATTTCAGTGTTTCCTGACAGGCTCTAGGTGCTGTTTGCAATGCAAAACCCTGGACATGGCTCTGTCTTTTTATTTTTTTTTTTTCCTTTTTCTCCCCTCTGTAACCACTGAAACAGATGGTTATTTCTTCCTAGGAGTTGGTAGAGCAGTCTGATTGCAGTGTCTGATTGTGATCATTGCTGACTCTGACACCCTCCTGGCAGGCTCCTCTCTTCTGTTCAGCCAACTTCCATTTAACGAGAAGGGAAGGGGGAGCAGAGGACAGGCACAGCTGAAAAACACCGAATTTGGGTCCCTGCTCAGGCCAGGCTGCAGCAGATCAATGCCCCCACCCTCAGCACATGAAAAGGGCCAGAAAGATTCTGGCTGAGTTTAATAAAAGGCAGTCGAGGCTTTGCTGCAGCATTGTCTCTGGGTAGGACAAAACTGCTTGAATCATCTTTGTTCTGTTTTTTTTTT